>VDFB02322584.1:341625-414216 GCA_007258455.2 Sequoia sempervirens | reverse complement strand
TTATGGCCAACTGATAGCATTGGTGTACTATCTTGGGACTTAGTAAAGCCATCTCCTCCTGAATGTTCCACTTCAATCCATTAAGGTACCTAGCCACCTTAAGACTCTCATCCTCTGAAACATTAGACCTCATACAAAGTTTTTGGAACTCCTCAATGTAGGTATTCACATCTTGGTCTTTCTGCCTTAACCTTTGCCTCTTCTTGTGTAACTGAATCTCATAGTCATCTGGCATGTATGCTTCTCTTATCTTGGGAACCATTCTCTTCCAAGTAGAGATAGGCTGCTTACCTTCTTTTTCCCTCTCTGTTTGAATGAACTTCTACCATGTCAAGGAAGAACATCTTAGTCTTGATTTGTCCACCTTTACCTTCTGTGCTTCAGTGACCCCATCACATTCAAAATGGTTCTCCATTCCCTCTATCCAATCCATGACTAGACCAGCTTCCATTTTTCCACTAAATAGCAATATGCCTTCAAGTCCTTTTCCACTCAAAGCCTTCAATGCTTTCAAGAAAGGTTCTTCCTCCAAAACAGGGTCAGGTTCAGGGATCTTGTCTTCCTCTACAACCTCTTCTTCCTTTGGTACCTTTCCTTCCAACTTCACATTGTTCAATGCTTTCTCAAGTTGCTCTATTCTTTCTTTTAACAACTTATTATCCTCCTCTTGCTCTTCAACCATCTTGGCCAACTGTGCATTTGTCACAATGATGGAAGAATCACTAGACTCAACCTCTGACATATAAGATGGTTCCCAAATCTTCTACTTGCTCTGATACCAATCTGGTAGGGAGAGGGGTTGGAGGAATCAATCTCAGATTCCTACTCTAGGTCTTGCTTGCAAGACCTTCTTGGTGTTTTACTCCACCACCTTAACCTATAGGTTATTTTTGCACATTCAGGCACCCGTGGTTCTCCTGGCCAACCCCACTTCTACCACCATTCAACCAACCAAGACAATTCTTGGTGAAATAACACTAACTCTTCTTTAGCCTTTAATCTACCCTAAAGACTAACCATACCTCCAACATTGCATTTTACTTGCAGGGGTGTGGAGGTGTCTTAAAAAATTGCAATCAATCAAACTTTGGCTCTTTATTATCCTTCTTGCTCTAATTCCTGTTCGCTTTCATCAAAACCCTCTTTTGAGGTTAAAAAGGGCTACTAGCCAAGAGCCCGTATTAGGCCTCCAGCTCTAAGTAATCTGGTCTTTGATCTAAAATATTACAAGAACACCCCATTCTTTCTCTGAGGTCCTTGGTTCATTTGCATAACTCTCAAATATTTTTGGAGTTTTGGGCCTTCACCAACCGTACAAAGCCAATTCTTGAAAATGGCCTTAAACTAGGGTTTAGAAGCCTTTCACTGGCTGCTTCCAGACTATCAGAGTTTTCTCACACCAAATGGGTTGATGGGGCCTCCTCCTGACCACCAGACCTTGCCAAGACCCTCAACTAAATTCTCCAAAAGGAATTTTTCCCAAATCTTAGCACCCCTGCAATTAATGTGCCTTTCACTCCTCTTCCCTGGCCAGACTCTGCCTGGCTCGCCTAGGGCAAGACATTGCTAGCAACTCCTGCACACACACAAAGCCTACAGCCTAACATATGTATAGTCATGAATTCTAGGAACTGTTCCCAAAGGGTTGTATGGTTTATACAGTGGGAAAGTTCCCTAGCACTCTACTTCGTAAAAACAGTTTAGTTTAGACTAGCAACGAAGCAAAAATTAAACTATTTACAAAAAGTTCTTGCAAATTGAACAAAGAAACTATTTAATTATGTACAATGATTGAAAAATTCTAACACCACATCCTACAATCAAAATAGTGGCAGGTCTAATCCATGAAATCTCTATTTAGTTGCAAAACTCAAAAATTTTAGCACAGGACGCTGTCTTCCTTCAATTTCACAAAGTCTCACTATAACAACAACACTTCCAACCCTATTCCATGGTCAAATAATATCGTAAATAGGCTCCAAAAAATAGTTAAGTTCTTGTTGTCGAACATACAATGACCTTAAAGATGAAAATTATAAAATCCACTGTGTTTTTCAACCTTTGGTAACTTTGACAACTTAGCAAGATGAGCTTCTAAACTTATTTATCTCTTGACAACTTCTTTCCCAAAGATCAAAAACACCTCTAAGCTCTCCACACAATGGTCAACATGACCTTATGAAAACAAAACAAAACTATTCTTCTAGGTTCTTATTTAGCTAATGAAACTTCCTATTGTTCTTTAGGTGGTCCTGCACCAAATTCATTTGTTTTCTTCAATTAGCATCAATTTTTTATTCATTTTAGAAAAAAATTTAACCTTCATAAAGAAAATTTAAGCCAAGATTTTGTTCCCTCAAACTCTTAAGATAACACCACATGTCTTGTTTCATTTTTATTTAGCATTTCATAGAGGAAAACACCATCAGGGAAGCCTCAAAGATATTACTTTTGTTCCCAAAAATACCTAAAATGATGATGTCTCATAAAGCTATACAAAAGAAAGAAAGTATTCTCTTCACTAAAAGGAATTCAAAACCCCATGATCATCATAAATATTTAGCAATCAATGGTCCATATTTAAAAGTGAAGAAAGGTTACCATAGGTCACGTGTTCAAGCATGCAAGGATATTGGTTGTAGATTTGATCTATATCTACCTAATTTTTAAGTGATTTGGCTTAATTCATGACATAAAATGAAGATCATAGTGCAAGCTTGTGGTGAATTTGTAGGAAATTTAGGGTTTTTCATGAAATTTGTAGGGTTTTCAACAAATATTAAGTGTTAAGTAATTTCAAGCCAATTTATGCATTATAGCATATAAATATTGTGTTTCTAAATTTCTTAAACTAGAGATCAATTTAGGGTTCTAGGAAAGTAATGAATTGTTAAAATTTTAAAAGAAATCTTTTTAGAGGTTTTAAAATTTTAAAAACCCTAAATTGCATACCTTATTACCCAATTAAATTAGAAATGGTTGAAAAATCAAATGGATTTACAAGGGTTTTGGGTGATGATATCATGGTTTATTACTATGGTCTTATAAAATATCGAGGGTTGTTCAAGGATTGAAAACTCTAGCAAATAGGGTTATGGATAAAAATGAGTATTGTAGGGATGCTATAATTCGTATTCATGGCTATGCATTATTCAAGTATTTTTTCAAGAAATTCTTATCAAATAGATTGATTTCTAACATTTAAAGTTTGAGATTAGGGAGATTAATATTCCCTCACACTTTATAAAATGTTGACCCAATTAGAGTTGTAGCTAGGGAATACAATACCAACAATAGGATATCATCAATAACAAGAGTGGTTCTCTTATAACCTTGGACAAAAATTGTATCTATGAGGTTTTCAATTTGGATGTTAATGCTCAACTACCCATTGATTTAGGGATAGTTACATAGTAAAATGGTTGCCTAGTTTTAGATGAAGCTGAACAAATAGGGAATTTTAAAGGTCTAATAGTGAATAATTTGAGCCTTTTCATTTTGATATTTTTTAAGACTATTTCCAAAAATCCTATTTTGTACTATGCCAATTATTTGGTATATATTGTAGAACCCAAATTCTAGTGAACCTAATGGTGTTGGTAGTTAATATACAAAGTATGGATGTAAAAATCCATATGATTATGTAGGACATGTTTTGATTAGATTAAAACTGGAATGGCCAATACCCATTACAGAGTAGCCTTAGAGGTAGAGGTGGCTCACAAAAAGTGAGACCACAAAAACTAGGACTCAGAATAAGTGATCTAGAGATGAAAAAACCAAAAACCTATGATTTTGATCAGAGCAAGGAATTGGAAGAAAACATCACTAAATTATGCTTTTGACTCGAGCATAGAATTAGGAAAAAATCATGCTTTTGTTCAGAGCATAAAATTTAAAATAGAGACTAATTGTAGAGAAATAGTAGAAAAAAAGGGAACAACTCAAAAAGAGCTTCCCAACACAAAGCCTGCAAAGAATGATACACACAATAAGTATAAGACAAAAATAGAGAGGTTGTAATAGAAAATCCTATCATAGAGCCCAAAGACCAACTAGGAAGCCATGCCTTTTATCAAAGCATGAAACTATAAAACACCAATTAGCTACAAGGAACAAATCAACCAAAGGAAACTAGGAAAAAGACCCCACATTACATAAATAGGGGAAAACCAGTAAAACCCTACAATGAAAACATTGCCTAAAGGGAAACAACCTCCAAAAAACTCCAGGACTTCTACAAATGAGCCTTCTGAGACAAGAACAAAATCCAACAACTTCCAAAAGAGTAGAAGCCAAAGTCATGATCAAACCAATAGTCACAACCAAAGATGTTTGAACTATGAAACCACCAATAACAAGTCTCCACTGCACAATGAGAAAGGAAGAGTTTTTGAGAAATAAACTGAAGTGAAATAAGACCCCTTCACACTAGCTTCCAACACTAATAGCATGATAGATTTCCACCTCAATATAAGATTTCTCCACCTCGATAGGAGAAGCTAAAAGAAAAGTTGAAGAGTGAAGGAGATAGCACAACCTAGACATAAGTAACAAAATAGCTCCAAAAGGAAACCTTATTTCAACATAGGCTAGGTTTCCACCTCAATACGAAAACAAGTTAGATCAAGGGAAAGGGCCATCAAAACCTCAACCAGCTAACTCCCATCTCCATCAACAAAAATCAACTCTTCCACAACATGAGGGTTATCCACCTTAATAAGAGAAGTTAAAATGAAAATAGGGACAAAAAAACCTAGTACCCTTCAACTTCAAAACAACCTACACAATCTAAAAAAAGAAAGCTTTCAGAGCAACCCCCACCAATTGCAACCCAATTTTCTCCTTATTAGCAACAAAACCCCACATCCTCTATAGAAGCCAAGGGATGTCTTTACCACCCATGAGACTCAGCCAACTAGCCCCCTCTAAGAGACCTGGTATTATAACACCTTTGAAAGCCCATAAAGCAGGCCCAAAAAACCTACAAGAAACCTTAGAGAGAGGAAAAGAAATTAAAATAAATAACAAGGTTGATCCTAGGCCAACATTCAGGAGACAGAAAACCCTCAAAGGGGCCTGAAAAAGGACCACAACTATAGCACCAAAAACAACAGTGTGAGAATCACCAAAGAGGAGCAGTGCTCCCCAAAGACTCTCAGGCTACCATGGGGAAAGAGAACTACACAAAGGAGCCCAAAAAAAAAGTGGAGCAAATGAACCCAATATAGGAAGAACTAAGGCCAATACCCAGAGAACAAGGAGCACAACCATGCAAGAATAGGGACCTTTTCAAAGATAGAAGAGGGTGGGAGGCACACAATTCCCCAAAAACCACACCTCTACAAACAAAGATTCATAGTGCTACATCCTCCCATAGATCCATAGCAGAAGCAACAACAAGGAGAGAAAAAAACCTCCAGAACTATCCAATGAAGGAGAGATAGGATAATAACCAGCCATGGTAGAAAAATACTGTTACAAGAAAAGTGGCAACAACCACACCATTCAACCCACTAGTGAAAGTAGATGTAGCGCCACTACCACAAACCTCCACAATGAAAATAGCTCCATGCATAAAGGGCTCGAATAGAGAGGGAAAAATAAGAGTAGGTGAATGGGTAAGGACTCTCTTGATCACAAACACATGAAACAACACCAAATCTGCACCATCCCATAATAGAATAGTCATAGAAGAAGAAAACTCAGCCTCAAACAAAGGGGAAGAGAAAACAAACAAACAAATCTTAGCACCCAGGTCACATACTGACCCTAGGGCACCCACATGGTTGAAACCCCCCTCCCCTCGTTAATACAAAAAGGAAACCAAAAAGGTTGCAAATCCGCCAAGAATGTAGCATCAATGCAACCATCAAGGTTAGAGTCATCAAAATCACCATGCTCGGCCCAAGAAATCAAACCCCCTCCTCCACAACACTTCCCACCCATCACCATCCTCATTGTTGGCATTGTTGTTCAATTTTTGGCTTGATGAAATTTTGTATTATGTAGGATATGTTGTAGAAGAAATCCATCAAGAGTTAAGTTCTCTTAAGAAGGATTCTAACAATTATTATTTAAAATGGTATTCCTTGTTATGCCATATTTTTCTTTATGTTGGAAGAAAAATATGGTCATCTCATTTGAAAATCAGAGCATTTGATGATCAAGAAAGAATGCTCCTTGTTGAAAAATACACATATATTTGTGATAGAAATAGTGAGGCTTCAAATTATGCTATTTTTGAGTAGTTCTTTGTTAGAGGTGTCCTAAAAAATTTGGGCCAAGATATTGATTGTGGATTATCAAAAGGAGGTTCTTGAGGCCTAAAGAAGTTTAACTATAATTAGGGTTTGGTCACAACTAGGAAGATCAGTTCTTTTATTCAAATTCTATAATCGTTAGGGTTTATGGCTCCCAATGGCTCTCCATAACCTTCCCAAGTTAGCTCCAAATAGAATTGTATACCTAGAGATTATGTGGCAAGGTGGATAAAGCTCACTTTCGAAACTACAAAAAGCATGCAATTTTTACCTCCATGATTTTGTTTTTAATATTTCATGGTAATAGCTAGAGAGGGGATGTTGTTACTATTGAATATTTTTTTGTGCTTCAAGATGAGGGTTGATCAAATTAGGAAGCGTGATCTTGTTCATTTTATTCATCATGTTAAGAAAAAATACAAGCTTGTAGACTTTGTACATGAATATGATCCTACTTAGTATATTATGAGGATTTGTCCATCAACATAAAAAGAAATAAGAAGAAAGGAGAACTAAAATAGAAAAGAAGAAGAGGAGTGGACCCTTCATACAAAGGCACATACACAAAAATCTCATGGTCACTAATGATACAAGTGAATTAAGGAGAAATTTATTTGTCAGGGGTAAGGGAAACACTACTCCCTTTAATATATATGCATACTTTAATATATATATATGCATACATATATATATATATATACACACACACACACATATATAAGAAGATACATATACATATATAATATATATATACATATATACATATATATACATATGTATATATATATATATATATGTATATATATATATATATATATATATATATATGTATATATATATATATATATATATATATATATATGTGTGTGTGTGTGTGTGTGTGTGTGTATGTATATGTATATGTAAATGAAACATTTCGTGTCCCTTTATAAATAAATTACCTTGCTACTACTTTTAAAGTATATTATTTTTTTAACACTACATATTTATATAAAAATAGTTTTATTTAAATGCAAATATAAATATGTAACTTGTTTTATTCTATCATAAATTTCAAAGATAAACAAATAAAAAATATCTAGTCTATAACTATCTTCGGGTTCTCAACTCAGAACAACCTGTGTTTTAAATTTAATGTTGATATATAAACATTCCAAACAAAAAAAAGTATAATGATGCTATTCACATAATAAAAAATCTCTACCATTTATAAGGTCCAAGGTTTTCCTTATTAACCTGAATGCAACTAATCATATGTATAATCAATAATAAAAATTTGTTGATAATGAATCTATAAAATTATGTAATCTAGGTAGACAAATGAACAAAGCTGAAGGAAAATAATAAAAATAAAGACAACATATATTATTATATTTCCATTCATATAGATAAATATATCATAAGTGCGTGCACATTACAGCATTTATTCATAATATTGACGATGAAAGGAAACATCGTCTACTGCATGCTTAACGTTGGAGAATGTCATACGACGCGGCGAATGGGGTTGATCATCTTCGCTTCTCGTACGCGTGGGCATGGAATGTTGTTACATTGGTAGCCGGTCAATACTTCCACGTGAGTATCACTTTCTGATGGCACGGTGAAATTGTAGGGGGCATATGGTGTACAATAGCATTCGAAGAAGGCATTATGAGGCAAAACGGCTACATTCAATTCGTATGCTGCTCCTCCAGTCAACGCCTTATCATCAAACATGGAACCAAAAGAACACCAAAATAGTGAATAGGAGGAATAAAGAGAATAGACTTACTGTGTTACATAAATGAAATAAACATACCACAGTGTGAACCCAAATGTCAGGAGGCATCGGCCTCATGAAAGCCGCGTTCGAAACACCAAATTCAGAACTGTTTCCCACAATCTTCAGCACTCCACAGTTTGTCAGATTCTGCTGAACTATAATCGTCACGTCCACTTTTTTTCCCTGCACACACAAGTACATTCCGCATTCTCTTTTTCAGATCTGAACGTAAACAAGCAACTACTCGTATGATAGAAAAGGGAGGATAAATTCAAATTTTATACATACCTGAGCAGAGACTGTAAAAAGACCGAGCACACCAATAAGCAGGAGCAGGGAGGCGAAGCTTTTCACGCAGGCAGCCATGGCTTTTTCTCTGCTGGAAGCAAACAGGAAAATGAAAATATGATGTGGAAAAATTGGAGGGGGCGATGGGGTTTATATGGAGGTGATATTCTGTTCACGACAAGAACAATGCCATTAAATGTGTGGTCTTTAAATGTTAGGTAGGAAGGATGGGACCACGTGGATTAAAAATTGGAGGGGGCGATAGGGTTTATATGGAGGTGGTATTCCGTTCCAACGATAAGAACAATGTCAGCAATCCCACGAGTTGCAATTCGCTTTGAAAATGAAATGTGTGCTCTTTAGTAATCGTTGTGTGGCAGATTGTAAAATCCAATTGATGATTAATTTGCTAAAAATTCATCAAGCAGATTTGATATTCCATTTGTACATTAAAGGCATTAATGTTAGGTAGGAGGATGTGACCACGCCCATTAATAATTTTGTGGACCCCATCAAAACATGTTATCATGTGATATATTTTGTGAGGAGGATGATTAAACATCTGTCTTATTTCACACATTTTGGTTTCACTATTTCATTCATACATTATTGGCACTAAATGTTAATATGGATGTTGATTTGTTTGTGGCTCCTTTCATGATTCTTATCTTGAAAGTGTCTTTTGTATGTTATATTTTTACTATTAATATATGCTTTTTCTCCAAAAGGAAAAATTAATTGAAAAATTAATCAATAAATTATCCCCCAACAATCTTTAGCATATAAAGCATTCAAATTACCAAATTCAGAACTGTTTCCCACAATCTTCAGTAGTCCACAGTTTTTTAGACTCTACTGAACTACAATCATCACGTTCACTTTTTTTCCCTTAATGTTATTCAGATTTGTACATTAACGACATTAATGTTAGGTAGGAGGATGTGACCATGTCAACAAATAATTTTGTAGACCCCATCAAAACAATGTTATCATGTGATATTTTTTGTGAGGAGGACGATGAAACGTCTGTCTTGTTTCACACATTTTGGATTCACTATTTCATTCATAAATTATTGGCACTAAATGTTAATATGGATGTTGATTCATATGTGGCTCCTTTCATGATTCTTATCTTGAAAGTGTCTTTTGTGTGTTATATTTTTACTATTAATATTTTTTTTTCTCTAAAAAGAAAAAATAAACATTAATTAATAAATTAATCAATCAATTATCCCCCAACAAAGAACTAGAACCCTAAACCACCATTTTGCATCTTCCATTTGGTAGTTAGTAGTCAAGTGGGTGTTGGTGATCATTTTTGGTTCCTTACAATATGGTGTAGGAGAATGAGTGTTTTAGACCATAGATCTTTCTTTGCCACATTACATTTATTGCAAGTATGAGTTGTTTCCAAGTGATTTTGAGAAAATTAATAAAGAATAGAAGTTAGAGTGATGAATGTGTTCAAAATGTGCTCCGGTATGTGCTCCACGTTTCTCCAATATTGATCATATGTGTGTGTGGATCTAAAGGTTTGATAATGATGGTATAGTGATGATATCTCTTGAGATTTAGCTTCTAGTGTGATGGTATGTAAAAGTTACATTCACCAGTATGTGAACTGTTCTGGAAGAATTGGTCTTCTGTGGACTAGGAGAAATGTTTATGCTTTGTATTCCTCTACTATTTTGTTTCAGATCTTACAGATCTAGGATATGTCTTGTGAAAGTGTTCTCTAGTTTTAGGCAAAGAAGTTTTGAGGTTTGGTGGTATAGAAGTCATGTTTTAGTGTTGTTGAGTGAATTTGCATAGTTCGGGTGGACTAGTGGAAGCCATTCAATATTTGAAGAGTATTGCACTTGTCGCGGATGTATCTAGAAGAATTTGAGATGTATTCTCATGCATAAGGAAGCGTGTACATCAACGCTCATTTGTGTTTTCATTAAGTTTGGTTGACCTAGTGTTTACACTTCATTTGAAAAATAAATTTTAATTAAGGTAGTGTGTGGTTAATCTAAGACTTTTTATTTTTGGTCTTGATTAAATATTTTATTGCTCCACTCTCATTCCTTTCCACCATGGAAATGTTGAGTTTCCAACCTAATTTGAATTTATGAAATAAAGTTTTTGTGGCTGACCTTGGAGAAAGGTTCTAAGGTTGAAGAGGGTATAAATATAAGTAGAATTGTGAAGTGTTGTATGACAATGTGATGCAAAGTGATGAAGTGAGCCAAAAATCGTCAGAGCAGAAGCTTGTGAAAGTGTACTGAGGTAGTATCTCTTCACTGTGTTGGATTCCTTAAGGCACTAATCTAAAGGTTTTTGCAATCCTTTATTCAAATCCTATGAATGTGTGTTAATTGTTGTGGTGGATCTTTATTTCTTTTGTATTTGTATGCAGTGAGCCTCCCTAGTGGACAGTGAGTCCTTTCTATAGGAAGTGAGCCTTTGTATTCAGACAATGAGTCCTCTTTTAGCCAATGATCCCTTGGTAGTGAACCTCTGTATTTAATTTTATAATCTCTTTATATTGTGAGTTAACCCTCACCATGGTTTTTCCATCATTAGGTTTTCCATGTAAAAATATAGTGTTCATTGAGTTGATTTCCTTTCTATTATTTGTGTTTCATGCTCATACTTAATAACAAAATATTGTGGTTGTGGAATTGATAAGTATTGAAGTTTTTAAGTTTTGATATTGTGACAACTAATTTACCCCCTCTCTTAGTTGTCTTGCACCTATTTAACAATTAGTATAAGAGCATTGGTTCCTAGGTGTAGAGCTTAATAGTCTAAGGAAGATCTGATGGTGCACAAGTTGGAAATCTCTATGTTTGATGGATTTAATTATAGTGATTGGAAAGGGAAGATGAGAGGATAATGTTTCTCTTGGTTGTAAAGCATGGAAGGTTGTTAAGACAAAGTATACTCCTCCAACGAATGGTCCTACTTCTGGAGATGAGGTTTATGCTTATGAGGAGAACGTGAAAGCGAAGTATGCTATCTACAATGCTTTATCTAAGACTAAGAAAACTAAGGTTCTTTCTGTAGATATTGCTTTTGATGTTTGGAAGAAGTTGGAAGAACTGTATGAAGGAAATGAAAGAGTAAAATTGACAAAGAAGTTGGCAGCAAAGTGAAAATTCAAAAATTTGACAATGGAAGAAGGTGAAGAGTTTACAAGTTATTTTCAAAGAGTTGAAATGACAACAAATTAAGATAAGGGTCAAGGAGGAAAGTTGACTAATGAATATATTATTGAGAAGATCTTAATCACCCTACCAGATTGCTACAGTGATAAGATCACAGTCATTGAAGAGATGTATGATCCTACAAAGTATACTAAAGAAAAGTTGTGTGATACCTTGCTAGCATTTGAGATGAGAAAGTTTAGGAAAGAAGATAGGAAAGATGAAAAGACAAAGACAACATTTAAGGAAATGAAGATAGAAGATAATCTGAAGAGTGATGGTTTTGATGAGTTGGAAGCAAACTTCACTAGGAATTTGAAGAAAGGTACTAGAAAGTATAAAGGTGTGTTTCCCTTTAAATGCTTCGTTTGTGATAAATTAGTCATTATTCTTCAAGATGTCTAAATAGAGTTGTACATAAGAAGAACAAGGATTATAAAGATAAGGATAGGAAAGATAAGAAATAAAAGAAGTTGTACTATGTTAAAGAAGAAGTTGGGATCTCTAGTGATGAATCTAAAAAATGAGTTTGATGATAGTGAATGCTTATTCTTAGCTTTGGAAAGTAGTTTTGTATCTGCTAACCCTAGAAAATGTGCAAGAAAAAGGGCTCCGAAGAATAAGAGGAATAGGATGGAAGGTACTTTGGTTACCACTTTTCATGCAATCCAAGATGAAGAGTACTGGGTAATTGATAGTGCATGTTCTAATCACATGATCAGAGTTAACAGTAAGTTCACTAAACTTGAAAACTATGATGATTGTTTAGTCATGTTTGGTGATGATTCAAGAGCTAAGATTTGTGGAAAAGGTTAAACTAGATTTGATGGAGTGCACATCACTAATGATGTATATTATGTGAAGGGTTTGAGATACAACCTTTCGAGTGTTGATCAGATGTGTAGCAATGGTTTTAAACTTTTGTTTCAAAATAATACCTACGAAATTAGAAAAGGATCCAAAAATGAAGATATGGTTGTTGTTGGAAGGAGAAATCATGGAAACATCTATCAACTAATGAGAGTTGATGGCCAGTTCCTTGTATCTCAAGTTAGTGAAAGTTGTTTATGGAACTTCATAATGGGACATGTAAATTTTGATAATTTGGTCAAAGTGAGTTCAAAAGAAATTTTCTGAGGTTTGTCTAGAATCTCAAGACCTACTAATACTATTTGCAGAAGTTGTCAATTGGGGAAACTGACAAGATGTAGCTTGAAGGGAAAAGAGCACTCCACTATTGGAATTTTGGAGTTAGTTCACATTGATCTCTATGGTTTGACTAGAATGGGAAGCCTAAATGAAGATAGGTATTTCATGTTTCTTATTGATGATTATAATTCAATGACATGGGTTTCTTTTCTTAGAGAAAGGACTCAGGCTCTAGATAGGTTTAAGGTATTGAAAAGCAAGAGTGGATAATGAAGTAAATTTGAAAAGAAAATGTTTGAGATATGATAGAGGTGGAGAATTCATTTCTAGTGATTTTAATACATTTTGTGAATAGCATTGCATAAAGAGATAGTTTCCTTCTCTAATAACCCCTCAACAGAATGGGGTAGTTTAGAGGAAAATATGACAATATAGGAAGTTGCAAGAACCATGATGAAAGAATCAAATGTACTAGATGTGTACTAGAGAGAGGTAATACACACTGCTATTTGGGTTCTTAATAGAGTTCAAATTAGAAGTAATAGCACAAAGACTCCTTTTGAGTTATGGACTGGTAAGACTCCTACTATGAAGTAATTCAAGGTATTTGGAAGTAGATATTACATTAAAAGAGATGATGAAAATCTTGGAAAGTTTGATGTTCATTACGATGAAGGATTTTTTCTTGGATACTCCACTACTAGCAAAGCACATAGATGCTTCAATAAAAGAATGGGAAAGATGGTTGAAAGTGTTAATGTGAAAGTTGATAAAGACATATGTAGGCCTATTGAAATAAGTGAAGTTGAACCCAATGATCCTATTTGTGGACATGTACCTTAGGAAAATTAGGATAAGGAAGAAGAAGAAGAGAATGTGCCAAAACTTGTTGTTAAGAATCCTGAGTATGTACAAAAGAATCATCGATAGGAATAGATAATTGGAGATAAGAGTGAAGGTGAGAAAACAAGAAGTAAAGTAGCAACCAAGGTAAATCTATGTCTACTTTCTAAAATTGAACCTAAGTCTATAAGTGAAGCATGTGAAAATGAGATTTGTATGAAATCTATGAAAGAAGAGTTGCAATATATAGAAAAAATCAAACATGGGAACTAGTCCCTAGACCTATGAATAAGAATGTAATTGGTTTAAAATGGGTGTTCTTGAATAAGCTGAATGAAAGTGGAGAAGTTGTAAGGAATAAGGCAAGACTTGTATGCAAGGGATATTCATAAGTTGAAGGTATATATTTTGAATAAACATTTTCCCTTCTAGCTAGAATGGAAGCTATTAGGATGTTTTTTGCATTTTTGGCCCACAAGGGTTTCAAAAGTGTATCAAATCGATGTCAAGCTAGCATTTCTAAATGGTGAATTGGAAGAATAAGTGTACATGGAACAACTTGAAGGGTTTCATCTATTTGAAAATTTGGATAGATGTCTGACAAAGCAAGGTTTCAACAAATGCTTTGTTGACAACAATCTCTACTTCAAAGTGCAAGGTACAAAAATGTTGATAGTAGTTGTATATGTTGATGATATCATTTTTGGTGGAAATGAAGGAATGTGTAAAAATTTTGTTGAAGAGATGCAAAACGAATTTGAGATGTCCATGATTGGTGAATTGAATTTCTTCCTTGGTCTACAAGTGAATCAAACTGATAAAGGGATATTCATTTCACAATCTAAGTATGTAAAAGAGATTTTGAAGAAGTTTGGAATGGATGATTCCAAATTGGTTAGTACTCCTATATTAATCAGATGTAAACTGAGCAAAGATGGTAAATATACTAAGATTGATCAAAGCAAATATAGATCTATAATTGGTGAACTACTATATCTTACTGCTACCAGATTGGATATTATGCATGCAATATGTTTAGTTGCCATATTTCAAACAGATCCATAAGAGGCACATGTTACAACTCTAAAGAGGATATTTAGATATCTTAAAGGTACACCGTATTATGGCTTATGGTATCCTAAGGGTGTTGATTTCACCTTGAGTTCTTATACTGATGCAGATTTTGTTACTGTAATTAATTAATTATTACACTAGCATGATTTAACTTAGGTCATATTTTATTTAGTCCTAGGTTGAATTTTTAATAAATAATTTAATAAATAGAGTAATATTCCCTTCCTTGTTTGTAGGGATAAGATTCCTTCTAGAAGATGAGTTGTCCTTCTAGAACTTATCTCAACATTAAATAATTTTCTAGTTAGGGTTCACATGTTGTCACATGTTGTTAGATCATGAAACATGGAAACATCTCATGCATCTTAGGTTTTCTCACTTTCCTATATAATCAGGCAACTTGTTCATTTGTAACATATCAATCAATCATATCATATCAATATAGAATCTCTATTGTGCATGCCTAGTTGTAACACTTTCTGGATGGTTGATTATCTTTCCTATCAAGGGTCCTCCATTGAAGACTACAACTTCAGGGACCCTATGCATCCATAATATCAACATGGTATGAAAGCTTGTCTAGTGAAACATCAACCCTTCATCAAGAAAGTTGGTGTGCGAGATTCTTTGTAGGTCGAAGGTTTCCATTGAAGGCTACTTGTTTCCACCTAGGGATCAAGGTAGTTTATGAAGTGGATGGAGTCATATCCAAGCTTTCCATTGTCTCTAGAAGGCTTTGAAACCCTAAGATCACTTGCCCATTCATCAAAATAAGATACATCAACTTAAGAGCCATCAGAGGTATTTTTAGGGTTTGCAATATCAGTGATACTATCATACAATTTGTAGTAAAATATCATCCTGAGGATATCTTTGGTCAGCCATGTACATTTATTTTGTTGGTAGAAGCTTGTATGCTTTTGGTCTGTTCCATCATCGGTTGTTTTCCCAGCCACAGTTGCTTGCTCATCCTCTGCCAGCCCATGGTTCTCATCCTTCCTTATTGGCGATCACTCTTCTACTAGACTAACCAACCTTCCACTAGTGACTTGTTATCGATGTCGTTGATCTATGTCGATCGGTATACTACCAACCAATCTCACTGGCAGTTCATCCTACCGCTATTGCTTTTCATAGAAACTCCAACCCCCAATCGACATGCTAGTGGTTCCATCAAGAATTGATGGCTCCTCCCAATCCTAGCAGTGCCACCTATAAACACCAGCTCCACGCTTGATCTCAGCTCTGACGCCACTCCTAGTGGGGGCATTTTTCTACCAATTTTTATGACTATGGCCATATTTGCGACCAAGTGTTAAGCTCAAAGGGGCTTAATTTTTTACCCTCTTTAGCCTACAAAGTTCCTCCAATAGGAATTTTTTCATTTTATCATAAATTTCACCCAGGGTATCAAAATTTGACAAACGAGATACTGTCGGAAATGTAATTCTAAGTACTTTCCAGTAGTCACATCCATTCTGTGAAATTTTGCACACGAAAAAATTCTATAGTGAACTAAAGTACAAACCCTAATTTGGACATAAATGCTCACAACTTTGTAACCGTTCATCAGATTTCAGTGATTCTAGCGGCATCGGGAAGGTTTTCAGAGCTTTTTTGATTAGTCCAGACCCCTTGATCATTTTTCAGCTCCAGGTACTCTTGCATGAGATTTTTTCAATTTGGTGCATTTGATCAATAACCTAATTATTCTAAAGATTGGGATAAAAAAATTTGATCTAGGTAGCATCACTTCAATTGTACATCATTCTTGGAAGTCTTTATTTTCTATTGAAGGTTAGTGTCTTTGTTTTTTTTTTTTTTGGATAAATTTCATTATGGGGCTTGCATATAATCCTTCTTTGGTTATGTTGCATAAGGGTAACTATAAGTAATGGCAAGATGGGATTAGCCACCATCTCCAATCACTTGATCTATTTCCTCATCTGTATGGTATAGTTTTGCATCCAAGTGAAGGTATTCATGAACTTACTTGGAGTTGCAGTAGATACACTATTTTGAGATCATTGAGATGCAAGTTGATTGTGATGTTTTCAGTTCTATTGATCATTGTGATTTTCCTCACATCCTTTGGGCTCAACTTTTGGAGATCTATAGAGATTCAAACACTCCACTATTTCCCAATGGTCATGATTCAAAATATCATTCTTCAGATCAAGTACCGATGATATTGTTCTGCAGGAGGTTGATTTCTTTGAATATTTTGAAGAGGTTGACAAGGTTTCTTTAGGTACTTCTTCTCCATCAAAGATAGTTGGTATCCCTTCACAATCAGTGATTCCTTGTCTAGATTCATTCATTGAGGCCTCCACCACCATCATCATTTATCAGGACACCTTTAGTTTTCTAGACTTGGCATTACAGGTTGGCTTTGTTTCATGTATCACTGACTTGGCTACTTCTACAGGTTTGGAGGACATTCTTGAGGGGGTATCACTCCTTTATTCAAAGATTTCATATCTGAGACTTCTTCCCTATCATTCCATTCAAGACTTGAGGTTTCTTTAGCATCTACCATTGGATTTGATTCAGACTTATTTTAGTGGTTTTGAGGACACTTCATTTAGGGGGGCTATCAAGTCTTCATCATATCTGTCGCATCTCACTCTTTGGATATTGTTTAGCAGTAGTTTCTACATCATCCTAGTTTGTCACCCTGTTCATTGATTGTGGAATCTTCATCATAAGGAAAGGAAACATAAGAGTAGAATTCAAAGATACCATCAACATCCGCCTTCATCCTACCTTCCTTCACTTCCTATCTGGAATGGGAAGCATCACTACACTTGTATTTGGTTTTGTTTCTTCCGAAAGGGAGACAATTTTTTTGTTGACATTAGATCTTGTTTTGTCTTCAGACAGTTACCATTTTTGTAGGTGATCACATCTTTTGGGGGGCTATATAGTCTCTCTCTTTCCTCCCTATGGGGGGGCTATTTATTATATTGTATCCATGTAACAGATGGTGTAATTGGGGGGTATTTGGGAGTCCTCCATCCTTCCCGTCCTATCTCACATTTTTTGCATTTTCATCTCCTTTTTGGACAAGGGCTTTGTTTCGATTGGGTTTTCCCCTTTTCTCCGATTGTGGGAGATTTTCTACATCTCCATGTAAATGGGTACCTAACATGGTCTCATAGCTAGGACCCATCATCATCATCATCATCATCATCATCATCATATTTGCATAATTATTGCATCCTTCTCCCGAAGTTGAAATTATGGGGCGGTGTTAGTGTAATTAATTAATTATTACACTATCATAAGTTAACCTAGGTCATATTTCATTTAGTCCTAGGTTGCATTTTTAATAAATAGGGTAATATTCCCTTCCTTGTTTGTAGGGATAAGATTCCTTCTAGAAGATGAGTTGTCCTTCTAGAGCTTATCTCAACATTAAATAATTTTATAGATAGGGTTCACATGTTGTCACATGTTGTTAGATCATCGCACATGGCAACATCTCATGCATCTTAGGTTTTCTCTCTTACCTACATAATTAGGCAACTTGTTCATTTGTAACTTATCAATCAATCATATCATATCATTATAGAATCTATATTGTGCATGCCTAGTTGCAACACATTTTGGGTGGTTGATTATCCTTCCTATCAAGGGTCCTCCATTGAAGACTACAACTTCAAGGACCTTGTGCATCCATAATCTCAATAGCTTCAGGGACCTTGTGCATCCATAATCTCAACAGATTGGGCTAGTTGTGTGGATGACTAGAAGAGTATTAGTGGAGGTGCTTTCTTTCAAGGAAGAAGATTGGTTTCTTGGTTGAGTAAGAAGTAAGAATTGATTTCTTTATCCATTGTAATGGAAAAATGTATTGCTGCAAAATCCTACTGCATACAAGTTTTGTGGATGAAGCAAACTCTGAAAGACATTCGAGTGATACGTGATGAGCCCATTCCTATTTTCTATGACAACATGAGTGCTATAAATATTTCAAAGAATCCAGTTATGCATTCAAAAAAAAAATACATATCTATCAAATATCATTTCTTGAGAGAAAAGGTGTTGGAGAATGAAGTCAGACTAGAGTATGTAACAACAAAGGAATAGATTGCAGATATATTGACTAAGGAACTTTTGAGGGATACTTTTGACCATCTTAGGGAGATTTTGGGGGTCACTAGCCCTCCGAACTAGGTGAACATGAAAGTACATCAGTCCAGTAGATTCACAAATTCCACATTCATCTGGACTAATAAATGGGTCTACTCTGCAATGGGAGCACAAAAGGTTTTCATTTTTGTAGTATGAGTGCAATCCTAAGTGGGAGTGATCAAAGCTTTTGATCTTTGCCATTGATGTCAAAAGGGGAGATAAAGTCATGTGAAAAATAGTTGCAAAAGAAGAGAAGATGTAAAAAGTTGTAGAAGTAGAGAAGGTATTCTATTAGGATATTGTGAAAGATTTTTTCCTTGATGGTTTTTCACATCATATGTTTCCCTCAGTGAAAAAGGGGGATAATGTTGCAATTATGAGTTGTTTTGGTGTTGTTGTCATTAATGTTGTCATTGATGTCCACATAGTTTAGTATGTTGCACCATGTACATGTATAGTTGAGATGTTGTGAGTACATGGAGCTATCTTTATAATGTTACAGATGTGTTGAATTAGTGTTTTTGCAAGTTCTTTTGAAAAAATTAATAAAGAAGAGAAGTTAGAGTAATGAATGTGTTTAGAATATGCTTTGGTATGTTCTCCACATTTCTCCTCTATTGATTCTATGCATACATTGTGGATTTCAAGATTTGATAATGATGGTATAGTGGTGATATCTCCTAAGTTTTATCTTCTAGTGTGGTGGTATGTAAAAGTTACATGCACCGATATGTGAACTATTTTGGAAGAGTTGGTCTTTTGTGGACTTGAAGAAATGTTTCTCCTCCATAGTCCTCTATTATTATTTTTAGATTTTGTGGATCTTGGATATGTCTTGTGAAGGTGTTCTCTAGTTTTTGGCAAAGAGGTTGAGGTTTGGCCATTAGGAAGTCATGTATCAATGTTGTCGTGTGAGTTTGCAAAGTCCAAGTGAACTAGTTGAAGGTGTTCAGTGTTTGAAGAGTATTGCACTTGCCACAAATGTATTTGGAATAATATAAGATGTATTCCCATCCATAATGAAGCATGATATGATGTTCGCCTATCATATTATTATTAGGAAGCATGCACATCAATGTTAATTTGTGTTTTCATTAAGTTTCGTTGACCTGGTGTTTACACTTCATTCGAAGAATCAAATTTAATTAAGGTAGTGTGTGGTTGATCCAATACTTTTTATTTTTGGTCTTCTTTAAATAATTTATTGGTCCACTCTCATTCCTTTCCACCATGGGAATGTCAAGTTGTTGACCTAATTTGAATTTATGAAATAAAGTTTTTGTGGCCAACCTCGGAGAAAGGTTCTAAGGTTGAAGATGGTATAAATAAAAGTTGAATTGCGAAGATTTGTATGACAGTGTGATGCAAAGTGATGAAGTGAGCCACAAATCATAAGAGAAAAAGTGTGTGAAAGTGTGTTGAGGTAGTATTTCTTCATTGTGTTAGATTCCTTAAGGTAGTGATCTAAAGGTTTCTACAATCCTTTATTCAAGGGCTATCAATGTGTGTTAATTGTTGTGGTGGATCATTTTTTTCTATTGTATTTGTAGGTAGTGAGCCTTCTTATTGGATAGTGAATCATTTTAGTAGGAAATGATCCTTTGTATTCAGATAGTGAGTCCTCTTCTCGGTAGTGAAACCTTGGCAATGAGCCTCTGTATTTAGTTTTGTAATCTCTTTATATTGTGAGTTAACCCTCACTATGATTTTTCCCTCATTGGGTTTTCCACGTAAAAATATGGTGTTCATTGTGTTGATTTGATTTTTGTTATTCATGTTTCATGTTCATACTTAATAACAAAATAGTGTGTTTGTGGAGTTGATATGTATTGAAGTTTTAAGTTTGAATTTTGTGACAATTGATTCATCTCCCCTCTCAGTTTTCCTCCACCTATTTAACAACATTATGGTGAACTCAACACTTGTTACATTTTAAAACATTTCTAAAATCTTCAATTTGTCATTCTAAAATTAGAAGACAAGCTTAAATCATTTGAATTTATCATTTGTACATACATGTTTTATTGAAAAAAATAGAAAGGTAAAAATTTGCATGGTATTTGTTAGTTCGAAAGATAAAAAAGAGTTAACTTTTAGATTTTTCATACTATATTTAATCAATTACTATATGTTAAAATCTAAAACTTATCTACTAATGATATTGCATTATTTCAAAAACATAAAATTATATTCGTGATTGGGTATTTCACATAGAAAAAGTAGCTATTTGTTCATTTCTATAATTTTGTCTGCATCCAAACCTTAACCTCTACAAATTTAGATCTTAAAATACTATAGTTTAGTTCTATATTTTTATAGTATTAAATTTTAACTCCTCTAGTATAGGCTGCCAACACCCCTTTTAGACTTTTTTGACCAAATTTCAATGATAATAGTCTCTTTGAGTCTTTTGTCTAGACCTATTCCCAATTTTGTTGCATTTATTTGTAACTCTCATAGCTAGTCCAATATATATAACTATGTTACTTTTGGTAAAAGACTTAAAAAATGTTTTAGTTCTTTGGAAAAATGTTTTCTTCTTTGAATTCCTTGGTTGGGATTTCATTTTTTCCTTTGGTATTACTTCTCCAAGAAAATGGATAAACTCACATATCCTTATAGACTAGGGCACTAGCACCCTTATCTAGCCTATTTTGATCTAGATTTAAATATGTCATTGTCAGTATTTTAATATTTAAGAATTTAAATTCATTTTTGTCATCTTTTCATAATTATTTTTTTGGGAAAACAAATTAATGCCTATAAATACAAGTCTTTATCACCATTTTAAATCATAAGATAAAATCTAGTGAACATATTGAATAATTGAGCATCCTAGAAAGTATTAAACAACAAAATATCATATTTTTAAACACTTATCATTAGTCAAGAAGAATGTATTAAGTTTATATCTGTTTTTATTCATGTTTTATGTTCATTTGTTTGAGGAGTACTAATAATTATGGACATTTCAAACAAGCAACCAATTCTCCTTGGATAAGATAAGTATAGTGACTTCTATTAATCAAAAAAAGAAGATATGAGTGGTAAGTTACAACACTTGTAAATTTATCATTTCTTTTGACCATTTTCCTCTACCCAATCGAGGGTAAGTATTGTTTACATCATCGTATGCATTTGTGGAGGTGGATACACCAAAATATGGTTTGACTTAGGAAAGCTTGTATACGGCACAACCCTTTTTTTCCTCTCTTATGTTCAAGTGAAATATTTGAAGTGGATTTGGAAAATAATTGAAGAATTTATTGTAAGATCAAGCATTCAATCCTTTTATGTCAACAAATTAAGAAAAGTAGAATTAATCATAAACATACAATGTTTTGAAGCTAAATATATAAAGGAATAGACTATAGATAACAACCAACTAAAGTTTAGGTCTTGATTCTTGAGATTTGTAATTCTTTGTCTAGGGCACTAGTGCCCCTATCTAGCTAGTTTGAACCAAAATTATTTTCATTTTGGTTTAGATTTTGTTGAGATTTAACTGTTGAGAGAGAAAAATATATTTTTTAATTTCAGAGTTAGAGTTTGAAGCTTGACTCAGCTTTGGAGAGAAGGAAAAGACTCATTTTTAAAAACCATGTTGAGAGATATGTCTTCCTTTCCTCTCCTTATAAATATTGAGTTAGTTTTTCTATGGGGGTTTGTTTTAGTTTACATACTTTCAATCTTGTTTAAGAATGAATGGAATTGTATTTTCACTTCATGAGTATGGTGTCTATGATATTGAAATGAGTAGTTTGTTAGTCTGTATTTTTCATTGTAAAATATTATTTGTTGGGTTTATTATGGTTTCCCCTTGCTTAGGGGAGTGGATAGAATCCTAAGAGGCTCAATGATGCAATTTATTGTAGCATGTAGGGAAAGTTCCTCACTTGGAATTTCTCTTGAAAATATCCTATTGATATTCTTGAGGATGGAAATTTAAAGTTACCTTGTATTGATGTCCTTTTGTTTATGAAAGATAAATTGTATATCAAAAGTACGTAAACTTATAGTATAACTCCTTGTTGAATAAAAGAAATATGGAGTAGAGGAATTTTAATTATAATAATATGAATTCATTTATTATAAAGAATTAAAATAAAAGGATATATTTCATTGTTCATCTCTCCACGATAAGTAATAAATGTACTTATGGTGAAAATCAAGTGGGTAAAATAATTTTAACATATTTAAAACTCACAACATAATATTTATTTTTTAAAATTTATTTAAAATAAAAAGGAAGTTTGAATATATAATTATATGTTCCCTTGTATTAAAACCAAAAAAAGATACACTTGTATAGAAATGTAAACTTTACAAGATAAAAGCATATATATCATAGTTTTTATATATATTGTAGTGTTATAGTCAGATAGGTGAGATTAGAAAATGAAAATTAATATTTTGTGAGGAAACTTTTAGCCATTGCATGAAAATTTCCATATAACCAAAAAGAGATAACAATGCAAATAAGTGATCAAAATCCACATGCAAGATAATAGAAAACATACCCATTAAAGATGACACAAGATATACCCTAGGAAAATCCTAAAGAGGGAAAAACAAAACCTCCAAAATCAGCCATACTCCATCATATTAATTAACCATGAAGTAAATACAAGAGTTACAAAGAACACATTTGAACCATCAAGCCCTCCAATGCATTCCCAAGTTTCCAAGCATGAATCCACACATCCCATTCCATGCTTCACAAATGCACTTTGAAGAAGACTTAATAATGATAGCCAAACCACTCAACCAACCTAAACCACTATACATGTGTCTTATTTTATAGACATAAACTCACACAAAATATAGCTAGTGGTAAGGTTAAACAATGCACTACAAAACCATGTGAATACAAAGCCACTAACCCCTTATTTAGTATTGGGTACTAAGAAATCACATTATTTAATATTTCCCTGATATTAAATTATTATCACATGTCTCCCACACATTAAATAATAATAGAATGTTACAATACAACATCAAGTGGGCCCCAAATAATTACCCAGTGTGATTCACAACACCATCAAGGTGTATCACAACTAAACAATTATTTAATAAATCTATTTATGGAATGGTACAACACCATATCCCAACATTGTCCCACTTGTTGTATACATTGCATAAGGGATCAATACACGAAATACATCATCATAGCTATCCATGAAACCACATGAATATGAAACATGATCTTGTGCTCCATCAAGATACTTGTAATAAGAACTAAGTGACGACCATTTCAAACAAGAACTCCTCTCATCCTCCAACATGCCACCTATGGAAGAAAAGGAATATGCCAAGGTGAAAGTGCACCAATCCATGAGCACAAGCATAAAATCCAAGTGATAACAAAGGTTTTAACCAAGCTATTGTCAAATGAAAAACCTACATGATCGGGAATAGCAACCAGAATTCATGCTCATACATCCAACCATCCATACCATGAAGGTATTAATACATAAAAAAACTTAGACTAAGAAAATATGCAACCTGTAAACTGCAATAACAAGCTTCCTATATCAAATATATTGATGAAGTACATACATATTCAAAAACTCCTACTACATAGGTACTATCAAAGAATATCAAGTCTACCATTCAACACTATAAATCAAGGTGTGATAAATAAATTAAAGAATGAAGTACCAACAGCAATAATAATGATCCACACATGTAACCCAAAGAGTTTCATAATCTCTCAGAACATGTTGACACCATCCTCCCAATAACCATGAACATCCACGAAGGAACCATGGAGAGAGAAACCTGCAAACCATAATGTCCTTCTACCTATACCTCAAAAGTGTACTTTTGTGTGAAGTATGATCTCCTAAAAACCCCAAATTAAAATCATCAACAACATACATAACACTCAATCACATAGATCAAGTACAACATATGAAGCAATGTAACAATGCCAACATGGATGTGAGCCTCTATGATCAAGAAGACAAAACATAAAATAACCATCCCAAATACTATAAATCAACCCATAAACCATCTGCTAACAATCCTCATCAATGCATGATATCATCAAATCAAATGCACAAGAAGATAATCATGCTATAACATCCCTCAAAATGAATCCTCCAAAACTAACTATCCATTGATCAATATCCATATCTATGAAAGATAAAGCATATAAACTCATGCTAAACAAAACCTAAAATGAGTATCCATAATCAACCACCATGAATCAATTCAATCCCATGACAAATAAAAGCACAAAACATAACACATCTAAAAGATATAATGGGAAAATACCTCTCAAATCATACTACTTCTGAGTCTAGATCAAGAGTGGGGAATGAAAATGCCCCTTCTTGAATAACCAAGCCGTCAAGACTCACTCTAGGAAAAATCCCCTCTATTGGTTTATCATGAACTCATGTCCATACCAAGGTGAAAGTCCCTCGGTCTTCCTACTAAAATTTCCAAATAGTAACCATCTCAAGCAAATGGCTCTAATCACAAGAGAAATGAAACCATCACCTAAGTATCCAAGTATTTTTGAGTACCTACAACCAATCTATCCATGCCAAACTCCAAATGCAACATAGCACCATGAAGTAATCAAGCAAATGATCAATGTAGCCAATAAAAACAGAACCACACATGATCAATGTCAAAGCTCCAATTAGGAACTAGGAATGTAAAAAATGACATCCATGATCTAACCATCTCCTCCTAGGATATCACATGCATAATGAAATAAATAAAAATCTCAATCTCAAGGGAACACACACCATGCCAAAATCTAAATGTGTATGAAGAGTAAAGCATGACATAATACCAAACACTCTAAACCAAGAAAAGATATCCCAAATCACATAAAGATAGCTATACCACTGATGCATCCACATAACTTCCAACAACTCCCATTGAACCATTGTATGATCTACGCAAATAATTATGACAACCATCCTCTCCATGAAGATTATCTAGGTCTACACACACTCAATTGTAATATTAGTAACATATAATTGAAACCAATATCTCCAAGCCAGGAAGAAACATACAACCACCAATGAACCATCGTAAACATATCATTACTGCCAAACAATCACTGTCAAAATCTCCCACTGAAAGTGTATAACCAGTGAATATAACAAGCTATAATGACATCATGATAAAAATCTACCAATGAAGATCAACTAAAAGTCCTTACACAATCAAAGATCTCAAATACAACATGAGCTCCCTAATAAGAAAGAAAATTAAATCATGAAACTCATACCAAGAAGATACAATGCCACAACCTAAATTAGGATCTAATCACACACCACCAACAATGCACCTACATAAACCATCATGAGATGCCAAAGTCTATAGAGCACAAGAAGCATCCATGACACCATGATCACCACCAAAATTATCAACTCAACCAAACCATGTCCACATATTTGCATAACATAGTGAACCACATAGGTCTCATATGATGACTATGCCTAGTAATATACCATCTCACCTCCTCAAGATGACAACAAAACTAGCAAACCAAGTGACTAAACAAAACCATTAAAACTGAAAATGCATTAACACTAAAATATCTATGGGTATAGACAACCCATGTCCAAGTCAGAGGTGCAACAAGTAAGTATAGACCACCTACAATGTTACACAACTTATAGATACCACAATGAAGCATAAAAATTAAACCAAACTAATAACCATGTCAAAAAGATAATGATTTGAGATGTACAACTGAGCATACAATGAATCCAACATCAAATCTCCTAGATTCAACAATCCATAAGCTCATAGTATCACCATAGTCAACGAAACCGATAAACAACCTAGGATAGAATATCATCAAATAAATTATATAAAAACAACTCCAAAGCTAATCTAGTATGTGGTGCTCTAAACAAGGATTTTGTTGACTATTCAAAGTCTAAAATTTGACTCTGTATGCACCCGATATCACCTCTCAAAGCTGAAATAGAAAATATAACTTCCACCAAGAAAAACACTATCAAAAATGAAAAATACGGAAAATTATCTCACACCACAGTGTAGAGATCTAAGTTACCTTTCCTATGAGTCTAAGAAGTCAAAAAATAGAGCAATTGGGTGAATGTTATGCTCTCTAGAAAAAAGTTGCCCAATTAGAGTATTAGAAGTAGATTTATTATTAAATTTAATTCCATTTTTCGATACATAGAACAATGGTCAACATTTAATATTTTAAGTGGATTTATTTAAATGACAATTTTGAATGTTGATATATCGATGGTTTCCCCTATCAATACCAATGACCAGCACTAGACTAAGGCAAGGCCCCGATGGTGTACCGACCATTAGCCAACAAAGTTGATAGCCCCCTGTATACTGTACGGGTGTCAAACCCTATAATATAGTAGGGGTCTATGGTACATGGGTATGGCTCCCTTTATTTTTTCTTTTTTTTTTTAATTAAAGTTTTTTCAAAAGTCTTTCAAAGTCAATTAATTTTTTATTTTATTTTTCTTTTATTTTATAAATTTTAATTTTTTTTTTATTTTTTAGGTATTGATGGATTATTTTTTTTCAATTTTTAATTTTTAGAATAAAATAACAATGCCCGTACAATGCAAAATTGAGGATTTTACTAAAAAAATTGCATTTTTTTCAACTTCTCCAAAATAGGTCAAGTTATATCTAAAAATGTCTCTCTCAGTCAACCTGAATCCAAACATGAGGTCCATTTTTTCCCAAGATGTCCTTTGTAAAATTTCCCCCATAAAACCCCCATTTGAATGCAAAACCAAGAAACCCTTATTTTTCACACCCCAAATTTGCAAATAGCCCATCATAACAATAAACCCAAAATGCTTAGGTATATAATAAACAACTTGCAAAACCCTCATATATTTCCATGTCCTTCATTCTCTCATACATTGCATAGATTCAAACTTAACCAACCTTTTCTCAACCTAGGGTTATAATAAAAATTTTCCAACCATGAAAGCTCTAATACCACTTGTTAGAAAACTTGCAACCATTGTATGGCAATTTACACATAACCCAAAAGAGATAACAATCCATATAAGTGATCAAAATCAATATATAAGAGAATAGACAACATACCAATCAAATATGACACAATATACCCCAGGAAAACCCTCAGGAGGGAAAAACCCAACCTTCAAAAGAATCCATACTCCATCATATTAATCACCCATGAAGAAAATTTAAAAGAGTTACAATGAACACTTTTGAAGCATCAAACCCCCCAATGCATTACCATGTGTCAAAGCATGAATCCACACATCCCATGCCATGATTCAAAAATTCACTCTCAAGAAGACTCAATAATGGTAGCCCAACCACTCAGCCAACCTAAACCACTATACATATGTTTGCTTTTATAGACACAAGCTCACACAAAATACAACTAGCGGTAAGGTGAAACCATGTGCCACAAAACCTTGTGAATATAGAAACCACTAACCCTTTATTTAATATTTCCCCAATATTAAATTATTGTCACATGTCTCCCACACATTAAATAATATTATAATGCTACAATACAACATCAAGTGGGCCACAAATAATTACTTAGTGTGATTAACAATACCACCAAGGTGTATCACAACCAAATAATTATTTAATTACAGTTATGTAATATATAATTTTATGCAATGGTGTACAACACCATATCCCAACATACTTCCTATCAGTTTAATCTACAAGCATGGAATGTAAGTGATATTTATATAAGAAACTTGAGATAATAAGAAAAAGGGGGGGATTTAAACATTTATGGTTCATGGAGCCATGAATTCCTAAAAAGGAAAATCTATGAGAAAAATAGCATCATCCATTCCCTCTCCTTCCTTCAAGCCTACAAAATAAAATAAAGAAGAATGAGTCAAAAACATGTTTTGAAGCATACTTATGATTTAATGTTTTCTTTAGCTACCTTATGATCCAAGGGTCACTATTTGATCTAATATAAGCATGGAGATTGGGTGCAAATTCCATTAGTGCTTAACATGGATTACATTGATTAATATCTTTTAATATTGATTTGATCCATGCTGGGGTTTTTTTTAACAAGGACCCTCACTTTAAGTTGTGATATAAAGTCAGTTTTAAAATCCTCACTAATGCAGCTATGAAACATATTCTAAATTTCTATAAAATTTTACGAAACAAACTAATGCTTTCAAAATTGATTAAAGACTAATATATTCCTAAGTGATTTATAATATGGAACCTTTGTAGAAGTAATAAAAAATTTGAGTTCAATATTTTCAATGAAACACTAGTGGAAATTAGTCTCATAATTTTAAAGTCCATTTCATATATTAAAATTAATTGTTTTAATAAGGATTTAAGCAAGACGATCACCTATAAATGAACAAAATTCTAAGCACTTTAAATTTTCTGTAATTAAATTGCATATTTTATTTATATATTTAACTTGGTAAAATTGCAAGATAATTAGCCACACTATCAATTAGGAAAGTATATAATAAAATATCAACATAATTAAACCATAGAGGGAATGATTTGATAATTTATGATTTAATTAGGTTTCAAACCTATATTAGCCTAACCTAAT
Source organism: Sequoia sempervirens (assembly GCA_007258455.2). Lineage (NCBI taxonomy): Eukaryota > Viridiplantae > Streptophyta > Pinopsida > Cupressales > Cupressaceae > Sequoia > Sequoia sempervirens. Next base: position 384,942 of record VDFB02322584.1, on the reverse strand, counting down.
ATAACATTACATTATTATTTAAGGGAAATTATTGCAAGCAACTATTAATTCTTTATAGGAAGAGATGGGGAGGAAATGGAGTAGAGGCACATATTTGATTTTTGAAGAAGCTGGGGAGTTCACAATGAAGATCTTGATGATGTGGAGGGGGTTCTTTAGTTATTCTTATTAAGTACATGTGGCTTGGATCACTGAATTTTAGTCTATACAAAGGAAAAAAAATTGGTGTCCTTGGTTTGTATCTGAATCTAGATTTTGTTGGTTACGACTTCGGTGGCCTTTATAAGTTCTCTTTGAAATTGTAGGCCTCTTTCCTACTATGTGATGTGATTGATTTTCTTGGTCACCTCTTCCTTTTTCAAGTTTGTCTCTATTGTTTTTGGTGCATGAGGATGGTGGTTTTCCCCATTTTGTCTCCAATGGGTGTTGGACTCTTAGGGTTGTTACGATTCTACCCCATAATATCATGGTTGAATGTTGGGGTGGAAATTTTCTGTGTTGTCCTTTCATTTCTTTATTTTTGTGTCTAAAATATGTTTAGGTTGGTCAAGGAATAGTTTCAAGGTGATTCACTTATTTTTTAAAGGATATTTTGCAACAACTCATTTTCCATCTCTCAGTGTTGGAAGGGCCTAGGTGGTTTCTACATACTTCACCTTTCTTGACTCTTGTTTTCCATTATTTTTTTTCATTACCTGCTCACTTGGTTATGGTTTTTGTTGTTGGCAGAGATGACAAGGCAATTGCTCATGGTAGTGCTAGAGTAGAATATCTTGAAATTTTTAGTTGTGGGTTTTGGTTATTATTTATGTTAAAATTTTCTCTCTTTCTACGGTTTTGGACCTAGGGAAAACAATTTTTCCCACTAAATATTCAAGAATTTCCCTTGAGATCTTTACCCAAAGAGTGGAAAGGAAGCAAGAGATCTAGCTAAGCGATGAATCCGAGGAGGTTAATTAGGATCTATTGAGGGGCTCACCACCATGTTTAGACTTGGAAAGGAAATGCATTGAAGGATGAAATGCAAGATGTGAAAGAAAACCCTAATTTGATGTAATGCTTCAATGAATGATCTAAAAATGCAAGTAAATTGAAACAAAAAACTAGAAAATCATAAGTATGCACCTAGAAGCTAAAATGGAGCTCTAGAATCCTAAAATTGCTAACTTTTAGGATTGGTGGGACTCATTCACCATTCAAGGTGAATTAGTACAAGTTGCAGGTGACTATTCTGGAATCTATTTTAGCCAAAAAGGTACTTAGATCTACAAAAATATATGCTAAAAAATGAAAATGGGACTCATTCCCTAGTAGTGGAAAATTAGTCCACTTCTAATTTTGTGAGAATTCAAAATTGCAATCTGCCACTCCTTGTCTACATTGATGTTCTGTATTGAGATCTAGGTTTGAAACTATGAATTCTAGCCTACAGATCTTTTCCAAGCTTCTCCAAGGCTTGATTGCAAGTTTGAAAACTTTAATCCTTATGAAAAATTTATCCAACCTTTCTCCTTGATAAATCTACCACCTAAACCTATAAATCACATACAAAGAGAACGGAAAATATTGAGGGGTTATTTGATAGGGGCTTGCCTTGGTGAAGCCCCTTGTTGGTAATTAAACCTTGAATGAAATCAAATAGACAAAAGGAATGATGAATGAACAATAGAGGATGTTACAACTCACCAAACCCTTGGAGTAGAATGCTAGAATTATGCTTGAGAGGGCTGCAATGGATGTAGACCTTGAATCTTTCTTGAAGGATGTTGATCTTGAATGTAATGTTAGCTTGAGTCGTGAGAACCTACACCACAATTTTTATCTCCACAATAAACATGATGCATAAAACCTTTGACATGATGAATGATGCTTGAAAATGCTGCAAATGCTTGATAATTTTCTCTTGATCTCAAATTTGCTATGATGAATTCTCTCTACAAAATTCTTAGGTGAAAATGAGTGGATGAACCTTATATTTATACTCAACTATGCAAGAAATCTTGACAATACAACACAAGATGACATTAGATCTAGGAGGACAAATCTTGCCAGAAATTTGCATTAATTTTGAAATTTGAGTGGAAAGGGACTCATTCTCCACAAGTGGTGAATGGGTCCCACCTAAGGGAACTCATTCGCCAAGGATTTCCAATGTGTCCCACCTTATCTTTGTAAAGGTGGGTTTCAAGATTTAGGTTCCTTAAATGGTTTGTTAGGATTTATTTCAAAGATAAACATAAATAAGGCTTGTGGATACAATTTGGGGCCAATAAAGAATAATAAAGCCCAATTATTAAATAAAAAATCCTAGGAGAGTGTGAAAGTGTGTTACAACATTTTCCAACACCCTAGAAAGGGCCTTAATTAAGCACAATTTAGTTTAAAATAGGTTCAAATACTTAAAAAAACCCTAGAAAGTGTGAAAATGGCTTACAACACTTTACAACACCTTTGATAGGCCTAAATTAAAGCATAAAAAGAGGTGTAATAGCCTTGTTTAATTAAAAATGTCTGAGAAAAGGGTGAATGTGGGTTACAACACTTCACAACACCTTTACAAGACATTGATAGATTCATTTTATTTACTTTGCAAGGACCCAAAAACTAATGTGAATGAATTAAAACACATTACAACACAAAATAGGGGCCACTTGTAGGCTTTAATTCAAAAAGAGAGAGCTAAAGTCACATGAAATTGTAACTGACATGAATTTTTGACACTACATTTGGCCCCCACTTTAGTGAGACAATGAACTTGCTTCAAACTCACACTAAAGTAGAGAAACATGCTTCAAGAGGGGTTCAAATGTACAAATGCTAGTAAGATAGGATGACACCAATCAAGAGTGATAATCAAGCCCCAAAAGTGAAAATCCTATGACAAACCAACATAGGCACAAAGGAACACACATGACAATGATATAACATAATCATCAAAGCATAATCATACAATGTCAAAGATGCAAAGAAAAAGAAAAAAAGAAAAAGGAAAAGGCAGATCAAGCTTTGACCATTTTTCCAAAATGTTGTGGATTAGATCTAGGTTGTTTGTTTGAAAATCTACACTCACTTTTGGGAAATGAAGCTCTTGGATGTCTATTGGATGAGAGATCCACAATATGCTAGTGGCTATTTGGAAATTCATGCCCTCATTCGGCTTCTCACTCAACCATACAAAAGTTATACCTTGAATGATAACTTTAATAAGACACTTCATAAAATGACATTCGATCTCCATGAGACAAGTGAAACCTTGTATGCTTAAAACTCAAGAACAAATGTGATGACTCTAAAGGAATGCAAGTTGTGTTATGCAAGGTGGCCATAATTTTAATGCAATATGCAATAATGAAAAATGTTCAAGGGAGCCTTTTTTAGTTCATGCAAGGTCTTTAACTTAGGGGACATTGTACCAAATGTCTCTAAGAGAGATCCAATCAAAGAATAGAAGATTTATAACTTAGGGAAAGCAGTGCATCACATATAACCGCTAAGAGGAATGCAATATAGTAAGATAGATCATGATCCTGAAGGAAATCACACCCAATGTCACCACAAAGTGAGAAACACATTGAACATTTGAAGTAAAATAACTACAACATGAACCATGAAAAGGAAAAATAAAAAAGAATAATGCCACTGTATGCCTCCACTTTAAAGAAATTGCAAAACACCATGTTGTGAGCAATTAATTTATAGCAGCAAATGATAAATACAAACAAGATATGTGAGATAACTTGGAAAGCCCTATTCCAAGTCATATGTTTTCAAGTAATGCTACAACATGCAAAAGGACAAAGAGGGTTTTCCCCCAAAAATGAAAGAACCAAACACATAAGGGATCTATGGATTTGGGGTCAGTATGTTCTTTCTATAATGTTTTTAGAGATCTTGGAATGTCATCATCCCCCAAGTACACATAGAACTAGAATAATGACACAAACAAAGCAAAGATACTGAAAAATCCTTTCAAGTCAACATGGAAGAGACATGAATGTCTCAACACCTTGCGTCATCCCCAAAGGAAAAAATAAGAAAAAAATGCAAATGAAAAGAAAGGAAAATGAAAAATCTTTTGTGTTAACATGAAAGTGACCTAAATATTTGAATGCCTTGCATCATCCCCAAAAGGAAAACAAAAAAGAAATAAAAAAAGAGATAAAAGAAGTGAAAGAATGAAAATTAGCATGACATAGAGGAGAATGAAGGTAGAAATATAGGAGTTTCAAAAAGAGAGAGACATCAACTAGAACATCACGAGGGATCACATTACACACATCCAATCACACAAAAGAAAGATGAAAAAGAAAAGAAAAGAAACACTAGTAAGGCATAGGTGGATCAACCTAAAGTAGGTCATCCACCTCCCAATCTTAGTTTATGTAAGCGGCAGGTAGACAATGAACTTAACGGACAATTAAAACTACATTACTAGGACATGATTATAGAGGTCATTTAATGGTGTGAATTACAAATTCTACGAATATTACATGACAAGCAGATGGGAAAATGATTTATGTTATGTGATCATTCGATGGAAATCATTGCCATCGAAGTGAAAATTTCTCAACACTAGTTTGAATGTACGACAATCATTAGTACTATGTTCAATAGTTCTATGGTATCAAAAATGTGGAACTTTTTCATCTTCAGGATATAGCGATAGTCCATCTTTCATTGGTGGTAATGTTATGAGTTCTTTTCTTAAAATAAATTGTAGTTTCCTTTCTCTTTCTGGTGGTGGACAAGCAAACTTTAGTTTTATAACTTGTAAGGTCTTTTGTGTTTGCTAGATTCACCAACTTCTCAAGTTAAATTCTCAGGAGGAGGAACTATGGTGATCCTACCATCTTTGTCATTGTCATGAATTTTTGGAACACAATGATCTATTGAGAAGGGGGTGAATTAGTAGATACTAAAAACTTTAGCTCTCAAAAACCTTTATATAGATTACTTCCTTAGCTCCAATACTTTGTGTAGATTTCTTTCTCCAACTGTTAATGTGGATATACTAACATGAAAATACATAAATATACATATACATAAAAGCATCACATAACACCATGTATACATGGAAAACCCAAGAAGGGAAAAGCCATAGTGACTAAGGCTACTTGAGTCTACTACTCAAATCTATCATCACAATCCAAATCTCTATTACAATGTTTTAGGGCCATAACCCAGGGAAGCATCAAATGCCTTATTTAGAAGCTACAACTTCAAGGAGACTACAATCCCCTATTTTAGGATCCATAACTCCAAGGATGCAACAACACTCTATTCCAAGCCACAACTTAGTAAAATGAGGCATTCACCTCTATGATAACAAACACAAGTATGCATAAGACTTGGTTCTATGGGTATGTGCAGGACCATGATGGGCCAAAAAGTGGCGATATGATAGGTATTTGTATGGTATGTGGCTGACAACTTTTTTTTACCAAAAATTGATGAAATGAAAAGGGTTTTTAAAGGAGACTCTCAGCTTTCCACCAATATAAAGTATACTTTATTTTGAATTTAAATAATAATTATTATTCAATTTCTATTTGAATCACAACTAAAGTCCTGATTGATAGTCTGATTGAAAAACATATATAGCTTTCAAACAATATCATGTTTTTTGAATCTAAAACATGTGTCACATTCTATGCTTCACATACTATAGGATTTTAAAAAAAAAAAATCATGATGTTTTTATCAAGTTAGAGTGGTTAGACATACAAATTTTTATATTTTTAAAAATTTGTAATAAAAAATCATAATTAATTATTTATTTGAAAAAAATTACAAAAAAATATGCATCACATCTGGACATGAGTCCTCTACTCATATCTAAAATAATATAAAAAAATTATTATCATTTTATTATGGTTAGGGTGGTCAGAGACACCTACTTCTTATTTTTTCCCTGAAATTTAAGTACTACTACATTGAAATTTCAAATTTTCACCAAATAGAATTTTTAAAATAAACCTAGTAGTTTAGAAACTAAATTCAATTTTCTACAAATTCTATTCTTACATATTTTTTAAATAATATACATAACTTATTCAATTTTTTACATCAAGTTTCCTAACTCTAAATTTTTTGAATTTTTTGCTACTTAAGGGCCTATTTTTTGCACTTACTACAACTCACACTCTGTTGCTAAAGCTGCACTGTCAACTACACACCCCTGCTTTCCAATCTCCTCTCCACATAGAACAATCACTATTCTATTTTGTTGCACTAAACCTCTTTTCCTTTCTGTAGTGCCTCAAACATCTACTCTCTTGAATGAAAACCTACATGATGTTTTGTATTACTATCTAGGACTTCAAAAATTCATTCATAGTCTAGTATATTTCACACAATCTTTCTTGTAGACTCAAAAAATTTAACAATGCTTGATTGTCTTCCTTTTTACTTGACTCCTCCACTCTACAATTATTGGATTTAGATGTGCACCATCATCTAGATAATCCAAAATCCTCTATTAGGGTTTCAATTTCTTTCTAACTTCACTGAAAAGATATCAGTTCATCAAGCCACACATACACTATACAGATTCATTGAATCTGCTAAACCAAACAACCTACAAAACCCTAAAACTAGAATACATTAAATGAATTCTCAAGATCATGTGATTCGATTTTGATCTCGATCACCTATTAGGTTTTTCCTCAAACCTTCATTACATAACCTCTACACTGATCCACACAAAACTTAATTCAGATATAGAGAATTTGCTAAGAATAGCAAAACTAATCAACCCTCGAATCAAATATGCATTAAATGTGTTCTCCTATTGATTCAATCTGATTTGATCTCAATCACCTCTACAATATGAATTTCCATCTTGAACATCAAATCTTCATTTACATTGGTCATGTGTGTAGCTAGCCTAATTACTTCTTTCTTTATGTCAGTTACCAGTCGTAACCCTATTCACACGAACTAGACCATTGTAGATCTTCATGTTTGAATATTGTTCATTGATCTTATTTCGTCACACCATGATCTAGTGGTTCTCATTCATTGTTGCAGCTTTAAAAAACAATCATTTGATAAAATAGTTGTTTAAATCACTATCATTGATCGCATATATATCCATTTAGCAATTAATTGTTGATTTGCAACAACAATACAAAATCAACCACTAAACATTTACCACATGTCATTCACTTTATAACGGTCAATGCATGTCATCCACCTTCATCTTCACCTTTCACTTAGCACTGTTCGATTGCCATTGATCAATCGCCTTTTGATCTCCATCATCTATCACCTTCATAGATGAATCACCACACACTGGGTCCACCAAAATGCAGATCCAAAATTTGCTCATCTGTAAGGCCCTACCGTTAATGCAATATTAACATCTCTTTCATTTCTTTTAGTAAGTTACCTTATTCTTGATTAGTTGAGTTGGATTTATATATAATGGAAGCTTGATCTAATACCTATAATGGATAAATTGATTTTAAAAAATGGTACTCATAATGTTAATAATACAACTATCTTTATCAATATTAATTTCATCTTTAATACTATTACTAATATAAATAACATCAATATGCAAATTAATATCTTTATTAATTCTATTGTTACTATTAATATTAAGAATTAAACTAATATCATTAATTACATTCTTGTTACATCTATTATGGATTTCACCTATGATTAATATTATAATTACTCAAGTGGTATTAGCATGAATTATAGATTTCATACTAATGTGACTTTTGATTGGGGGATGATATACTAACATCAACCATAAAATTTAGCAGTTAATGTTATGCTTTGCTATTGTAGCAACTTCAACAAAATATGATAAAGATGAATTTTGAACATCGTGTCTTCTCAGCATAAATACAACACATCTAAGGAATTGTAATAATGTAGTGGATGCATAGGAATTTAAATAAAACCTATTATCCTCCCATCGATTTATTCACAATCCTACCAAACTTGTCAATGTGAGCAAGGATCATTTAAGGAATAGATCATCCAATAGGACTAAGTTAGATTCTTTGATAAATTCACCACCTAAACTCAATGATCATCTGAACTTCTTAATGTTTCATGTCAAGGGAAATATTATGTATTTATATGCTTTATTATTCTTTCAACCACTCAACTTAGGAATGTCTTTTCAGATCTTTTTGAGATCTAGTTTTTAATTACCTCTGTGATCTATATTCAATCTACTATATTGCGTACAATAAGCTGAAACATTTATGGTATATTGATCACAAGTTGCGTAACTTTTATATCATGTTGATTATGATCTAGATTTATAATTGGAGAAACTCAATATAGTCTAATGGTGGATCATCATGTTAGAGATCTTCCACCACCCTAATTAATGGTAGGAGGGTGTGCTTTGATATAGGTAGCATGCTTTTTCTTTTTGGTGTGAGGTAAAAGGAGGAGCTTGGAAGACAAGAAAATAAGTTTATGGCATATTATAAAATGCATCTATCATTGATTTTGAGGAGGATTTCCATTAATTATGTTCCTTAGTTACTAGTACGAGTAGACCATTCAAAGGAGGCCATACTTGGCTCTAGGTAGAACCAATAGCCAACACTCAATTCAATGCTGGAAGTCATTAGCTAACCAGTGACTGGGAGGAGGAAGGTATAGGGTGTGAGGTGTTGGAGTTGGGTGAAAAGGGGGGGAATGGCTGACTGCATCTGTCCTTACAAAACAAAAAGGATTAAGAAATACAACTAAAAGCTTATATCATTGATGAATGGCAATATAATTTATCTGTCTGTTGGAGGGGGGATTGAAGAATGAGTATATATATACAATTTTTTTTTGGGTATCTATAAGGGGGGGATTGGGTTTCGTTATGGTGAGTAATGACAATAGAAATGAGTAGAAGAGTCAGAAGTATATTAATGTGAAGGATGGTGATATTAGAAGGTTTTTCTCCAGGAAGTTGCTTCTAGTGTTGATCCCTATCTTGAGGGCACCTAATACCAAGACTATATCAAGACAGTGAGAAAACCCCTGCATAGCAATCAAGTGTCTCAATGGTGACTTGCGTGACTCTAAGGTGTCACTCATGATGTTGCACATTGAAAATTGAGCTCCAAATATGTTTGTGCAACAACCTCATGCTAGAAGAGCATGTAGGGGGGGAGTGATAGAATAAATTGAGAAAGGATACATTGTGTATATGTAGTTGATAGGATGCTTTAAAAAAAAAAATGGAATCGAGTTCCATAAGGAGTTGTTAGAAGTGGTGCATAGAAACCTATTATAATGTGAAGAATGTGCAGAAAATTTGTGGACCTATATTGATACTTAAGGTATGTAATATTTTTCTTCTCTATTGTTTTTTGTGGGAAATGTAATTGTGGCATGGCTTTATTTAGATCATTGATTGAGTTTAATATATGAGATTGTTATGAATGTAAAATTTTTGTAATCAGACTTGTTCGTGACTGAAATATAATACTTTCGTTTAGGTTAAATCTAAAATTCTATAATTACCAGGTTTCTCTTGCTCTAGGAAAGAATGAAAACAAGTCTAAGGTTCAATATCAATTATCAACTTTGTTAATCTTGACAATTAGAGTTTCGTAGAAATAAAATGAAAATTTGCTTCATACAATTGTTGATTTGAATTTGTAGAATGCATGCACATGTAAATTAGCTCCATTTCTTTTGTGAGCCTAATAAAATTAGCTCAGTCCTTTGGTTTGTACATATCTGACATTTCATCATTGAGGATAGGATGTATCTATCATAGGAAATTTGGGGACCAATCATATGATGGGTGATAGCTTGTCATGCCACTGTTGTCAACACTAATTTTTATAGATGATGTATTGGTGTTACCATTTATGCCAATTCCTATGTCATGTTCATTATAGAACTTATGTTCTGAAATTGAGCTCCTGTACCTAACTGTAGCTTTGAATTCCTTTATAGATTCTTGGTTTACTTGTGTTCAATTAATAATTACCAGTTCTTTTGAGTTTTCTCCCTTATATTCATCTTCCTTGTCTTCTAGAGGTTAAACACTCGTGAATTCTAGGGTTATCCAAAGATTGACCAAGCCTGCATAAATATAGTTTTGGAAAAGTGTATGACATTCTAAAATGCTTAACAAGATAATTTTCCTTTCCTTCCTTCCATTAGTGTTTTATGTGCAGTAGTAGAAGAGCAGATTATATATCCCTGTATCAAAATGGTGAACTTTACTTCCCATTAGACACTACTCTCACTCGTATTCCTATTGTGCCATACCCTTACTTCAGTATTATGGGTTCATTTATGAAAGCGTCCAAGTTTAAGGATTATGTATGAACCACTTATAATGAATCTTCGTATCAACCATGTGGTGCATAAGCACTAAGATTCAATTGTTTTTATTTATTCATTTTATTGCTCGTATAGGGCACACTTGGTGTACACCATCATAGTCTTTCCGATAAGTTAAACATTAATGTCACTGACTTTTTTTATTTTTTTTATTTTCCATGTTGATCTTATAGTCAAACTCAGGGTCACTTAATAACCTATGCAAATATATTTCCTTTGCATTTACATGCAGGAGTGGGTGTGATATGTTAATTTTGTTTTCCTCCCATTTTGACCTATAACTAATATAATGATCTCCAATCACATCTATTCCCAGTGTAGATTAAATAGAGTTTGGGAGACTCTTTTATATTATTCTTGTGTTAATTTTTAATCTTATTAAAAACAAATAGACATTATGATTAATGTTTATATTTTTCTTAATCTAATTAAATGTAATAATATTAATACTACTTTGATATGATTGAATAGTAGGTTCATTTTGTATTATACTAATGATAGAGTTATAAATATATCTATGATATTTAAAAGAACTAATTAGTATGAAGTTCAATATAATATTTTAAAGACGATTGAAATATAGATAATATCAATATTATAATATATAAAGTCATGATGTGAATGATGAGATTGATGGAATTCATATTACTAATGGAACTAGTTAATGTGACATTGAAAATATTCTTATATATTTTGCAAAGATAACTTTTGAAATTGATGTTTAGAGATAATAAAAGACATACTATAATATTTGTATATTCTACTTACAATTTTGATGATAATATCATATGTAAGATAAATGTTAACATTACAATTTATGATGTTAACATAAATTAACTTTATTGTTGGAGATAATATTTCTAATAATGTAATAGGGTAAAACTACTTTTTTAAATATAGTTTATTATCAACAGCTTATGTAGACTCAAATTTATTTCCACCAAGGAAATTTATGTCATAATCTATTTACCCTATCTTATGCTTGTGGAACTCTTGAATGGGGCACTAGAACTTGTTAATGGCTTGTGTGTGGGTTTTTCGGTTTGAATCTACCATTGGATTACCACTTCATGTAAAATATATTAGTACATAGGGTGGTCATGATGAGAGTTACAATGTATCAATTTATTGTTGCTTAAATCCTTATTTCATTAGTTTTATACAATAGGCGTGTATTTAAAACCTCCCTAAATGTATTGTTTTGGGTATGTGCAGGATCATCGTGGAAAGAAAAGGCTCTTAAGTGGCAAAAAATTCAAAAAAAATCAATGTTAGGTAACTTGACATAAAAATTTGAATAAGTTATCTATATTATTTCAAAAAGATATAAGAATAGACTCTATAGAAAATTGAATGTAGTTTCTAAACTACTAGGTTTATTTTAAAATAAATCAAATCTATTTGGTGAAAATTTGAAATTTCAATGCAATAGTACTTAAATTTCAGAGAAAAAATAAGAAGTAGGTGTCTGTCTGACCACCCTAACCATAATAAAATGATAATATTTTTTTATAAGATTTTATATATAAGTAGAGGACTCATGTTCGGATGTGATGCATATTTTTTTATAAAAATTTTCCAAGTAAATAATTAATTATAAATTTTTATTACAACTTTTAAAAAATATAAAAACTTGTATGTATGACCACCTTAACTTGGTCAAAAATTCATGAAATTTATTTTTTATTTTTTTAATCCTATAGTATGTGAAGCATAGAATGTGAGACATGTTTCAGATTCAAAATTTTTTATACCATTTGAAAGTTATAGATGTTTTTCAATCAGCCTATCGATTAGGACTTTAGTCGTAATTCTAATAGAAAATGAATAATAATTATTTTTTAAATTCAAATTAGAGCATAATTTATATTGGTGGAAATATGAGAATATCCTCTAAAAACCCTTTTCATTTCATCAATTTTGGGTAAAAAAAATGTCATTAGCCACAACCTACAAATACCCATAATATTGCCACTTTTTGGCCCATCATGATCCTGCACATACGCTTTTATAAAATACAACTTAAGGTATGGTTAAGATAGAGGCCTTTTTTGTGTGACAGTTGAGAATTCTTCCATTGACATTAGTCCAGTATTTATAATTTGAATTCTATTTGTTTAAAAGTCTTCCTTTGATTTGTTAATGCTATCATTATTGTGTGAGTTGATGTTATTTTTTAGATGATGTTAAGAAATTTTTAACCTAGTGGATCATAATCCCATTACTATCCAACCATGTCTAAGATGGTTGAAGTCCATTTGTTGAACTATAGTTCCTCTGTGAAGTATATACGTATGCAAGGCCGTCAGAGATGAGCCCCTAAGGAATTAGGTATGGCCCCTAGGGTTAGCTCTTTTTTTTATTACTTGAGTTAATATTGATATAATATATTTGTGTAACTTATGATTTATTTGTGCCTTTAGTATATGAATGTGTTGGTTGGACTATTGAATTCTATTTGATGATTTAATTTCCATGTTCCCATTTGAAAACCCTCTTAGGATTGCATAAGCAATCTAGTTGTCTAACTAAATATATTAATCTATAGCTACTCAATTGCTGTAATCCTCCTTGTACTACCTTCTTTGGCAGTAGCTTTGTTAGTTATACAAGCATTCTTAAGAGAAATTTGATTGTTGTGTTTTTTCCTTAACTGTATTTTGAGTGTTAAATTTAGGGCATTACATCATCTCACAATCCTGAAGATTCGCCCCACACAAACTTTACGCGGTCTATAGGCTATTGCCATTTTTCATCCACATCACCACCACCCAAGTCACAACAACAATGTGAGTTGCTCTTTCAAGCAATTTCTCTTCACCATTGTACTATAGAAAAATGGATCTTTGAAATTTTCATGGTCACTTAGGTCTTTTTTATATGATGCTTGACCTATTTTCTTTAGATATAATGTTCCAATGTAACTTATACATTCACATTAGGTCTTCAATATTAAAATTATTAAGACTTTATGATGTCTTGTAAAGGTGTTGTGAAGTGTTGTAACACATTTCTAGACTCTTCTTATTATAATTCATCTAAATACTCCTTTTTTATCCCTTACTGATGCAATTTAGGGGTTTAAAACCTATCAAACACAATTAAAGTCACTTGAGACAACTTTGCAATCTTTAGAAACTTACCTCATCAAATCTTCACAAATCCACCTAGTTTCTCAACCATAACTTTCAAAATTTATTAACAATCCTTCCAACAATCAATCTTCTCAAACACCCATTAAAGCATTCTCTAGCATGCCTCAAAACCAAATATGGTCCTTTTGGAACAAAACTCACAAACTAATGTTTCAATGTTGTCCTGGACCTCCAAATAGGACTATTTTACAAAGGAAGTAGAACCTACACTATCTTCCAACCCCCAAAACCTACAAATAGTCCTTTTCTAGGCCTTAAACCCTCTGGAACAAGTACATTTATTCCTCCAAGATACTAGCCAAACACCAAACCAATAAACCCTTGGTTTTGCCTAAATTAAGGAGGTTTTTATGAAACTACACCTTCCCAACCACATTTATCATGGAAAAAACCTTAGAAATATATTATTAGGTTTGCATATTCTTAATAGGCCATCAAATTATGCTACCTCAAATGTTCTCTAATGTTTCCACTCTCAAACATCCAAATTTCACTCCAAAAACACACTTTTCCCATCTAGGGAATCCTACAAACCCACATAAACCCTTACTCAGACTCCTGAACCTCACACCATATCAAGGCCTATCCCAAATAATATAATTCTATGAAATTTAAAGAAATCATAGAAATAAAAAGAGTCTTATACATTTTGTTTGCTCTTGGGTTCCTTATATAGAGTTTTTGGACAGTTTTTGAAAAAAAATGCAATAAATTTCTTATTTCTCGATAAAATTCAAAAAGAGCAATTACACAATTATTTAGACTCATATTTTTACCAATTCCAATTACTACCTCTAAGAATATGACTGTATGGGGTCGTACAGTGCTCTAAAACAAAGTTTTACCAATAAAAATAGAGAAATTGAAGAATAAAATAGGGGTTTCATTATAATTTTCCTTTATTTACAATCCCCCAACCTCTTCCTTGAGGTTTTCTACCATTTTTTTTTTCACCCTTTACAAAATGACTACAACTAACTCAAAACAACTTTCTAACTACTTGACTCTTGGCATTCCACCATTTGCACTTTTTTTGGATTTTTACAATATTGCCATTACAATAATTTGGAAAATTTTACATCATCTAGAAATATAAACCCAATGGACCATATTTGACTCAAATCACATAAAAAATGGTCTAATATAACTTATTATAATGTAGACACACCAAAATTGAATCAACAACCAAAATTTTCCTCATGGAGGCATGTATTCGCTAGGATGCTCCTACAACATACTCGCAACCAAATGAAAACTCCAAGTCCTCTTGTATTGAGTGTAGCAACAAGTATTCATCATTACATGCTCCTAATAGTGGTCTTCTATGTTTTGTTTCTTAAAATAGTGCCATTTGATCTTCATCTTCACTTGGGGCTTGAAATTGTCCATGCAAAGTAGCCTTCTTCTTGTCTTATCATTTTGATCCTACACCTTCATGTCCTGATGTATCACCACCTCACGTTGTCCTTCTTCTTCCATCTACTTGATCTTGACCTTTGGTTCTTTTCCCATCAAAATTGCTATCCCAATAAGGAAGTGATAGATGATCTCCTTAGCTTTTTTCCTTTTCCAGGTAACAATGGTTTCTACATCTTGTTTATCTCTTCTCTCATCTAATATGCTCCCCCTACACATGTTTCCTCATCATGAAAAAATTTAAACGAATCTTGAGTCTCAAGAATCAATTCATCCTTGACCTTCTCTTTATCCAATCTTGACACTAACTTAATATCATTTCCCTTTTAAATCAAATCAATCTTCAAATTTGTTTTCACAACTTCTTAAAGTCTTGAAGTGGCTGCAATGTTCATGCTCTCTTCATCTACCTTCATGAATTCTTCCTCCACACCTTCAAATTCTTCTTCCTCTATTGACATCACTTGTCTTCTCCTTTGAACTATCTTCTTAATGCTCCATAAAACCTTATTTTTCATTTTCAAGTGCCAAATAAGTTCTCTTTTAAGCAATTGTTCCATCTCTTCTTAATTCCTTCTTATCATCTCTTCCATAGATTTCCTTATTTCTCTTATCTCTTTCTCAATCTCTCTTTGCCTCATATTTTCCTCTTTCCTCTTCCTCTCCTTTTCTACTTTCTTTTGTGAACCTGCTGCCTACAAGTGACTTCTCAAAAAACCCATCTTCTATTCAAGGAAGTCCATTTAACCTTTCTTACTCTTGGATTTGCCTCACCTAGGTCCTTTCTCTTTTACTCTACCTAGTCTCTTGGAAATGAGGTTCTCTCTTCAACTTACACATAAAAAAACACAAAAACAACAAAATCTCTTGCTCAAACCTTCTGAGCTATGATACCAATTGATGGAATATAGGGGTTCAACACTCATCAAATACAATTTAAGTCCCTTGAGACAACTTTGAAATATTTAGAAACTTACCTCATCAAATCTTCACAAATCCACCTAGTTTCACTTGTAGGTTTGTTTTCCTAGTTTCTCAAGCATAACTTTCAAAATTTCTTAACAAGCCTTCCAACCATCAGTCTTCTCAAACACCCATTAGAGAATTCTCTAGCATGCCTCAAAGCCACATATGGTTCTTTTGGAACAAAACTCACAAACTAGTGTTTCAACACTGTCCTGGACCTCCAAATAGGTCTATTTTACAAAGGAAGTACAACCTAAACAATCTTCCAACCCCTAAAATGTATAAATAGTCCTTTTATAGGCCTCAAACCCTTTGGAACAATTATTTTTATTCCTCCAAGACACTACCCAAACACCAAACCAATAAATCCTTGGTTTTGCCTAAATTAAGGAGGGTTTTATGAAACTACACCTTCCCAACCAAATTTATCATGGATAATTCCTCCAAAACATATTATTAGGTCTTCATATGCTTAATATACTTTCAAATTATGCTTCCCTAAGGGTTTTCTAATGTTTCCATGCTCAAACCTCCAAATTTCACTCCTAAAACACACTTTTCCCATCCAGGACATCATGCAAAGCCTCATAAAACTTTACTCAGACTCTTGAACCTCACAAAATATCAAGGAATTTCTAAAATATAATCACTATACTAGATTTAAAGAGGTTTCATTGGATAAAATAAGTCTTATGGATTTTGTTTGCTCTCAGGTTCCTTGTATAGAGTTTTTGGACAATTTTAAAAAAAATGCAATAAATTTCTTTTTTTGCATGAAATTCAACAAGAAAAATTGAAAAATGATGTGGACTCATATATTTACCAATTACAATGACTTCCCCTCAATAATATGATTGTATAACTTCGTATAGTTCTTTGGAATAGAGTTTTACCAATAAAAACATAAAAAATTAAGAATAAAACAGGGGTTTCATTATAATTTTCCATTATTTACAACCCTCCAACCTCTTCCTCAAGGCTTTCCACCATTTTAAATTCTTTCCAACCTTTACAAACTAACTACAACTCAAACCAACCTTCTAACTACTTGACTATTGAAATTCCACTATTTGCACCTTTTTTGCCTTTTTACAATGTTGCCATTACATTAATTTGGTAAATTTTACATCATTTAGTAATATAAACCCAATGGACCCCAATTGACTCAAATCACATAAAAATGATTCAACAAATCTTAGTATAATGTAGACACACCAAAACTAAATCAACAACCAAAAGTTGCCTCATGGAGGCATGCATTTGCTAGGGTGCTCCTACACCACTTACCAAGTTATATTCTAAAGTGTTTTAAAGTCTTGTAATAAATGTTCACACTTTTCTAGGCTTGTCATTACTAATTAAAAATTTCTTACCGTGTCATAGAAAAAAGGACCCTTTTCTTGATATGGGATTACTTCATGGTAAATTGGCTTAATGAGGCATTTATTTAGGTGTTGTGAGGTATTTTATGCATCCACACTAGGTCTTGGACCATTGCAAATTGAATAACATTCTTATAGTGACATCTTGTAAAGGTGTTGTAATGTCATGTAAAGGAATTTGATGCTTTTCTAGACTTAATTAACCTATTTCTCACTAATTCAACATGATGAAATGTGTTTAATAAGACTATTACATCAATCTAGAAGGTTCTTAAGGTAAACTTAATATCAAACTAGTGTTGTAATGTGTCTTGCACATTCACATTGGTTTTTGTGCCTTCCTAGGCCATGTGCACCTCATTTTAGTGTTGTAAAGTGTATTTAATCACACTTTCACATTGAATTTTATGTCTCAAAACCTTTTTCACATTTAGATCATCACTAATACTCCCCTTTTAACCCATATTGTGCATCCCAAGGTTTAAATTGATCAAATACCTGACAAGATGGCATTTTAGACCTTATTTCCATATCTCTTGCATATAAGCTATCAAATCAACCCTTGTGGCACCCATTCACCATGCATGGAGGATCAATCCCATCCAAGTGGGACCCATTCACCATGTGTGGTGAATGAATCCCATTTGGCTCAGTTTTGACCTTTAAGCAAGAAATAAAGTGAAATTTGAGTTTAATTTTGATTCATGCTAGCCTGTGATGAGGTATTAATGGGATACTAAGGAACAAGTGTGTATAAATAAGTGTTTTTCTCCTCATTTTACATCTATCATCAATCCATGAATCCATTCTTCATCATTCATCATCTATCTTCTATCTCAAGTCAAGCAAGATATGAATTTTACATTACAAGTCATTAATCTAGCTTCTTAAGATATTCAAGGGAAAATTCTACATGTTATGTTGCAAACTTTCAAGATTCATTCATCATGGAAAGGTAATATATTCTATTGTTTCATGCTTCATTACATATTTTCATCATTTTTGTTTAATTACCTAAATGAGGTTTGACTAAGGAAAACCCCCATGCCCTAACAATCAACATTTCTTCTTCTCTTCTTGTGTGTTTGTAGATTTAGGTAGCTTCGAGTCTTAGTAACCATTGAATATTTGATTTCAAAGTCATTCAATTCATCTCTTCTTTATTTAATTAAAAATATCAACAAAAAGTCACTTTTAGACCTGAATCTAATAGTTTCATAAGC
Organism: Sequoia sempervirens; assembly: GCA_007258455.2. Classification (NCBI taxonomy): domain Eukaryota; kingdom Viridiplantae; phylum Streptophyta; class Pinopsida; order Cupressales; family Cupressaceae; genus Sequoia; species Sequoia sempervirens. Next base: position 366,477 of record VDFB02322584.1, on the reverse strand, counting down.
GAATACCTATAGGAAGGAGAAGTGCACACTTAGCTACACAAAATAAATTCTAGAGCTTTATAATTCCTATAATTGGACTAATTTTCCAACTATGGAAAATGAGTCCCACATGTAGGATTGAAAAGTGATTTTGTCATAATTTAGTTCATGATAGTCAAAAACATGTTTCTAGGACTTTTTATCAAAAATAGGACTAATTTACATGCATGGTGAATCAGTCCTAGTGGTCATTAATATTGATTTCTGGGACATTCAAAAAATCTCCATTAACAAAAATCTACTCCAGGTGCACTCTAATTAATATCATCAATTTTGGTTATCATTTATTTAAGTTTCTAGTTTACTTTCGCAATCAACATAGTGTTTTCAAACATCAATTGCTTGTTAGGTTTTCTATTCATAATCAATTAATTACTTAGCTTAGTTACACTCATATTATGTCAACTAGGCTTAATAACATTAGACACATCATAATTTGAATGAAACCTATAGTATTTTTGGCCCTACCTCTCTCCTTTTAGGTGAAAAACCCTATAAGAGTTAAAGATTCTTATGATGCCAAAAATTTACAGTTCATTTTGGTGAACCTACTTTTCAAAAAAATTCTTGTCTAATTTTGGATTCTTTCATTATAGATCTAGCTTGCATTAGGGTTTGCATGATTCATTTCCATGCTGGGTGTTAGATTTTGCATTCATAAAAAGTGTATTTTGCTTGCATTGTTAGCATATAAATTCATTTAGATTCTTTGAAATTCTATTTTTTTTCAATTAGGTCAGCATCATAGCATTTAGAAAGCATCAAAATCACTCAATTTTTCTTAAAAATTCTTGAAAAGGTCCATATCGGGACTCATTCGCCACCTTGGGCAAGTCAATCCCTTCTGAACACTAAAACAACATTTTACAAAACTCAAAAATTTGTTTTTAGGCTTCTATTTGGTGCCTTGTATACATTAGTCATTTGCATTTCTGTAGTACACATTTCACTAGATTTCACTTAAATTAGCTCATTTCATGCATTGTCTAAATTCACTTTTGCATTCGCAACATTTCATTTTCAAATTGTTGCATCGTGTAAACAAAAAATTAGTTTACTTTGAAACTCAAATTTGTATTTCCTTTTAAGTCATTCCATTGTACTTTCTTTCTTTTTTATCATAGCATGCTTTCCTTCAAAAGATGTGGCTTTGATTTCATTAAAAGTGGATTGTATAAGTACAATATTCCCTCTTATGAATTCACTTTTGATTACCACAATGAGGAATTTAAGAAACATGATCGAACCATTGGTACAATCCTTAATCTTACATTGTCCATTGGTGTGAATGGAGGTGTAGAAAATCATAACACACATACTTTTTCTTCTCCCAATGACTCTCCTATTCATGATGAAGGTATCTTGGTGAAGGAAGTTACAAGCATTGCAAGTCTTGATTGTCCACTTTCTTATTCCATTTTGGACGATGTTAGAAAACAAGACAATGAAAGCATAGAAACATTCTTGAATACCATCTCAACTATTCCCCATAACCATGACAATCAAAATTTTCCATCTCCTAATATCCCTCCTCGATGTGAAGAGGATAGGTTGGTATTAGAAGACATCCCTATTAAGAGTCATGAGAATCTTGACCCTCCCTTCCCTAATGCTCCTCCCATTTTGGATAATTTATTTGAAAACCATATTGATCCTTCTCTTGATTCCTTCCTCACTTGTGATGAAGCTAATTTACACACTTAAAACTTTGATGAACACATTACAATCTCTCCTAGTTAGGTAGATAACATAGCAAAAGAGAATGAGACTTTAGCATCTTCTCCCAATCATCCCCCTCTTGACACTCCCATCATTGATCATTCCCCTATTAGTGATGAAGTCATTTGTTAAGAAGCTATCCCTACTTGTCAAAAACATGTGGCTTTTTGTTCCTAGGGAGAATATCTTGGTGCTATAAATTGGAATCAATCATAAAATACCTTCCTTTCTTAAACAAGTGGTTCTCGATTGCCCTTCATTAGAGATACATCAAACCAAGACCACTAAGGTTATGAATTCACAAGTGTCCATTCAATCCCATTTGATCAATGGACCTCATACATACCCCATGGGACATCCTAAAAACCCTCTAATTCTCTATCCCTCTTCACACAAACAAAAAAATCCAAACAAACCTAAACTCATCCTCTACCCACCTAAGAATAATGTATCACAACAACTGAGTTATAATATCATTTCTCATACATATAACACTCCCAATAATCTGTAACCACCACAACCAAACCCAACCCCTTTACCTTTACCCAATCCACCTAGTGCTCCTCATTACCTCCCACACATAAAGGAGTATGATATTGTTGAACAATTAAATAATACTCCTGCAAAAATTTTCCTTTAAGAATTACTTCAAATTCACCAAATTACAATCCTATTCTTCAAACAACCTTACAAAAAATTATATTTCCTCGTAGTACAAATACAAATGACATGGCATCTTTAATCCATAACACACATATCAACATTGCTCTCCATCAATGTGAGCTCCCCTCTTTGGATGTGCAAAAGAAAAAAAAAGATTTCATGATCATCGCTTAGTACAAAAAAATAGGCATAAAGAGAACTCTTATCAATGATGGCTCTACTATTAAAGTGTATAGTGTGATTCTTTTGGATAGACTCAACATTCATAGATCCACCATTCGACCTGATTCTCTATCTATTAGGGGATTTGACAATGTCAACAAGAAACCACTTGGGGTAATCACTATGCCTCTTAAGGTTGGAGTAGTCACCTTAAATACACCAATTCATGTTATGCCTTATGAAATTTCATGCAATATTATCTTAGGTAGATAGTGGATTCATGCCATGAATGGTGTGCCCTCTGCTCTTCATCACATATTGAAACACATTTACAACAAAAAAGTATACACCCTTGACACTAACCCTAAACCTTATAGTGCCTTACAACTTGACAACACCAAAGAGAACCCCTTGAAAACATTAACACCAACCACACAAGTGGAACCTATAGAAAAAAAATGACAACATTGAACATCACATGAAACTATTGGAAGACAATTGGGGTTCCTTGGATTTTGAGCATGACTTCATGGGTGAATACAAAATCATCCAAAAATATTCAAAAAAGGGAAAAGACACAACAATCATATCAACACCAAGTTTGAACGACCTTTCAAAAGCATCCACCTCAACTAATTTAGAAAAAGAAGAAAACTACATAACAACGTTTGATGAACACAATAACGAAAAACCACCCAATTCAAAAGGCATGAAAAATATTTATGGAAAACGTCATGAACTTATGAAATAATAGGGATATAGCAGAAAGTATGTTGTGCTTGAGAACAAGGTATCCACAACCCTATCAACCCTTTCACACAATAAAAAATTCATGGTCTTGGTTATTTTCCAATAATCGAGATCACCAAATCTCCACCCACCATCAACAATATCACACAACACCTTACTAAACCATTCTTAATAACTAGTGGTCTTCAACATCATCCTTAATCCAATATGAAACACATGACTACACCTTCACTTAATGTCAATGTCATTTCACAAAATGCTCATGATTTGAATTTTTTATATTTTATACCTTCCTATAATGGGAAGAATAAAATCTCACAATCTAGAGAAACTTGTGTAAGTATGACATCCAATACTAAGCAAGAGGTATCTTTGACACAAACTACAAGAGCAAATTTTTCTCCTAATCAAGAGGGTATCTTGTCAAGACTCCACCAAGATCACTTGATCACCCTCCCTCCAAGAACTTGAAATAAATGCTATTCCAATACTTCATTTTGTGCATATCATAGTGTTCATGGTCACTCAACTAATGAATGTCATGCTTTGAGTCGTAAAATTGAACACTTTTAGGATTTTGGTATGCTTCCCTATGTGGGGACATGATCTAATTCCTTTAATTTATATTAAAATACATCCTCTCAATCATTTTGGCTCACCTTTGTCTTGCACTAAGTAGGGGAAAGGGGTTATGTGGCCTTTTCCAAATATGTCACTTGTGGTTGCCTCCTTTTGGCTAGTCATTAAATTTTCATGAATACATAAGAGAAAGCTTGGGATGAATACATATGATTTGGCATAGGGCTTTCCATGTGAGCTCCCATGTCTTCCTCTTTCTCTTCTAATTTAAAGCAATTACTCATAGTATGGGTGCTCACAACTTCTTTAAAGTGGGGGGAATACATCACCACTCATATTTCACCATGTGATTTCTTTCTTCTTGTGATGTGTTAAATTCTTGGTTGAGTCAGTGGGCTTGATTCTCTCCAAGAGCATGATACTTCTTTGACACATCCTCTCTTGGAGATGTTAAGCAAAATTTCCCCTAAAATGAGACCTTGCATTAACAAAAAAAATACCTTTGAATAATCCTTACACAATTATGTAGTAACATTGTCTATACATGTCATGCATATGACATTTTTCTTACCTAATGGAGCTTGAAAACCACTTTTTTTCCTTGTGGCACCTTGTTAAAGTTATCAGGAGGCATAACTTTAATATGGTTGAGTAGGAAGCCCACCTAGTGGCATGGTATTTCCCCATAACCACCTTTGTGTTTGTGAGTGCATGCCAACTAGCGTATGTATCTTACCTTTTGGGATTTCTCACCTCGTGGATGACTAGAAGTTTTGTGGCCCCATAGTGAATACATCTTTCATTCTTCTCTAGTTCTTTCAATTACATGATTTTATATCTTGGAAGGTTGATCTACATGTGAATCTCTCTCTAATATCTACTTTAGCCTGAGTTTCAAGCATGCTCATCCTATCACTAAAGTGGGGGCTAAATGTGCCATAGAAAAAAGGACCCTTTGCTTGGCATGGGATTAATTCATGATAAATTGGCTTAATGAGGCCTTGATTAATGTGTTGTGAGGTATTTTATGCATCCATACTAGGTCTTGGACCCTTGAAAATTGACTAACATGCTTTTAACAACATCTTGTAAATGACTTTCACACTTCTCTAGAATTAATTAACCTATTTCTCCCTAATTCAACATTATGAAATGTGTTTAATAGCACTATTACATCAATATATAATGTTCTTAAGGTAGACTTAATATTAAACTAGTGTTGTAATGCTTCTTGCACATTCACATTGGTTTTTGTGCCTTCCTAGGCTATGTGGACCTCATTTTAGTGGTGTAAAGTGTATTTAATCACACTTTCACATTGAATTTTGTGTCGCAATATATTTTTCACATTTACATCATCACTAATAGGCCTCTCTTAACCCATATTGTGTATCTCAAGACTTAAATTGATCAAATACCTAACAAGATCACATTTTACACTTTATTTCCTTATCTCTTGGAATTTTAGCTATCAAATTGGCCCCTGTGGGACCCATTAACCATGAATGGTGAATCAGTCTCATCCAGGTGGGACCCATTTTCCATTTGTGGCAAATGAGTCCCATTTGGCTCAATTTTGACCTTTGAGTGGGAAATAAAGTGAAATTTGAGTTTCAATTTACTTCAAGTCAGCCTGTGATCAGGTATTAATGGGATACTAAGGCACAAGTGTGTATAAATAAGTTTTTTTCTCGTCATTTTATATCTATCATCAATCCATCAATCCATTCTTCATTATTCATAATATATCTTCTATCTGAGGTCAAGCAAGCTAGGGCTTTTACATTACAAGTCATTAATTTAGATTCCTAAGATATTCAAGGTAGATTTTACATGTTATGTTGAAAAATTTCAAGATTCATTCATCATGGAAAGGAAATATATTGTATTGTTTCATGCTTCATTACATCTTTTCATCATTTTGGTTTAATTACCTAAACAGGGTTTGACCAAGGAAAACCCCCATGCCCTAACAATAAACATTTTTTCTTCTCTTCTTGTGTGTTTTCCAATTTAGACACCTTGGAGGCTTAGTAAATATTGAATATTGCATTTCAAATTAATTCAAGTAATCCCTTTTTTATTTAAGGAAAAATATCAACAAAAAGTAACTTTCAGACCTAAATCTGATAGTTTCAGAAGCAGACACTTGTAGGAAGTAGAAGTGAAAATATAGCTATGTAGAATCAATTCTATAACTTTCTAACTCCTGTAAGTAGACTAATTCATCACCTATGGTGATTGATTCCCACCTATAGGCCTGAAAAGTGATTTTGTCAAAAATTAGTTCCTAGTAGTCAGAAACCTATTTCTAGAACATTTCATCAGAAGTAGGACTAGTTCACTATGCATCACAAATCAATCTTGGTGGTCATTAATGATAATTTATGGGACATTCCAGAACTCTCCAATAATAAAAACCTACCTCCAAGTGCACTTTGATTAATCTCATCAATTTTTGTTATCATTTGTTAAAGTTTCTAGTTCACTTTTGTAATCAACATAGTGTTTTCAAACATCAATTGCTTCTTAGGTTTTGTGTTCATAATAAATTAATTACTTACCTTAGTTACACTCAGATTATCTAATTCAACCTTAATAACATTAGACACATCATAATTTGAAATAACCCTTTAAAATTTTTGGTCATAACTCTCTCCTTTTAGGTGAACAACCCTAGTAGAGTTAGAGAGTCTTATGGTGCCAAAAATATATGGTTCCCTTATGCTTTATTTGGCCCCTTTATGCACTTATAGGCCTTAATTAAGTGTTTTTTTTAATAAAACCCTGACCAACAACATTATACACAACATAATTTCTGACACCCACTTGCAAGCCTTGAGTGGGACCCATTTTTCATGGGTGGTGAATGAGTCCCTCTTGGCACAAAAGTCAAAATAAATTCAAATTTTCTATGGGTTTTTACTCATTAAGACCTTATGTTGTTCTGTGATGTTGTATTTTTGGGTAATTAGGGAATAAGTGTGTATAAATAAGTGTTCTTCCATGCATTTTAACCCCCATTCATTCAAATATTCATTTATCCATTGAATCATCTCATTCAAGCATTTGAGCAACATAGCATCATTGAATCAAGCATCTTGGAGTAGCCATTGCTATATCTTAAGACTTCAACAACAAGGGTTTGGTGAGTTTATGACACTTGCATGTTGTTTTTTCATCATTCCCTTGTTATTTCATTTCATTTCTTTATCAAGGGTTTGATTAACAAAGTGGAATTTGACCAAGGAAAATACCTATACTCTAACCCTTAACCATTTCCCCCCTCTTTGCATGTGTGTTTACAAGTCTTTTAGGACAATTTTTCAAAAAGATAGTTTTTTAAAATTAGTCAATAAGTCATCAAAGATATTAAAGTCAACCAAACCCTAATTAGGGCTTGGAGACAACATTTAGCCTATTTTCTACAGACTTGGTTTTGTCAACCTGGCAAGAAGACAAATGTAGATTTGGACCCACAGAGTTGACTTCTGAATTTGCATTTTTTTTTGTGAGGAATGATTTTCCATCAATTGTGAATGAGTCCCACTGCAATTCTAGAGAAGGTGATTTCATTAGATTTCAATTCCCAACATTCAGAAACCAGTTTCAACAATGTTTACTAGAAGCAGTACTAATTCACCATCAATGGTGAATGAGTCCCACTGGTCATTTCTAATGATTTCTTAGACATTCTAGAACCTTCTAGTATCAAAATTCTATCTCTAAGTGCACTCTTTTTAGTTTCATTAATTTTTTATTTCATTTGTGCATGTTTCTAGTTCATTTCTACATATCACACTATTTTTTCATAAACTTACATATTTCTTAAATTTTTCATACATAATAAAACAATTTTATTAGTTTACTACATCTAGATCATTGAATTTAGGCATATTTACATTATACTTACATTATTTTGAGTGAACCACCTAGATTTTTTTGTGGGATCTATCTCTTTGCTTTAGGTGAAAAACCCTAATTGAGTAAGAGAGTCATAACATTTTTCACCACCTAAAATCTATGGTTCATTTTTCTGAACCTACATATTTAACATTATCTTTCTAATTTACATATGCATTTACATCCTAGGAGTAATAGCATTAGCTTTTTCATTAGCCTTTTCACTGTGTTTGCATCCTAGGATTTAGAAATTTGCATTAGTGAATATATCATATAGATTTCATTTATGTACTTCAAAACAATACAAAAACCTAAATTTTGCATCTTCTTCTTAGTTTTTCATCAGGAGAGCATAAAAATCGCTTTAATTTTTTTGGAAAATCACAAAAAAACTCATGCTTGGACTCATTTTCCTCCCTAGGAAAATCAGTCCAATTGCACATTCTAAACTACATTTTTTGACATTTTCTGGGCACTTTCTGCATTACAATTTTTTGCTATTACTTTTAGTCATACTTTCCATATTTTCTATTTTATTCTCTTTTTTGCATATTAGTTTAATTTCACTCATTTCCATCATGGAATTTTCCTTTAATAAGTTTTGGACATCATTAAAATCCTTAGTGGACATGTCAAACTATACCTTTTGGTTGTGATCCTAATGACCTTGAGATTCCTCATGCTCCTTCAACTACTCATGAATGTCCTCCTCATGTTGTTGACATCATTGGAGAAGACTACGATAGCATGAATGAGTTCTAAAGTGTATTCCTTGACAACCTTGATGCCAATGACCCCTTTTACCCATCCATGAAACATTTAAACCTTCCTACTATTGCACCTCCTGATACATTTGGATACCTACATGTTGAAATAAATGAAGGGCTTAATTTCCCTCCAATAGGTGGACCTTTTCCCTCTAACCAAGAAAATCCTCAACCATTTTACGATACCAAAGTTACAAACACACCAATCAACCTTGAAGAAACATACGACAAAGGTTTTACTATGTTGAGCAACAAGGATGTGACACAACAACCGAACATGAGATTCACCAACTTTTAAAACATAGAGCTACTAATGAAAGAACAACAAGATTAGGATATCAAGATCCTCCTGATGACAACAAGCCTCCTTTCAAATATCGGAGACTTCAGGATGATGCCATGGTGATCTTTGATTCCCCTCCTAACTTGAATGTCCTCCTTCCACATGAAGAACCATTACATGATTCCAATAACATGGATGCTAGGATCCCCATGGCTCCTCTTCCTCCTTCCATCCATGAAAAAGGTGAATCTCATAAACACAAACAACCTTACAATTTGAAAAAATTAAATTTTCCTCTCCATCCACCACCTGAATGTGAAAGGAAACTACCAATTCTTTTCAATAGATGTCTTATACTCTTACGACCTTCAAATAGGTTGGTCATCCATCTTGAATATTCCAAAGTACCATATTGTAAATATCATTGTGTTTTTGGAAATTGCAGTGATGAATGTTTGACATTGGAGGACATAATGAGCAAGTATCACTTCACTAATACTAACTGATATCCTATCATCCCATAATTACCTAAACCAAATCTCCTCATCATTCAATAGTTGTAGAATTTTCCATTCTAATTATTGCATCATCTTTCCCATCATCCAACTTGGCTCATTCTTTCATTACACTCAATGAGGGAAAGAGGTTTTTAGCCTTGTCCTAGTAATGCATTTGTCCTTGTTCCTTAACTGCGTTATTCACCTTTTAGTACTTGAGATTGAGAAGCAAAAAACTAGGTTGATGGTTTTTCATTTGCAATTCTATCCTTTTAAATTTTCCTTTGTATTTTTCTTTGGTGTGATTCCATGTGCATATCATTTTCCCCTCGTAATGTTCATTTGATGTTCTCCCTCTCTTTGTGCACTTCCTTTATTTGTGCCTCTATTCTTATATATGTCGTACATTGATTTTTATTTTCGTTGTTGTTTTGTGTTTTCCATTTCGAGATGACGCAAATTGTTGAGATGCCCTATGTCTCTTCCATGTTGACAAAATTGGTCCCCTTTCCTTTTTACTTTTCCTTTTATTTTTTTTTTCCTTTTGGGGATGATGCAAGGCATTGAGACTAAAATGTATACTTCATGTTGACCTAAAATATTTTCCTTTTCTTGCACCTTTTCATTTTATTTTCTCTTATGTTTCTCCTTTTGGGGATGATCCAAAGCATTGAGACCATAATGTATCTTCCATGTTGACTCAAAATGGACTATCTTTTTCTTTTCTTTTTCACTTTATTTTTGTCATTCTTCTAGTTCTATGTATTTCGGGAATGATGATAGTTTTGAGCTCATTAATAAAAAAATTGTAGTGACGAGCATACTAACCCCAAATCCATAGATCCCTTATGTTTTTAGTGTGTTCCTTTATGGGGGAAACCCCTCTTTCTTTTTTTCTTTTCTCATTAAAGGTATGTGTAGGATCATCATGGAAAAAGAAGCCCTTAAGTGGCAAAAAATTCAAAAAAAAAAGAGTTAGGCAACTTGATGTAAATTTTTTAGAATAAGTTATCTATATTATTTTAAAAATATGTAATAATATAATCTTTAGAAAATTGAATGTAGTTTCTAATATACTAGGTTTTTTTTCTTCTTAAAAACACTATTTGGTGAAAATTTGAAATTTCAATGCAGTAGTACTTAAATTTCAGGGAAAAAATAAGAAGTAGGTGTCGTCTAACCACTCTAACAACAATAAAATGATAGTATTTTTTAAAAATATTTTATATATAAGTAGAGGACTCATGTCCCATTATGGTGCATATTTTTTTATATTTTTTTCGAAGTAAATAATTAATTATGAATTTTTTATTACAAATTTTAAAAAATATAAAAACTCGTATGTCTGACCACCTTAACTTGCTCAAAACTTTATGAAATTAAATTTTTATATTTTTAATCCTATAATGATGTCCTATAAAGGTGTTGTGAAGTGTTGTAACACATTTCTAGACTCTTCTTATTTTAATTAATCTAAATAATCCCTTTTTATCCCTTACCAATTCCTACTCTAAAGTGTTGTAAAGTCTTGTTACAAACTTTCACAGTTTTCTAGGCATGTCATCACTAATTAAACATTTCTTATGCTTTATTTGGCCCCTTTATGCACTTATAGGCCTTATTAAGTGTGTCTTTGAATAAAAAAATGACAAACAAAATTAAAGACAATATAATTTATGACACCTACTTGCAAGCCTTGAGTGTGACCCATTCGCCATGGGTGGAAAATGAGTACCTCTTGGCAGAAAAGTCAAAATATATTCAAATTTCCTTTAGGTTTTTATTAATCAAGGCCTTATTGTAGGGCCTGTGATGTTGTATTTTAGGGTAATTAGAGCATAATTGTGTATAATTAAGTGTTTTCCCATCCATTTTAACCCCCATTCATTCAACTAATTCATTCAAATATTCATTCATCCATTCTATAATCTCGTTCAAGCATTTGAGCAACATAGCATCATTGAATCAAGCATCTTGGAGCAACCATTGACATATCTTCATATTTCAACAACAAGGGTTTGGTGATTTTATGATACTTGCATATTGTTTTTTGATCATTCATTTCTTATTTCATTTCATTTCTTTGTGAAGTGTTTGATTACAAATGTGGGATTTGACCAAGGAAAATCCCTATATTCTAATCCTTGACCATTTCCCACCTCTTTGCATGTGTGTTTGTAGGTCTTGTAGGTATATTTTTTAAAGAAATGGGTGTCAAAAACTGGTCAATAAGTCATCAAAGCTATTCAAGTCAACTAAACGCCAATTCAAACTTGGAGACAACATTTAGCCCATTTTCTATAGATTTGGTTTCATCAACCTAACAAGAAGACAAGTGCAGATTTGGACCCACAAAGTTGACTTTAGAATTTGTAGATTTTAGTGGGAGGACTAATTATCCATTAGTGGTGAATGAGCCCCACTGCTAGGATGGAAATGTTGATCTCATCGGATTTCAGTTTCTAACATTCATAAACTAGTTTCAACAAAGTTTACCAGAAGCAGGACTAAGTCTCCATCAATGGCGAATGAGTCCAACTAGTCAACAAAAGTGACTTTTGAGACATTCCAGAACCCTCCAGCATTAGTATTCTATCTCTAGGTGCACTATGTTTAGTTTCATTAAGTTCTGATTTCATTTTGTGCATGTTCCGAGTTCATTTCATCATATCACACTATGTTTTCAAACACTCCATATTTCTTATGTTTTGCATACATAATAAATCAATTTTATCAGTTTGGTACATCTAGATCATTGCATTTAGGCATATTTACATTGTACTTACATTATTTTGAGTGAACCAACAATATTTTGGTGTGGGATTTATCTCTTTCTTTTAGGTGAAAGACCCTAATTAAGTAAGAGAGTTATAGCATTTGACACCATCTAAAATCTATGGTTCAACCACCTATTCATCTCCATCACAATTAGCTAGTGTATCGATTCCCACAAGGCTCACTACAAGCACTATCATTTCTTCTACATTCAATTGCTTTTGTTCATCATTGTGCATACATCATCTTTAACCATTTGGTCCCACCATACTCTTCAATGAGAATTGTTCAATCCACAAGGGAAAATGTACCTCATTCCTCATTGACCTCACAAGTCTTGATCAGGCCCCACCAAAATTCTTGCAGGGTGTGTGGGCTTCTGACACCTGTCCATCATGACATCATTATCCACTAGCTGCATCTATTGCTTTGGAAGGTCCCACCTTCCATCAATGATTAATATGCACCCAACATGGATTAATATCCATTTCTCCCCACTAACCTCGTGTGTATTGATTAGGCCCCACTAACATCTCAACGATTTATGTGGGTAATTGCCATGTGTACTGTAAATAAGGTAAAAATCTAGGTTAGCATAAAATAAAATGTAGAAAACAAACCCTAGCTAAATAATGAAGTACAAAGGATAAAAGTGCATAAAGAAAAGAATAATTTCACCAAATAGCCTTTTTGCACACATATTTAGTGTACCTAAATGACCTAGTGTGTTTAGTGGAAGCCCCCTAAAAGTTGTTTTGATATTTTTTCAAAGTGGTGACTTTGAGAGCCCTACTTGGTTCTAAACAGGTGTAGTTGCAGAAATGGCCGACTGAGCAACTTTGAAATTGAATAAATTTTTCCTCAAGATCTCTTTTTTAATTTTTCTTTTGCACTACATTCTTGGTTCAAGTTTCTACATTCCTACTTAGTTTCAAGCTCATAGGATACATTCTGATGAGTTATTTAATCATTTTCTAATTACAAGGCCAAAAATGGTGTCCCAAAAAGTTTCAAAGTTTCAAAATTTTAAGGACAACCCATTTCTTTTTTTGGTGCAAAACCTCTACAACTCCATTTTCATCAAAACTAGAGGTCATTTGATACATTATTTAAATGTATTTCGGGTGTGGCAAACACGTCTTGGGGGCTAGTTTACAAAGCAGGTACCTATTTTTTTATGGCTGTGAGAAATTGGAGGAAATGGGTTTTCTCTAAATAATTGATTATGACCACACACAAAAAATATTGGCTCTAGGGGTCATCGTTTATGCATAGTGAAATTTCTCTGTTTAGGCCACAAGCATAATTAATTTTTTTCCATTTTCTAATGTTTTCAAATGTTAATATTTAAAGCATTTTGAATAGTTTGAATATTGGGAAAACGTAAAAATGCATTTAGGGAAAACATAAAATACATTTCAAATGTTTGGGAGGAAAAGGAAGTTTAATTCTTGCCTGTGATTGGCTGAAAAAGCAGCAGTACAACTTCATGAAGAACTCATGGCCCATCACTGGTTTCAAGTCTCTCTTCCATTTCAAATCAATGATCAGCGATGGTGGTGGCTTTTGATCACCCATCATGGATTGAAGTGTCTTATTCCTCATCAAATTGGCAACAAGCGATCTCACCTTCATTTCATCAAACATCTCTATTTCATGGGAGATTTTGAGTTTAAATTAGTGATTAGTGATGGTTGTTGTGTCCATCACCCATCATCAATTGGTGGCTCTTCTTTCCAAAGAAATGATTGATGGTCTATCAATAGTTTTTATTTAATACACATGAATAGTAAAAAGTGAATTTTCAAATGTTTTTGTGCAAATGAAAGTTTAATTTTTGTTTCTTATTTGTTGAAACAAATTCTCACGGATGCACAAAAAATAATTTAATCTCTATCACTCATCGCCATTTCTAAACAAAAATGGAGGAGGTAGTCAATGATGGTCAAGTTTGAGTATTGCCTACAAGAAAATAAAAAGGGAAAGTATACAAAATACTTTGAATTTTTTTTATTAGAACAAGAATAATTCTTGTTTATTATTTTCTATAAAGAAACTTTTAAAAACTCATTCATTTCATAGAAATGGTAATATCATTGGTCTCTGTTTTGGGTAGTAGAAGTTAAAGAACATCAGTGATGGTCTTTCTCCCTCTGATGGATTTCATTTGGAGGAACATGAGAAGTCTGAAGGGAAAAGTTTGATATTTTATACAGATTAAAGGGAAACTTCAACCATTCACACAATGCATTCTTTGAAGTGGAAATTATTTGCAAAAAGAAAAAGAGGTTAAAATGCAAGATGGAAAAACATTTTTTAATTTCCTGGGTGAATGGGTTTTGACCCAAAGTTAATATTTTTCACTTGGATAGGGAAATAAATCTAGTAAGTGATTTTTTACAGTAGTGTAAAATGTTTGCACGATATTTTCAAGTCATGGAAGGGAAAATGATGAAGAATGATGAGTCTTCCTAGAGGAGAATATTTTTCTGTTGTAGGGCAGTGGAGTGAAGAGAAATAAAAAAAGAGTAGGTTGAATATTCTTCAACAAGTAAAGGAGATTGAAGATCAGTGAACCTAAATGTGCCAAGTGTCATCTTTAGATGAACATTTAGGGTTTTTATTTTTCCTTAAGTGTTGTCTTTCTGCCTCATTCTGAGAGGTTTTTGTAATTAATCACACATAACACTGTAATGTGAATGCATAGAATTTTACAGTTAATTTTTAGGATTTGAGTGTCAATATTTATGTAATTTTGATTACAATACTAGAAAAATAATGCTAAATGTTTCAAGTTTGAGACTATTTACAATCCCATGTACTGGTTTTACAAATTATGAATGATACAATCAAGGTTGTCTTATTTGTCTCTATCAATTTCAAATAGATGTGTGGCTCTATTTTTGTTTATTAATTTAAAGAATTAATGTAGGTGCTTGAATATGGCTGTATATTTTTATTGAATTGAGTGTTATGATGGTAGTAAGAAGTAAATGTTAAGAAACAATGTTGAAATGTTGTCATGCAATATTTTAGAGATTCTTACATTGTCAGGTGAATTTTTTTATCAGATTATGTATGTGTTTGAGTTGACTATGTTCCAAGGATGAGGAACTGATCTAATTGTGCTATTCATGTTACATTTTTTGGTTAATACAACAACTAATAATATTTTAAATCAAATATGAAACTTAATTTTTTTGTGTGTGTGGAATTCAAAGAATCATATCTCTCATGCTTAATGCCTATACTGCAATGAAGGTCAGCAATACCTTTAGGGTATTTTGCATGTTAAACATATAAAGGATATTCATCTATTCATTGTGTTTTTGATACTTTGGAACACAAGTATCTGAAAGCACACTATTGGGATCACCCTCCAAGGTTTAACAAAGCCTAAAGTGTAGGAGAGAAAGGGGTATTTTATTCACTCTCTTGTTCACTGGCCATATCATCCCTTTGAGTTTGAATATGACAGAGTGGCTTCTCTTTAGGACTCATTGCATCTATTGATTTAGGAACCAATAGATTAGCAACTTACTAGAGAGAATTCCATAAATATTTAGTTTCAAACCATTCAGTCAAAGAGTCGTTGAATTTTCAAAAATGATCCAAGGACTTGCATACTTGAAGGATATTGCTGCAATGTTTCTGATGTATCCTTGAAGTTTGGTGCTCTACTAGTGGAGAGAACTCAAAAATTCATAGACCTTGGAAGAAGCTTTATGCTCCTTGGAGATATTTTCCTCTTTCAAAGAGGTTTCGACTCTACACAAATTTCTACATCATCAAAATAGTTGGTTGCAACAGTTCTTAGGTATTTTTCTATTGTAAAATTCTTGTATGAATGTTTTCAAAAAAAACTTCTAGTTGATACTGTCCCTTTTTTAGTTTTTGAAGATACTAGTAGAAAGGGAAATGAGAAAGTAGGATATTTTGAAAAGGATATGGGAATTGAATAGTTGTAGAAGGAATAAATTTTATTTGCAAATGTCTATTGTTGTCCTACTTCTCCCTCTACAAGCTATAAATTCATGCCTAGAACACAGTCATGTCGTCAAAGAAAAGTTTTCACTAGTGAAAGATATGACCGTCTAGATTTTAGGAAAATCGAAGGTTACCCACATTCTATCCCAAGAAGAATTAATGAATTTTTTCCTAAGTTTAGATGAGGTTTTGAAGAATCAACATCACAATATGTACAAGTTTTTCTTGATGTAATGGAAGATTGTCAAATAGTAGAAGAAGATGCTACCATGAAGTTGTTTGTAATAACTTTAGAAGATACTATTGAATACTGGTTTTATAGTTTACCTATGCATGCCATAGATTCATGGCATCAACTTAGAATGCATTTCATTGGTTATTTTGAAGAAGAGTCAGTAGACAATGAATGCTTGTCTAAAGAAAGAATTTTGCATACCCAAGAAGAATATGAATAGAAATATGAAAATGAGGTTGAACACATGTGACCTATTGATGAATTGTGTGATATAGAAATGTTTGAGGATGAATCCATCTGTGATTTTCATGATAGATTCATGAAGATTTTCTTTTCTATACTAGCATTGAATAGACTTGATGAATCAGTTTGTATTGATGTCTTTTATGAAAGAATTGAGCTAGGTTTGAGTACTATGCCAAATAATTTGAAGCCTCCTAATCTTAAATGCATATATCAATGGATTATAGTAATTGAGGAAATGATAGATATATATGAAAGTAATATCTTAACTTTATTATGTGATGGTACTTTTTCGAGGCTTAGTTCAATGAATGAAGATGGTATAGTAGAAGACAAAAATGATGCATCATTACATGATGAGGAAGTTTTTTTTGAACAGCCTACCAAGGAAATGTACCTAGATGAAGATTTCAGGAATGATGGTCATGAAGAGATAAATGAAACATTTGAAGTTTCATCTATTTGCACTAAAAATACAGAAATAGAGAGAAGATTTTCTATAGCAAATGAAGGTTGCAATGATGTAGATGATACTGAGAGTGTTTTATGCTCTATGGACTTTGAATATACAGTTGAAGATCATGTTGATTCTGAAGTCTCATGTCTTCATGATGAAAATAATAGTGTTATATATGGAAGTTTGCAACCAACTAAAAGGTATTCTTGTTTGGGTGATCACGATGATTTCAATTCTATTTGCAGCCCTAGTGACTATGACTCCTCTCATGAGGAAGAGGCAGAATTAATCTCTTCATGTCGAATGTGCTCCAACAAGGAAAATGATGATACTAATTTTGAAAACTCACAATAACAACATGATGGATATGAACTGAATATTTTTTTTGAAGACATATGTGATCAACAATGTAATGGTACAATTGGTCATGCCAGTTCTACAAGTGTAGCATTGATGAAAGATTTCATGATGATGAGACAAAGGAGCCTACTGATTTGAAGAGTACTTTTGAAAATTTTACCATATCAGATGAAAGTGACAGAGTATGCAATGATTTTTAGTCAGAGCAATCATGTGTGAGAAGTTCTAATGAAGAAACCATTGATGGTTCTTAGTTTGACAGTGAAGAATGTAGCCCTATTGAATGTTACAACAATAAGAACAAGGGGATATGTATGCAAGAGATTCATTGCATGAATCAATTCAAGAAGTTGATTATGAGGAGCATGTATATGTTTATAATGATAAACAAGTAACTCATGTCTTGTTTGATGATTTAATTTTCTCTACTTTTTCTGACTTAGAAGTTATCATTGAATGTTTGCATGATGATAGGATTAATATAGTTGTACATGAAATTAAAAGTGTAGAGATAAACATTGGTACAACTATGATGAGTTTTCACTTTAAGAACATGATTGTGTCAATCACATGGATGCATATGTTGATCTCTTTTATGGATATGAAACTCATAGTTTTCCTCTTAAGTTGTATGTTTTAGATTGTCACGTTGATGCAGTAGGAGGTGGTGCTGAATATGTTTCTACTTGTTCAATGAATGTGTTTTAAATAGTCATTATGAGGATTTTGTTGCAAAATTAAACTCTAATTCATCTGAGCTTTCTCTTGAAACTTTTTTGTGTGATAACATTACTAATGCTGAAAATCTTGTTTATGAGCTTGAAGTGGGAAACACTATTTGGGATGCTGATGTATTGTTTGAATGTGGGTGAAAGTATTATGAGTTTTGGTGAATCTTGTTTTCAGAACATTGAGGCATGTGATAATGTGACTAAGTTGTGTTGTTGGGATGATGACAAAATTGTATGTGATGCAATCCAGTTGAAAGAGTTACAAATTTGTGATCACTCTTTGCTTGACACAAAGAAGGATTGCACACTTTTTTTAAAGATTATTTATTCTTTGAGCCTAATCATTGTGAGGGAATCAGTAAATGGGATGAGGTTTTATTTTTAGATGGTCTTGATCACTATCCTCACATTTTTTCACTTGCCACAAAATCATAAAATGGAATGAGTGGCATTGATGCATCCTGTGTCGTTTGGTTTCCATGTGACAATAAAGTTAAATTCAAAGGAAGCCTAACACTTCGACCATTTGAAAGAATGAAGTTACTCATCTTTCTATGGTGTGGCAGAGGAAAGTATGGATTAAAAGAGATCAACTCTTTTAATATATTGGTAGTTGAAAGAGGTAGGAATTCACTTCCCTTTTTTTATTTGGTTGCCTAGGGCCACCAAGTGAATTTAAAAGTTTTAAAAAAGACTTTGTCACCCATTGTTTCTGGCACCTAGTTTCCTCTCCCAAATATCTAAATAGGGGCCATACATCCCTAGAAAGAGCCACTATTTCTATCTTCAAATTTTCAAATTTGAAGTGCCCATATGGAAAAAATTTCCTTTGCACACTTACAAGTACACCTATAAAATCTACCTAAGTGACCTATTTTGAAGGTTCATAATTTGAAGCCTATTTATTTTCATTCCAAATGGATTGTTCCTCTCCATGCTCCTTACATTAATCTACTCCCTGGTCTAATTTTGAAGCCCCATGATCATATTAGCTATTTTTACTGGGTTGAAACCAAATGCAGTTTGCTCTGTTTTACATCTGCATTTTTGACAATATTTCAAAGTGGTCATCTTTGACCCTTAATATATTTTAACAAATGTGGATTGAAGAGAAGCCTCTTGCATACATATTTGGTGTACCTAAATGACCTTGTGTGTCTAGTGGCGGTCCCCCAAAAGTTTTTTTGATATTTTTTCAAAGTGGTGACTTTGAGAGCCCTGATTGTTTCTAAATAGGTGCAGTTGCAGAAATTGCCAACTAAGCAACTTTGACATTGAATAAATTTCACCTCGTGATCTCTTTTTTTGAGCCATCTTTTGTACTACATTTGTGGATCAATTTTCTACATGCCTACTCAGTTTTAGGCTCCCAAGATAAGTTTTGATGGGTTATTTAATCATTTTCTAATCACAACAAGGCCAAAAATGGTGTCCTGAAAAGTTTAAAATTTTCAAAATCTAAAGACAAACCATTTATTTTTTCATCTAAAACCTCTATAGATCCATTTTCATCAAGATTGAAGGTCATTTGAAACATTATTTTAATGTATTTTGGGTAGGGCAAACACGTCCTGGGGGCCAGTTTACAAAGGAGGTACCTAATTTTTTATGGCTAGGAAAAATTTGAGGAAATGATTTTTCTCTAAATAATTAATTATGGTCACATGCAAAAATCCTTGGCTCCAGGGGTCACCATTTGTGAATAGTGAAATTTCTCTATTTGGGAAACATGCGTAATTAAAATTTTCCCATATGCTAATGTTTTCAAATGTTAATATTTAAAATATTTTGAATATTTTAAATATTGGGAAAATGGAAAAATACATTTAGGGAAAACATAAAATAAATTTCAAAATTTTGGGAGGAAAAGCAAGTTTAATTCTTGCTTGTGATTGGTTGAAAAGCGACAACACTTCACATGGCTTCAGGGAGAACTCATCACCCATCGTTGGTTTCTAGTCTCTCTTCCATTTAAAATCAATGATCAGTGATGGTGGTGGCTTCTCATCACCCATTGTGGATTGAAGTGTTTTCTTCCTCGTCAAACTGGTGATGAGCGATCTCACCTTCATTTTATTGCACATCTCGGTTTCATGAGATATTTTGAGTTTAAATTAGCGATGAGAGATGGTTTTTGTTTCCATCACCCATTTCCAATTGATGGCTCTTCTTTCCAAAGAAATGAGTGATGGTATCTCCCAAGAGATGGTCTCTTGATGGTTTTTATTTAATACACATGAACAATAAAAAAGTACATTTTCAAATGTTTTTGTGCTAAGGAAAGCTTAATTTTTGTTTCTTATTGGTTGAGGCAAATTCTCACAGATGCATGACAATAGTAATATCATCTCCATTTCTCATTTCTAGTTCTAAATAAAAATGGAGGAGGCAATTAGCAATGGTCAAGTTTGAGCAATGGTTGTAGGAAAACAAAAAGGAAAAATCTAAAAATATTTTCAAATGTTTTTATTAAGACAAGAATAATTCTTGTTTCTTATTGGTTGCAAAGAAACTTTTAAAAACTCATTCATTTCACGGAAATGGTAATATTCCTGGTCTCTATTTTGGGTGTTATAAGTGAAAGAACATCAACGATGGTCTTCCTCCCTTTGATGGATTTCATTTGGAGGCACATGAGAAGTTTGAAGGGAAAAGTTTGATATTTTATATAGATTAGAGGGAAACTTTAGCCATTCACACAATGCATTCTTTGAAGTGGAAATTATTTGTAGAAAGCAAAAGGAGTTAAAATGGAAGATGGAAAAACATTTGTAATTTCTTGGGTGAATGGGCTTTGACCCAAAGTTAATATTTTTCATTTGCACAGTGAAATAAAGCTAGTAAGTGAGTTTTTACAACAGGGTAAAATGTTTGCACGGGATTTTCATGTCAAGGTAGGGAAAATGATGAAAAATGATGAGTCTTCCCAGAGGAGAATATTTTTTGTTGTAGGCAAGTAGAGTGAGGAGAAAGGAAACAGAGAGCAGGTTGAAGATTCTTCAACAAGTAAAGCCAGTTGAAGATCAATGAACCTAAATGTGCTAAGTTTCTTCTTTAGATGAACATTTAGGGTTTCAGTTTTTCCTTAAGTGTTGTCTTTCTACCTCATTCTGAGAGGCTATTTTGGTTATTAATCACATAGAACCCTGTAATGTGAATACATAGCATTTTAGAGTTAAGTTTTAGGATATGAGTTTGTCAATATTTATGTAATTTTGTTTACAATACTTGCAAAATAATATTGAATATTTCAAGTTTGAGACTATTTACTCTCCTATGTATTGGTTTTACAAATTATGAAGGATACAATCAAGGTCGTCTTATTTGTATCTATCAATTTTAGATAGATGTGTGGCTCTATTCTTGTTTATTAATTCAAAGAATTAATGTAGGTACTTGAATATGGTTGCAAGTTTGTATTGAATTTAGTGTTAGGATGCTAGTAAGAAGTAAATGTTAAGACATAATGATTAAATGTTGTAATCCAACATTTTAGAGCTTCATATACTGTCAGGTGAATTTTTTTATCATATTATGTGTGTGTTTGAGTTGAATCTGTTCCAAGAATGAGGTATTGATCTAAGTACACTATTCATGTTACATTTGTTGGTTAATACAACATATGATAATCTTTTCAATAAAATATCAATCTTAGTTTGTTTGTGTGTGGAATTCAAAGAATCATATCTCTCATGTTTAATGTTTATACTGCAAGGAAGGTCAACCATACCTTCAGGGTATTGTGTATGTTAAACATATAAAGGAGATTCATCTGTTCACTATGTGTTTGATACTTTGGCCCACAATTATCTAAAAGCATATTGTTGGGATCACCCTCCCAGGTTTAACACATCCTAAAGTGTAGGGGAGAAAGGGGTATTTTATTCACTCTCTCATTTGTTGGCCATATCAACCTATTGAGTTTGAATATGAGACACTAGATACTCTTTAGGACTCATTACATCTGTTGATTTAGGAAGCAACATCTACTCAAATTTCTATTAGCATGAAGAAGTGTGATATGATGAAGCAATGAAGTCAGGAGATGATAAAAAAGTCCCCATATGAGGTTCACATTTCCTTTTTATAGAAAATTAAATTTTGGAAGAATGGCTAGAATAGAAAGTTGGGAGATGCCATAATATCAAAGGCTAAAATTGCATGTGAAAACCAATAATTAGGGATAGGGCAACATTAGGTTAAAATTTTACATGAATGATTGAGATTTGGTTCCCAAAAAATGAAATTAATGGACAAGAATGCATGCAATAAGGAGATATTAAGCATGGAAATAGATTGTTGGAAAATCAGATTAATTTTTTAAAATTATTTGATTTAAGAGGCTGAGTTAACCTTATGAATTAAAAATTAATTTAATTCAAAAGTGGTGGGTTATGTGATAGTAAATAATGATTTTAAATTATTTAATTGGTGGAAGAAAACACAAAGTAGGACAATTTGTAATGCCTCGCCACGCAACCCTAGAGGAAGTGGCAATTTACTACTCAAACGTACTTTTTGTTGTTGTTGTTGTTGTTGTTGTTTAAGTATAAACAACATGCAAGATCACTATCCATTGCCAACAACCTCTAAGGTTATGAGACTGAGAATACTTAAAACCCAATCAAGAAACAAGAATTAAAACATAACATTTAATTACTTAATGAATTAAACACTCATACATTCCATACATGATAAAATTACATCAAAGGCATAAGAGATACCACATGATCCCAATAATGTACTTTACAATAAGATTACAATACTCATTCCCCGAATGAGGTAATTTCAATAAACATGGCCACGAATTACAACATCCACCTAGATAAAGAGAGGAGTAATGAAATTACATTAATAACTGAAAGAATAAAGCATGAAGGTACTGAATCCCACGAGCTCTCCAATTGGAAATCTCGTCCACATAAACAAGAAGATGACCCAACAGATTAAGGTGCACGTTCCACCCAACCATGTGATACCCAAAGGCTCACCCCTCGTGCTAGGAGATAGTAACAAGGAATCCTAGCCAAGACCATCAACCTCTAAACATAGGATAACTCACACTAACACATCCAATCACATGAACCATACAACCTTAAGGATAAAACAAGTACAACTCTAACATCACTGACATAATTCACATTTCTTCCAGAAAATAAAACAGATCATGTATGATAAGAAGACCAAACACATAAACCCAAATACCAACTGTTGTCGTAGAAAGAGTGTGATCACACAGCTCGTCATGGGATATCCTCTGGGAATCTTCCTAGGCTTTGGCCCCCACTATGAGTTGTCCTGGTGGCCTCTATCGAATCCCGACACCCATACTCACTCATGGAGAATCAAATACCTCTCGTAAGGACAAGATAGATGACCTTGCCATTCCGGGCCTTCCTGTCTCATCCCAAGTCTATGCAAGCCCTTGCATCCATGAGCAAGGCTCAATTATCTTAATTAGTGTGAAATACTACCTAACTTCTAAGTACATTTATTTAGTTATCACTTGATTAAACCGCTTCTAAAGGTTTCCCAGTTCACCTCTTTGGGCTTTGGCCCCTAACAAAAGCCACTCTTCTACTTGATAGCATATAATGAAAACCCACTCCAAACACTGGAGGCAACAAAACTAAAAACCCTATCCAAACAATGGAGGCTACAAAGGTCAAAACCCTCTCCTAATTCAAAGGAGGCACAAAACATCCTCGTTCGTGAAAACTGGGTAAAACAATGGGTACAATTAGACGAACTACCCAAGGAAAAATGAAGGTTGACTAACACATTACAACAACCCTCAATTAAATGAAAACCCCAACTGGAAGACTTACATAACCAAATCACTTCAAATAGAACAAACAACTCAATCAAAGAGTTCCCTAGCCTCTGGAAGCAAAACTTAGCACTACCAAAGTACACTCATAGATTTACAATCATAACAATATTGCCCATATAATACCAACAGGAATTCACTTAAATCAATAATCATAAAAATACTTGTTCTTTAAATAATGAAAGATGTCTTTCAACATAACGATCTTTTCGCATAAAACAGGAACCAAAGTCCATATATACCTCATATACTTAATCTTTTAACTAATCATATAAGTTCTAAACAATATAATTTTTATGAACCTTATCTATTCCTTACAATCTGGAAAACAAACAACATTCCCCATACACCATTTAAGGCAATGGAATACAAGAACTTTTAAATAACATTCTATCCATTATAACAGCATCGTAATTGAATAACCCTTTTCTTTACACCTATCTAATATCATCAATTTTGCTCTAATTATAATCCATATAACTTAACCATGTACATAATCCTAAAATTTAACAAATCCTTTACAAGAACTTCAAGATTCCATCAAATCAAATAGGTCGTTGTAAACACATTAACAATATTCATTTCAATTACAACCCTAACCGTTAACAAATATTTAATCATTGCCCTAATCCTTAATTTCCAAAATGCAACAACACTAGTTTTAAAATCAAAACTCACATACACTTTCCAACTCAAACACAATTATAACTAATTAATTTTCTCATGATTCATAAGAATTAAATTTAATATAAAATATTTAACTTTAACCATCACTTAGGAAGCATTTTAAATAACTAAGTATATATGGTTAGGATTTCGTAAATCTAATTAGCTCAAAAACACATTGCTTGCAAATACTCAAAATAAATACA
>VDFB02322584.1:250000-339363 GCA_007258455.2 Sequoia sempervirens | reverse complement strand
AAAAAAACAATAGCAACCCATGCTAAAGTCAACACAACCAAGTACACTGTCAACCTATACAAATCAGCATGGTGAAGCAACCACCAACCAAATCCCCAAAACACATATCCATGGATTAACATACATAATACACATATGCACCAATACACATCACTGGGAATCATCACAAAGCCACACATAGTTCAATATCATTACAATGTTAACTCAAGATGAGGTATGCAACATTATCACTTCAACATTCATTTAATCGTTTTGCATTTTGAATCCATGTACAATAATTTAACCTCTCATGATTTCTTAAGACTTAACAATAAAGTTGGGGACTATAGGCCTCACCAACAAGATGGACCTATTATGCAATTATCATTAACATGCAATGGTTTCACTAATCCCTTTTCTCTCAACTTTTACTTACTGCAAAATGATTTTCTATTCATATTATACATTTTCCATGATTATGAGTGCAACTTTGGGACTTAGGTCCTTTACCCAAGGTTTGATCTAATAATACAAACCTTCATGAATACCTAAGCATTTTCTCATAAGATATAACATACCATGGGTTTCAATACACCACACACTCAAGGACATGCATCTTCGTTAAATCAATGGGAAGAGAGAGAAGATAAGAGATTTTTACAGTTCTAACATAGGCACGAATGCAATCATGGTTTCATTATCACACAATCACTTTCACACAAATGCATTAATCATATGAGAGCATGCACAAATATCTACGAACTAACAACGTGATCATTCATTTTCTATTACCATATTTCATAATTTCAAAACAATATAACATGCAAAAGCCACTCCAAAACCACATAGGGTCAATCAGGCAATCTCTGTCACAATGAGGTAAAGCACAAGAAAACATGCATTAGATACTTGCAAGGTGAAGAAAAACAACAAGACTCCAAAAGAGAATAGACACCAAAGGAACTTCTTGGCACCCTAAAGGTCAAACCAACCTTCCCACAACATGAGTAGAGAAACCAAGCTAGGGCAATTTTAGGCAACACATGTCACCTGCAACCCACCAACAAGATAAGGTACAACATGCTCACCCGCAACATAGGATATAGGAAAATAATCAATGTCAATCTCGGGAGACTCTCAACCAAGGGAATCACTCCAATCCTGAAGGGTAAGGAAAGACCTACAAGGTATCATTCCTCCACAACATAAGACAAGGTTGGAAAACTAAACCCTGTAAAACACCATACTAAGGAACTCAAGGCAAGAGGTCCTATGACTATCTTTCCATAACAAGCACTTGGAACACACCCAACAAACACACTACAACCACACTGAGGCACCACTCAAGGGTCACAACCCTTTTACACAATGAAAGAGCCATGCATCAAGAAGGATACCAATCAAAACACACTTCTTGGTAGGCTTGTGGGCCTAACTAACCCTCACAAAAGCATTCATCAGCATGACATGCAAGGGGCGGAAATAACAACAAAACTGGTTGTCATCCACAACACACAACACACCAAATTCACACACTACACAATTTTCCATAATGCATTCTTCCAGTAGGAAGGATATCAATGCATTGTACACTACATCGAGGATCCTATCCTTTCCACTAATTTCCTGCACCATTGGACCTACACCATGTAACAACAACTTCTGGGTAGACAAGTGACATCCACCCAAAAGGAAATCATAAACTAACGAACAAAGTACCTAGGTCAATGCCATGGCTCATAGTGCCCAGAGTATAACCTACGCAACTAACAACTTAATGGGTTCCACATTATACTAGAGTACCCAATGTTTAAACTAGGGCTCTGATACCACGTGTAATTCCATGCTACACAACCCTAGAGGAAGTGGCAATTTACTACTCAAATGCACTATTTTTTTTTTGGTTGTTTAAGTACAAACAACATGCAAGATCACTATCCATTGCCAACAACCTCTAAGGTTACAATACTGAGATTACTTAAAACCCAATCAAGAAACAAGAATTAAAACATAACATTTAATAACTTAACAAATTAAACACTCATACATTCCATACATGATAAAATTACATCAAAGGCATAAGAGATACCACATGGTCCCAATAATGTACTTTACAATAAGATTACAATACTCATTCCCCGAATGAGGTAATTCAAATAAACAAGGTTACAAATTACAACATCCACCTTGATACAAAGAGGGGTAATGAAATTACATTAATAACTAAAACAATAAAGGATGAAGGTACTGGATCCCATGAGCTCTACAACTGGAAATATTGTCCACACGAACAAGAAGATGACCCACCGGATTAAGGTGCATGTTACACCCAACCATGTGATACCCCAAGGCTCACCCCTCATGCTAGGAGATAGTAAAAAGGAATCCTATACAAGACCATCAACCTCTAAACATAGGATAACTCACACTGACACATCCAATCACATGAACCATACACCCATAAGGATAAAACAAGTACAACTCTAACATCACTAACATAAGTCAAATTGCTTCTAGAAAATAAAATAGATCGAGTATGATAAGAAGACCAAACACATAAACCCAAATACCAACTGTTGTCATAGAAAGAGTGCCATCACACAGCTCATCATGGGATATCCTCTAGGAATCTTCCTAGGCTCCGGTCCCCACTATCAGTTTTCTTGGTGGCCTCTACTGAATCTCAACACCCATACTCACTCATGTGGAATCAAATACCTCTCATAAGGACAAGATATATGACCTTTCCATTCCAGGCCTTCCTGTCTCATCCCAAGTCTATACAATCCCTTGCGTCCCTAAGTGAGTCTCAATTATCTTAATTAGTGTGAAATAATACCTAACTTCTAAGTACATTTATTTAGTTATCAATTGATTAAACACTTCTGAAGGTTTCCTAGTTCACCTCTTTAGTCTCTAGCCCCTAAAAAATCCATTCTTCTACTTAACAACATACCAACACAAAATCAATCACCAAGGATGCTAAAGTGCATACAAAAAGATAAACAATCACTCCAACTTTAGGAGGAACATATAATGAAAACCCACTCCAAACATTGGAGGAAAAAAACTCAAAACCCTCTCCAAACATTGGAGGCTACAAAGGTCAAAACCCTCTCCTAATTCAAAGGAGGCACAAAACATCCCTGTTCATGAAAACCAGGTAAAACAATAGGTACAATTAGACAAACTATCCATGTAACGCCCGTCGTGCAAACCCCAGAGAACACACACATAACGCGAACAATTTTTTTTTTTAAATAATAAAAGTAACATGTAACAACATTAAACCAAAATCACATAGCATAACACATAACATTAATACACTTGGTTCTCTGGGGCACGCGAGGTTACATTGCAACCACAAAACAAAATAAAGATAATGAAACAACATAACCATTTAATTTATGAAAACCATATACAATGATACAACTGATAGCCATGATGCGAGTATGATAACATCGCATAAGTACATCCATGATAAATCTTTTAACAAGATCCAAATCAAACCTAACTATTACATCATTGAAATAATATTACATTACAATTTTCTTTGATAGATGAATTACATTGAATTTCCCAACATGGGGATTGATACAAGAATAATGAACATGAAGTACAACTGATCACCGGAACATCTGCACTGCGGAAAGCTGAGAAGACAAGACGCTGATGGGGAACCCAACGGGTGCGGAGCACGTTCCACCCAACCATGTGAATTACAAGTAACTCACCCCCCGTGCTTAGAGGTGACGAGGAAGTGAACCCGACCATGAATGTCAAACCGACTCAACCACATGATACAAAACAAGTACAACTCATAGCTTATAATGAACAACCATCAACTTTCACAAATCACATGACAAGATAAAACCAAGAACTCATCACGATAACACGATGTACTATCACTTAACAATCATGAATCAATTGACAAGAATTCAAGGAAACATCACAAAGAGATAGCATCCAGAGGCAACAACACAAAGCACAAGGGTGTCAAGTGGAGAGTGTCATCACATAGCTCTCATGGGATTTCCTGGCCCTTCCTCCAACTGAGGTGCCGGCACCCATCTACAGATATCCAGGCCCTTCCTCCTAACTGAGGCACCGGCACCATAGGGTAGCTAATGCGGAGCCAATAGTCTCTTGTGAAGATGAGACTATGACTATGCCGACCACGGCCTTCTCAGTCTATCACTAGTCTAAGGTAGCCCTAATGCATAGCCAAGTAATCCAATGTTTTATTATCTTGTATTTTTAAACTATCCAACCCCCTAAATCTATTGAATAGGTTATCACTTGTTTAGCTTACTCATTCGTGGGTTATCCTGAGCCCTTCCTCATCCTGAGGCACCGGCGCCCACGAAGAGCTACTCTCCCTCCTATGACCCCTAACATATCTCAAAACAGGCAAGGGTTGAACTAACAATAATAAAGCATAAACCAATCTAAATACATGAGGCATTAACCCTCTCGTGATTACTCAAAGTCAAAAGTCTTACCAAATTTTTCAACCCTTCCTAACATGAAACCAATAACACTCAAAAAACATAACCAAGAGGAGAATAACACTCCAAAACAACAAGCCTCTGGAACAAGGTTTCCACAATTTGACAACAGGGTTCCCACATTACGAGTGAAAAACTTACAACCATAAAGAAAGGAAGACAATAACAAGACTGCACGATTTCATAGTTAAGGAAAATGACTCACTTGATTACATAACAAAAATCGCAAATTAACTCAATTTCATAAAACATTCCTATTACATCCAGAGTGCTAAAAATTATCTAAGGTTTAATTATATTTAAAAACTAATCTCCCATTACATCTCATACAATAATAATTTCCACAATAATAATTAAACAAATACCAGATTTAAATTATTCGCTCATCCCTTAAAATAATATAATACCCCTTATTTGCATACTACTACAAATTAATCTTAAAATATAAAACAATAAAATTTACATTATAAACTAACAAAAGTATTAAATATAGTAATCATAATTTTATTTAAATAAAACAAATTATAATCATTATATTTAATAATATCATAAATTACGATTATAATATTTAAAAATGAAATAAATTGTAATCATTATATTTAATAATAAACTAAATTATCATAATGATATTTAATAAAATAAACGAAGTGCATCTATCGATATAAAAACAAAGTATATATATATATAACATAGAAATGTAAATTAAAATAAAAAAATAAATTAAATTTTACATGCCATACATCCCAGGGCCGTAGGCCCTAAGGACTGGCCACAGTCCATAGGACTGCGCACAGCAGTCCATGTGACTGCTGTACCCGCAGTCCACCGACGCAGGGACAGCCGTCCCTCTCTTCCCATAATTGCCAGCAGAAAAGAAAACATTTAAGATTTTATTTTGTTTTAATAAAAAGTCAATCGTCCTTCCAAAGACACGGAAATCGACGGCTATTCGGCCCATAAACCAAAATGATTTTAAACAAAAAAATTCTGGATATATACTATGCGCAGAGAATTTAATTAATATATAAATGTATATGTATATATATATATATACGAATTTGTATGTATGTATATATATATATATATTTTTAAAAAAATATAACTACTCATAAATTACAGAGGAATAATTATTTTATTCACAGGCACAGAAACCAGTAAGATATAATAAACATTATATATACATATAAATATTATATATATATATATTATTTTCATAAATATAAAAAAAAAACAAATAGAGACAGAATACAAAGAAATAGATTTTCTTAAATGTTAAGAAAATAGAGAAAATTACAGAGCAATAACACAAATCCATTATATATTAAAATACGTAGAAAACCCCAAAATTTTATTTTCTTCAATAACTAAATCATCTTCTCTAAAATCCTATTTTGATAGATTGTATGTTTCAGAAGATCGAGCTTGTTGATTTGACAAAATTTGGACAGTATAGTTGCTATGAATTTCCTTTGTTTTCTAGTCTAATAATTTGCTCTAGTGTCAGTTTTCAACAGAGGTTCTCTATATTCACAAAAAATATTTTTAATAAGATCTATTTTTCTTTTCAGAAACAGACAAGGAGTAGAAAGGGTACGAGGAAAACTATGAGAGGAACCTGGATTCCAATGCAAATTTGAAGATGCCTGCTTGACTCTGATGCCCTCGAATCTGATTCCAATCCTTAGTCCAAAACGAACTCAACAATCACTGGAGCACTTCAGCTTTCTGTTCCTCTTTGTGTGTGTGAGCTTCTCAAAAATTCATGATTAAATAAAATATATTCCTCCTCTCTTCAAAGCTCTCCAAAAATCTCAGATTAAAAGAAAAATCAATTCTTTAAAACAAGCTTTTTCCCAACTCTCAAACCCTATTGGCTCACACTGTCTTTTTAATTCTTTTATTTATTTTATTGCTTTAATTCCTGTTTTTCAACTTTTCTTGCACCTCACATTACATATTTATTTTAAATAAATTATTCACATAATTATCCACCACCAATTTAATTAATTAAAATAATTAAGCATATTTAATATTTAATTAATAATTAAATTGCAATATCTGATTTTCAAAAATAATTAAAATAATTAAATATTTAATTACAATATAATCCAGCATTAAAATAAATAATCTATTTCAATCATTAAGATAAATCATAATTATAAATGCCCTCACACTAAAATAAGACAAAACACAAACACAATAGACAAAGACGACAATTACCCAAAATCAACAACTATACCAAACAATGAGACGACTTGACATCACAGAACGAGAGGACTTCATCGTCACCTCTGTATCAACATTTATCCGTTGGGTTATTTGGTGCTTGCCCTGTCCTGCCGAAGCAGGTGGAATCGAGACTTATACCTGCAATCCTGTATACAAACGAAGTTGTGTACATGTGCATATATACATATATATCAAAGCATTAAATCAAGATACTGCATCGTGAGAAGGAATCGCAACATAACAGGGCACTCGCGAACGAGTGATGCTATATTGTCCTTCGTCACAGCTATTCTAACAATTATAACATAATCCATGAATTACATTTCTAACTAATAATCATCTCACAACATATTAAATTAAAACACTGCATCATATCATAATTCAGAAAATCAACTGATATAATCAACCATAATGTCATATAAGGCAATCGTCCAAAATGAAATAACAACATCAACTAGCATCTAACTAACCATATCAACAATAACAATATCATCATAGTATCTGACTAACCACATCAAACAATAATAGTACCATCAGAGTAACCAAGCGAAAGCACAAAAAAAATAATAAGTCTAAATAGTATGAGGGGTATTACAATCCAGGTCAAAATGAAGGTTGACTAACACATTACAACAACCCTCAATTAAATGAAAACCCTAACTGGAAGACTTACATAACCAAATCACTCCAAATAGAACAAACAACTCAATCAAAGAGTTCCCTAGCCTCCAGAAGCAAAACTTAGCACTACCAAAGTACACTCATAAATTTACAATCATAACAATATTCCCATACAATACCAACAACAATTTGCTTAAATCAATCATCATAAAAATACATGTTCCTTAAATAACCAAAGATGTCTTTCAACATAATGGTCTTTTCTCATAAAACAGGAACCAAAGTCCATATATACCTCATATACTTAATCTTTTAACTATTCATATAAATTCTAAACAATATAATTTTTTATGAACCTTATATATTCCTTGCAATATGGAAAAAAAACAACATTCCCCATACACCATTTAAGGCAATGGAATACAAGAACTTTTAAATAACATTCTACCCATTATAACAACATCGTAACAGAATAACCCTTTTCTTTACACCTATCTAATATCATCAATTTTGCACTAATTATAATCCATATAATTTAACCATGTACATAATCCTGAAATTTAACAAATCCTTTATAAGAACTTCAAGATTCCATGAAATCAAACAGATCATTGCAAACACATTAACCATATTCATTTCAATTACAACCCTAACCCTTAACAAATATTTAATCATTGCCCTAATCCTTAATTTCCAAAATGCAACAACACTAGTTTTAAAATCAAAACTCACATACACCTTCCAACTCAAACACAATTATAACTAATTAATTTTCACGTGATTCATAAGAATTAAATTTAATATAAAATATTTAACTTTAACCATCACTTAGGAAGCATTTCAGATAACTAAGTATCTATGGTTAGGATTTCGTAAATCTAATTAGCTCAAAAACACATCATTTGCAAATACACAAAATAAATACAATTTCATTTACAAAATTAAAGAATTTTAAAATTAAAAGTTTAATTGGACATTTCCTTCAACTACACCTAATGATCAACATCCTTTTATTTTGAACAAAATCATTTTATTATAAAATCATTCTTTGCATCTTCACAATAAACTCACCATCTTAGATTTAACTTTATTTAAATATAAATATATTTTAAATATATATATATTTTATATATATATATATATATATATAAAGTACGTACTCAACGTATATGCAAAAATATATATATAAATATATAATTATTATTTAGAAAAATAAATATTTAAAATTAACCCTTTAAAATTCCAAATCCATTAATTTGAATAAATCCCATCTATTTATAAATTTTAATAGAATATATATAGTAATATTTTAATATTATAAAATATAATATAAAATATAATATAAAATATAATTTATAAATATTTTACTATGATAAAAGATAATATATATAACATTATATATATATTCCACATAAAAAAAAAATAGAAAAAAAAACCCCATGCTTTTTCCTCGGGCCACGCGCAACTGACAAATCGAGCCGCAACTGACAAATCGAGCCGCAACTGCCAAATCGAGCCGCAACTGACAAATCGAGCCGCAACTGACAAATCGAGCCGCAACTGTCTGGTAAAATTTTTCTTTCAGTTTTGAGGTTCTGATTTTTAGATTTTCGGGTTTTTCTATTTACTGGTTTTCTGGTTTTCTATTTCTTTTCTGTGTCTTTATTCCTGCAAGTTAACTAGATTAGATTTTTCTTGTATTACTAATCTTTTCTTGTAGCGTGTGGCAATCCTCATTCGTGTGTCCAAGACCATTGCATAAGAGACTACTAATTCATTGTTTGCAGATTCGAATGTCAAAGAAGGAAGAGACACACATTGTGCTTGTTTTTCATAGATTAGCAAACATTTGATTTTGGTGCATATAAAAAGAACACATGTCTTCTTTGGTTGATTGTGCTTGCAAGATGGTAGGTGAGTATGCTCTCACTTGGTGAAAACCTTGTGATCAGAAAACCAGACCCATCTTTATTTGTTAATTACCCTTCACGATTCGGTATATCAGAGTATCCTCTCCCCTTGCGCATTCGTGCGATCCTGGGTGTAAGAGAAACGGTTACTGACTCTAGAACTTGGGCCTGTTCTGGTGGGAAAAATTACTCACCCCAGGACGACTCAGACCGGTAGCACCCTGACACCGAGGGACTTCCAGCCGGTATATAAAAGTGGGTTCTTGGGGAAAGCCCAAGAATCACGAGCGTGGTTCCGACGAGATGGATCCGAAAGGGGACTCTCGCCATGGATCACGCCCCACGAACGGAATGCCCGAACTAAAAAACTCTTGTGTAGTAAGCCAAAATCCTTCTATTTGCTAGCGCAGCAGGTCGGTGTGAAGGCATCCACACTTTCGCTTTGTAGTAGATGTGATCAGCTCGCCATGGGAGTTTCATGGGGGTTGGAAGCTTGGTTGGCCTGAGAAGAGAGTGCACTGTAAGGGGGAGCCCGTGCAGCCAAGCTTCTGAATTCACACGCTACAAATATGCGGTTGGGGAAACCCACGTGGAATCTAGTGAATATTGTCATGGCCTAACCTAGGATTGTACTTATTTGATGTGCGATTGGTTACACCCAAAACATTATGCTTGTCAAAGTGCTTGTCGGATTTTTTCAAAACATTATACACAACATTCACAAATCTGGACACAAACAACCGACCTTGGACAACTCATACTTTTCAACAAGACATCAAAATCTCAGTCCTCATTTTGAACTTAGACTCGGCATTGTCCATCATAGTTCTCATTTGGCATCTAGCTTGGCATTGGTCATTTTCCTTAGTCAACATCTTCATTGTCCATCATAGTCCTCATTTGGCATCTAGCTTGGCATTGGTCATTTTCCTTAGTCAACATCTTCATTGTCACCTTGACATTTGACATTTTATCACCTTGCATTGGTCATTTTCCTTAGGCAAACGTCATTATCACCTTGCATTGACATACTCCAAAAATTAGTGTCATAACTTGTCATCTTAGTCTTCATTGTCATGTGGCATTAGTCATTTTCTTTAGACAACATTGTCATATTGCATCCCTTATTATCCAAAAAATCCAAAAACATAGTCTTGCATTGTCATCCTTTATCAAAAAAATACAAAAACATAGGCTAGTGTCATCCTTGCATTTACTTATCATTCTCATCATCCTCATTTGAGCAAATCCCTTTTACGGTTGAGACTAGGCTTCAAAGACAACAACAACAAATGGCAAACTCTGGACAAGATTCCAATCCCAACATCGACAATAACACTTATGACACAAACCAACATTGGACCTTTTCCGACCCATTTCACAACATGAACATGCAACCTCCCATGAACATGCCATCTTCATCAAAAAACATTTTTGAACCATTCATACAAAGAGACCAAAATGGACGAGTATATTTCAAAGACATAGAAGCTGCCAAGCAAAATCCTGACATAGTCTCCTTTGTAAAAAAATATCTCTTACGTGACCCTCAAAGGCATCTAGCCATGCTTTTGGACGAAGGGGCTAAGTTACCACAAGGCTTTGACATAAATACCTTGCCACCATCCATCTACCCTCACCATCAACAGTCACTTGACATGAATCCTACCAATAATTCACAACAAACATCCACTTATCACCCTTATCCTAACCTTGACAAGGGAAGTCAATTGTCCACTAGTCCATTCCATACCTCCACGTCATATTCTGACCCTTCACCTATCAATTCCGTCCAAGTCCACATGCCTTACCAACCATCTACCAACACATGTCACGTCCCCACATCATACCATATCAATTCGGCCCAAGTCTCCACGTCCCATTTTAGTCAACCTTACTCCAATCCAGTCCAAGTCCCTATATCATTACCAACTAATATAGTCGAAGTCCCCATGTCACATCATATGCCATCACATCCTACTCCAGTCCAAGACTCCATGTCATATCCGGTCCAAGTCTCCACGTCATACCCTAGTCCTTCACATACTAGTCCAATGCAAGTACCCATGTCATATCCTAGTCCTTCATATACTAGTCCAGTCCAAGTTCCCACATCCTATTCTAGTCCTTTGGTCATTAATCCTTTTCAAGTCACCCCCTCACAAGCCACATCTAGTCATGACAATTCTATCATAGTCCAAAGTCAAATCCCATTTAATAAACTTGAGGATACATGTCAAAATGAAAGCCCAAAGCATGACCTTATAATTTCACCCTCATGTCAAGAACAAGGTAGTTCATCCAATGACCCTATCTTTCAGTCCATCCATGAAGTCCTTCAAGACAATCATGACATCCATAACACACCTCTCCTTGACAACGACTCTATTTCTGACTATATAATCCATGACAACCCCATCTTCGAGCAAGACCCTACCATTGACCAAGAAGTCCAAAATGATCCACTCATTGACCTTTATGCAATTCATGATCAAACACTTGCCGACCCTATACAAGCCTCGACTATTGACACTTCCTATGATGAGACACTTGCCTTCATGGGACACATAGATGATATTCCTCCAGAACAAGAATCTTCCACTAAGGACATGCTTGCATATGATCAAGTTATAGCTAAAATCATTGGACTCTATGACACTAAAAATAATGATGGCTTTGACATTGCCTTGAAAGCACCAACAGAGTCATTTGAACTTGACATGTCGCATGATCAGACGAAAGATATCAGTCAAGAATATGGCCAACAAGACAATGAAGCTAAGACACTTTATCAATTAGGGGCATCTATCTTTGTTAGAGCAGGATTTCTTGCAAATGAAAATATTACAAGTGACAGTGTCCATAGACATCATGATGGGTTAGCATCTTGCTTTCAAAACAATAAATACCCCATTGCAAATAGAATCTGTCAAAGCATGCAATATCAAGGCAAAGGACTAGGCATACACGAGCAAGGCATTCTTGAACCAATACAGCTTCAGGGAAATTACAGACATCAAGGTCTTGGTTATTCCTCAGACAACAAATCAAACGATGTCAGTGGTACCTCCTCGATATTAGGGGCAACTTTGTCAGAAACAAATGTCAAAATGGAGTCCATGAGAAATCCTTGTCATAAGATTGCTGCCAACACTCCCTCCACCCACACCATGAACCGTCATTCTATCATGAATCAACCTCCCCTTTGGGACCAACAAAAACAAAAGTCTTACAAATCAGAAGATCAAAATCAAATGTCAAAGGCCATTGAATCAAACAAAAGGACAAGTGGACAAATGAAATTAAAATGGATCCCAAAGAAAGACGGATCGAACAAAGACACCCAGTCAAATGCAAAAGTCAATCACAATGTGGAGCGACAAGGCAAGAGGACTCCCACATATAACACATGTCCACCTCCTTCACAATGGTCATCAAGCAAGGAATCTAAAAGTGTTGGTTCCAAACACCATCCCTCCAAAATCCGTCATCCAACATCCCAAGTTTGGAAAATAAAAAGTCATTCATCTAAATGTCCAAACAACCTTTCCATGTCTACCATCATTCCTCATAATCCTACATGTCGCCTAAAGTCCAAAAATCCTACGTCACAAATCCGTCATATCATGGCAGCAACTCTTTACCACAAGGACTCTCATGGCACTCTATTGCGATGTGCGCATTTTGATAAGGCCAACTCTAGTATCAGAAAGGATCACAATGACATCAATCAATTGTATACAAGTGCTACGATCCTAACAAGACAACTCCTTCAGCAAGGTCATTATTGGCATATCATGGCACCAGTCTCTACATCGGCACCGTCAGTGGATTCAGAACAGTTAGTGGTTATCTAAAGCATCCAGGCTATCCACAAAATCAGAAATACAAAAAAAATTAAAAAATTAAAAAATCGTCACCCGATGAAAACTTGGAAAATAGGCATCTTGGTGACACCAAAAAAAAAATCAAAAATCAAAAAGTCAAAAAAAAAATAGTAAAGAGAAAAAATTCATCCAACGGTGAAAACTTGGCAAACAGGCGCCTTGGATAAGTACCATGATGAAAACCTGGAAAACAGGCGTCATGTGTAAAATAAATCGTCTATGTGGACTCTTACACTTGGGGGAAAGTCATCTCATTTCCCATGCCTTCCTCATGACATTGACATCCATCTAAGCCCTATCATTTCCATCCATTTTCCCACCTATCTTGGTCTTGACATAAAACTAGTAAACATAAATCATGCTTTGGGAAAGCTCTTGACATGTCTATCCTTTAGTCATACACGATTCACGAAACATCATGTCATTAACCGTCATAGTCTTATTGTCCTTATATTACGTAGTCCTTGAAAACCATATGACATTCCCTTAGTCTCATGTCTCCCGTCCTTTACCAAGGCCACCCCCTATCCTTTCATGCCTATCACCTATTTTGGCTTTCCCTTGTCAAATGGTCTAAGGATAATCATCGCATCTAGTCCTAACCAAGTCATTCCAAATGCAACAAGTCCAATTCATACAAGCACATTATCTAAAATTTTACTTGACTGTATTCCTGGCCCACCTGTAGACATCCATACTTTCGTCACTTTATTGTCATCGTCCTCACGTTGTTTTGGGATGCGTCCTTCCCACGTCAAACAATGTTGTCATCACTTGTCAATTGGTATTCAGCTTGACTAGGGGCACAATCATGTTTGTCCTTGGATTCTCATATGTAGGCATCAGTCATATGCATTTTTCACTATCCTCTTAAACGTCAAAATCCAAAAAAATCATAAAATGTCCTGAAAAAGGACCAAAAACATCATAAAATGTCTTGAAAAAAGACCTAAAAATCATAAAACGTCCTGAAGAAAAATACAAAAACATTCAAATCAATGTCAAAATCCTAAAAATGAAGTCAATGTCAGTCATGTCAGTCATTCCATGTCATTGTCGAACTACGTTGTCTCTGCGCATTTGCTACGTAGGCAAGGCCATCAGTCGATGAGTCCCCGAGACATTAGGTCAGTCCTTTTAGGTTGGTCAAAATAAAATCATGGCATTTGTCACAATCATCACATCGGTCAAATAAGTTAGACATAGTCAAACTCGAACACAAGATAGTCATTTGAAACGTCAATGTCAAAATTGGTCAAAATTAGACAACATAAGCCAATCAATCATACAGTCAACATCAGTCAACTTGCCAAAACACATTAGTCAAAACAATGTCAATCTCATCACTCTTTGGTCCTCTTCAAGATGTGTCCTTCTTGGAGTTAGACCTCGTCAAAATGTCCTTTTCCTTTTTCAGGATGTGTCCTTCCTGACAATAGGCCCCGTCAAACCGTCAACACCGTCAAATTGGCAAAACTCTTAAACTGTCAAAACTGTCAAATCAAACAAGAATTCAATCTTTGGCAAACAAACATTGGCAAACAAAATTACATGGCTGTTAATCTTTCTGGTCTTTCTTATCTTATCTTTTGGCTATCTTGGCTATTTTGTCTTATATTTTTACTGTCTTGTCTTTTTGGTCATATTACTAGCTACCTCGAGGATGTCCCATGAAGGATTTAGAGGTGCGATGATGTCTCCTGGCCTATTTTATTTTCTTTGACTGCTGTCTATGGATTGTCTTGACAAAAAGACTGGGGCAACATGACCCTTAGTATGAGTTAGGACATTCCTTGTCTATGACTGTCTATTTTTCAAGTGGATGACCTTGCACACCTTGGTCTACGTCATACCATTGTGTTTGTTGTCCATTTGTGTCATTTTTACTGCCCAATGATGATTAAGAGCAATACATATTAAAGTCCTATGGCAATGTTTTGAAGGATTTGGTCTAGGAACTAACATGCATCTTCTTTAGTCTTGTCATCTTCTCTCACTCGTCTCATGTAGGCATTGCATCCATCTCATCATCCATATCATTTTCATTAACATTTCTTTGTCTCTTCATATTCTAGTCTTCTCATCCATTTCGAGAGCACACCCATGTTCTTGGAACCTGTCTATCCTCTCGAGGGGGCATACCACAACCCTCCTCGTCATTCTTCCTCATCTTATTTTGCACTGGGGCATATTTTTGACTTATTTTCTTTGTCACAATGCGACATGCTACATTATGACAAAGAGGGGCAAAATGTAGACACATAAAATTGTCCTAGGCTTGCAACTCTAGATTATTCAACATTACCCCTTTCATTCTTAATAATTAAATAACTTCTAATTATTTAATTATTTTCTAAAGTCATAATTCTTCTATTAATTAAATAATTTTAATTATTTAATTAATTCATTTTTATTTTATTTCTCCTTGATTATTAAATAAATAAATTTTATTTATTTATCTAATACGTCATTAATTACCTAAAGTCTTCCTTTAATTAAATAAATTTCTTAATTTATTTAATTCCCCTTTTGTCATTTATTCCTCTTGATTATTAAATAAATAAATTTTATTTATTTAATTACGTCACTAAGCAAGTCCCCTTCTTTTAAAAATTAAATAGATTCTAATTTATTTGATTTTTGTCCATTTTCTACTATAATTAAATAATTATTTTAATTATTTAATTATTCATTAACCTCTTCTCTCATTAAATTAAATAAAGTTAATTTATTTAATTTGGTCCACTCTCTTGAATTTTGAATTAAATTATTATTTAATCGAAATGATTCCTTTTGTCACATTCCTCCATAATTAAATAATATCTTTATTATTTAATTATTTACTGGTCACCTGGAGTAAATAAATTTTATTATTTAAATTTCTCCAGCAACCTCTTTGTCCGTGCCATCTTATCTTCCAAATTAATTCTTATCTTTTGACATCTCATTTAATTTCGACCCTTGATTGAATTATCTTATAATTCAATCTTGGCCCTTCATCCTTATCATTTGCCCTAATTTTGACCTAACCCTAATGCACCCAGCAACATTCAATCTTAAGCATTGATCTTAGGGTTCCTGTCATCTTTTCATCCTGGCCACACATTCAAAATTGCAATTTTTATAAAAGGGCAATTTTGACCTCATTTGGGATATCTACATCTCTCAGCTCTCTTGACTTCTTGCACTCTTAGTCTCTCATGTTTAGATTTCAATTTATGCTACTAGTCTTATAGTCATAGTCATTAACAGTCATAGTCATTTTAGCTCATTGTAGGGTCATTTTTATTTTTTGCAAATCCTTCAACACTTGCATAGGGCTTAGTCTTTAGTCATAGTTGCTCATAAATCTGAGGGCTTTGTTATTTATCTGCAAGCTAGGAGGTGTAACAGAGGTTAATCATGGAAGGTGGAGACATAGGGTAACACTATCCCTTTTGTCTTCACCTCACTTCCATTGTGCTTTGTTATTT
This sequence comes from Sequoia sempervirens, assembly GCA_007258455.2. Taxonomy (NCBI): domain Eukaryota; kingdom Viridiplantae; phylum Streptophyta; class Pinopsida; order Cupressales; family Cupressaceae; genus Sequoia; species Sequoia sempervirens. The sequence continues at coordinate 322,756 of VDFB02322584.1, read as the reverse complement.
TCATAGGAATTTTGATTGTTATTGTACTTAATAATAATTTTAGGAATTTTCCCTTGATTACAGGGTCGGTTGTGTTTACACACAACTGAACCCCATTGAATGGGATGACTATGTGTAAACACAGTCGAAACCCCCAAAGCGATGGCGGTTGTGTTTATACACAATCGTCCCTTTGGTGGTGGCGGTTGGCTAGGGTGTGCGCTGGGTGCGCCTCCCCCACAATGCCTCCCATGGGCGGCGTTGTGAGGTGAGCCCCTAGTGACCCCAAACACTTCAAAATGATTATTTTTTGTTATATTTATTATTTTATTTTAATAAATATGTTTTCGGATTGCTTTAAATCCACCCAGTATTTTAACTGGCTTTTCAAACCTCAATTTTAAATATATCTAAAAAAATATATCTGAATGTATAAATATATTTTTATTTCCCCCATATACATATTTTTATCTAAATTTACAAAAATTATAAGACTAGTTGAGCAAATCAATCCTAGAAATGAAACATTTACATCCCAAATTGAATTTTTTCCTTGAAGAACATTATTCTCAAACAAAGGTTTCCAATTTTGTTTGCACACAAGTTTTTCCCAAATTTGAATATCTAATTTTCAAAACAATTAAACAGAAAAGAACCTACGATCTTGAAGATTGAAGAGACAATCTGATGTTGAGCTTCTTGCCAATGCAACAATCCAAATCTCCTTCCAAGTCTCCACCTCAAATCCCAGATTGGATCCAACAAGAGCAAAAAGTTAAAACAAAATTTTGATTTTCAAATAACTTAAATTCATTTTATAAATGCACTTTTCAAAGCAACTTTGATCTTTAAAACCAAAACTTGAATTTCCAAATGAATTTAATTGTTTAATCTATTTCCAACAAAATAGATTTAGTTAATTAGTTTAATCAAATAATATAACAAATTTAAGCACTAGAATTAAATTACTTCACCACAAGAATTTAAATTAAATTAAAGCTTTTAACCACTTTAATCTAAAATTCATAACTAATCATTTAAACCTTTTTAAACATTGATTTCACATATAATTCCCAACAATAGAAACCTATCAAAACTAAAAAGAAGATAAGACTTAACAACATACTAGACACCAACTAACGACACACTATGACCAGGGTGATGAGGGCGCAAACCCGAGACAGAGAAAATAAAACACAAATTAGAGAATAATTTTATTATTCAAAAAATGGAACTTCTTACATGCAGAGGATCTCAAATCCCCAAGTTCTATAACACATGCAAGCTACAGAAAGCTACAGAATAACCCTTTCGTAATATGCGAGCTTGTCCCCAAAAAGTTACCCAAAAATTAGAAAACCCGCCCATAAATAGAGCTCCTCATTTGTTTGGAGCCAAAACAACATTCAATTTGAGTTTAGGCGGTTTGGCGCCCAAAATTTACAACATGAAGTTCAAATTTCAAAAGAGCATTTGCAATGGTATCTTCTAGAAAGTGCGCTGACTTTGCGGGGTCATAACTTTTGATCCAGGATTCCGATTCGCGAACTGTTCAAACCGTTGGAAAGGTCGTGAAGTCAAGAACGCGCTTGAAATCAGCTATGCCAATTTTAGCAAGTTTCGAGACCAATCCAAAAGCTCTAAGTGCCTCAAATCCCACTCGGAAGGTTTTCAGATGCAAATCTGGGAAACTAAAACTGCAATATCTTTCAACCCAAGAACCGAAATGAAGAACCATAAACTGGGAATTTCATTATGATGAAAAGGGTATCCAAAAATATAAAAATATCTAAAAACTGAGAAACTTGAAATTTAACTATTTTTGGGTGATGCAAGATTGCCCTTACACCACTGGATGCTCTTGCATCAGACACCCAGGGTAATTTGAGAAGTGACCCTGTCACGTCTCAGATGGTTGAGGAAAACCCAACTGGTCAACCGTTGCCTTAGATAGCCAGGATGAATCTTCAACAGGCCTTCCTCTCCATTTCACCAAATATTCTTCATACTGCCTATTTTTGGTACTCCTTCCCACACGACTATCCAAGATTGCTTCAATCTCCTCCTTTTCTAAAGTAGGTGCTGGAATCCTACACTGTTCCATCATTGGTACTTTCTCTTTGCCACCTTCATGATACTCTATCAAATCTGAAATGTTGAATAGAGGGGAAATGTTGATTCCATCAGGCAACTCTACCTCATATGCATTCCCTGAATCACGCTTCTGCAAAATCTTACAGGGACCAAACTTCTTCATCTTCAATTTGTTATATGTTCCCACTAGAAACCTTTCTTTCCTCAATTGGACCATCACTTCATCACCAATCTGAAACTCCTTATACCTCCTTTTTTGATCTGCCTTAGCCTTATACTGCATATTCATCTTGTTAATATGTTCTCTTATCTTCTCATGTATATCCTTGATTTGTTCTGCAAAATCTTCAGCTTCAGCACTTATTTTCTTCTCCTGGTCCATCTTCCTCAATTCTGGAGCTATTCTGGGGCTACCTCCATACACAATCTGGAATGGTGATCTACTTGTGCTTCTGTTGACATAATTGTTGTAAGAAAACTCTGCCTGGGGTAAGATCAAGTCCCATCCCTTGGGTTTATCTCCTACCAAACACCTCAGTAGGTTACCCAGACTCCTGTTAACAACCTCTATCTGCCCATCTGTTTGTGGATGGTGTGCAGAACTGAACTTCAACTCTATCTTTAGCTTCTTCCACAAGGTCCTCCAAAAGTACCCCACAAATTTGGTGTCACGATCTGAAATAATACTCTTTGGCAGACCATGTAGCCTCACCACCTCTTTGAAGAACAAGTCAGCAATGTGGACTGCATCATGGGTCTTCTGACATGGAATGAAATGTCCCATCTTTGAAAACCTATCAACTACCACAAATATTGAATCATTCCCTCTTTGCGTCCTTGGAAAATCAAGAACAAAGTCCATACTTATATCCTCCCAAGGCCTCTCTGGTACAGGTAAGGGCTAATACAAGCTTGTATTCTAGCTCACTCCTTTAGCCATCTGACACACCCTACAACTCTGCACAAACTTCTTCACATCTTGTGATAACTGAGGCCAATAATAATGCTCACTGATAATGGTAATGGTCTTATCCTGACCAAAATATACTGCCATTCCTCCACTATGCTTCTCCTTTATTAGGTTTTCCCTCATGGAACTCCTCGAGATAAACAATTGACTTCCCTTAAATAACATGCCATCCTAGATTATGAAATCTAGCCACCTTGTCCTGTCCACTATAACAGGTTCCTTGCAAGCTTTCCAAGCCTCTGCAAAATCAGGATCTTCTGCATACAGTGTCTTGAGTTCATTGAACCCAACCACTTCCAATCTGCATCTTTGTCATCAATGTATGCCTCCTACTTAAGGCATCTACAACCCTACGACTTCCCACTCCTATGTTTCAAAACAAAGGTATAACTCTGCAAAAACTCTACCCATTTCATATGCCTCTGATTTAATTTTCCCTGACTATTTATGTACTGCAAGGCCTGATGATCAGTATATAGAACAAATTCCTTTGGCAACAAATAATGTCTCCATTTCTTTAATGCTTGAACTATTGCATAAAATTATTGATCATATACAGAATAATTTCTCTTGGCATCATTTAACTTTTCACTGAAATAGGCAATGGGCTTACCTTCTTGGCTCAACACTGCTCCAATGGCACAACCACTGGCATCACAATCCACCTGAAACACCTTGTTGAAATCTGGGAGAGCTAGAATAGGTTGCTTCTGTCACCTTCTGCTTCAACAGTTCAAAACTTTTTGCTGCTCCAGTGCTCCACTTGAATTATTTTCTATCCCCTCTCATTGTTTCTATCAGGGGTCCACAAATACTACTGAAGTTTCTAATGAACTTTTTAAAAACTAGCCAAACCATGGAAAGATCTCACCTCGGTAGCGGTTCTTGGGGTAGGCCATTCCGAATAGCCTTCACCTTCTCTGGGTCCATCTTGAGACCTTCTAAGGACAACAAACCCCAAGTACACTAACTCCTCTTCACAAAACTGCACTTCTTCAGATTAATCAACAATTCTCTTCTCTCAACTTCTCAAAGGTTCTCTGAATATGCATCAGATGCTCATCCAACGTCTTACTGAAAATCAAAATATCATCTAAATACACAATAACAAAGCTTCCTAGAAATTCTTTTAGTACCTCATTCATGAGCCGCATGAATGTGCTCGGTGCATTGGTTAGCCCAAAAGGCATGACTAACCACTCGTACAGGCCCTCTTTGGTCTTGAAGGTAGTCTTCCATTCATCTCCCTCTCGAATCGGATCTTGATATCCACTCTTCAGATCAATCTTTGTGAAGTACTTGAGCTCCACTCAAACAGTCCATCAGGTCATCCATCCTTGGCAGGGGAAATCTGTACTTGATTGTTATCTTGTTTATGGCTCGAGAATCTGTACACATCCTCCACTCCCCATCCTTCTTTGGTGCTAGTACTACAGGTACTACACATGGACTCAAACTCTCCCATATCAAACCATTTATCAACAACTCTTGAACTTGTTTTTTCAACTCCTTATTTTCTATTGGGGTCATTCTATGAGCTGCCTTATTTGGAAAACTGGCTCAAGGAATCAAGTCAATCTAATGACTGATTTTCCTTATTGGTGGTAAACCCTTAGGTACATTATCAGAAACAATATCCTGAAACTCATCCAACATCGCAGAAACTTCTCTTGGAACCTTCTCACTATCCTCCTTACTCACTCTAGGAATCAATGCATAATACACATGCTCATGCGTCATACCTTCTAAAATTTTTCTTCCATCTACATAACAAATTCTAGCACTACTGCATACCTTTTCTTCAGTCTCCTTCAGGGGTTTCAACTTGTGACGAACCCCATCCTTTGTCAAGGAATAAGTGTTTGCATGGCCATCATGTATAGCTCGCCTATCGAACTGCCACGGCCTCCCCAACAACATGTGACATGCATCCATGGGGATGATATCACAGAGTACCTCATCATGGTAGCTCCCAATCTTGAACTTTACTAGGCACTGCTCATTGACTAAAACTTTGTGGTCTTTCTGTAACCAGGCAACTGATACGGACGCGGTGCTTTTCCCTCTTCAGCTTCAACTTTGTGACCATCTCCTCACACTAGATTTCGACATCAGATCCACCATCAATAATGACAGCATTTTCCTTCACACTTGCACCTTGTGTGAAACAAATTCTTCCTCTGTTCTGGTTCCTTTTCCTCACACTAGGGCTCTCCTAATCACTAGGGCTTCTCCCCTTTCAGCATCATCTGAATATTCAGATTGGGCATCCCCATTTGCATGCGCAACCCTTCCACGACCTTCTAGCCTTTTGTCTGCCCTTCCTTGGTGTTGTGGACATTCATAGGCTCGATGCCCTTCTTCATCACACTGGAAACATGTTCCTTTGAAACCACCTCTTCCAGATCCTTGTCCATATCTCCCTCATCCTCTACCTCTTTGATCACAGCTGTTTTGATCACGAGGGCGGTAGAAGTTGTCATTCCTTTGGCTTCGACTGGTACCCACATCCTCACTTTTCTTTTCATCATCATTTCGGCTTCCTGAAGGTCTTCCACTGCCCCTTCTGCTTTGACCTCCTCATCCTTTTTGCTTGCCATCAAATCTTTTGTTCATCTTCTCTTCCACCTTCAGATCAAATTGATACATGTCCTCAATGGTGGTCATTCTTACTAGGCTTAACTCATCCTGAATGCTCAGTCGTAACCCATTAAGATATCGGGCTACCTTCTCCTTATTAGCCTCTGTGTGACCCATTCTAATGATTATCCTATGAAAATCTTCATTATATTCTTTCACAGATCTGCTTCCTTGCTTCAACCCTTGCAATTTCGTCAACAGATCTAACTTGTAGTCCACTGGTATGAACTACTTCTTCAACTTCTCTACCATGCGATCCCATCTGGTGATCTTGACTTTTCCTCTTCGATTTCTTTCCAACTGGACCTCTTTCCACCAAATACTGGCATGGCCCTTTAACTTCATTTTTGCAAACTTAACCCGATCTGGGTCCTCTATTTCCTCATACTCAAAATATTCTTCTAGCTCGTTGATCCAGCAATCAACTCTTTTCGAGTTCATACTTCCGGGCGGGGACTTCCTCACTGGGTCCCGATCTTGAAATGGCCCTTATTAGCCACATTTGGTCTTGATCAATTACTTCTTCTTCCTCTTCTACCTCACGAACCTTCTTCCTCTCCTTCATCCTCACTTTCCTCCTCGGGTTTAACCCTCTTCTCAAGCTGCTCTTGTAATGCATCAACTTTGTCTCGGAGGGCTACGTGCATCTCTTCCACCAGCATTTCTGCCACCTCGACCACCTCTGACACCACCACGCCTACCAGGCACCACTCTTGGAGGCATCTTTCTTGACCTTGACCCACAACCACGGTCCTGGTGCCTCACGATCGACGATCTGTCCACACGCTCAAGAAAACCTACTCTGATACCACTTGATGAGGGCACAAACCCGAGACAGAGAAAATAACCCACAAATTAGAGAATAATTTTATTATTCATAAAATGGAACTTCTTACATGTAGAGGATCTCAAATCCCCAAGTTCTACAACACATGCAAGCTACAGAAATCTACAGAATAACCCTTTTGCAATATGCGAGCTTGTCCCCAAAAAGTTACCCAAAAATTAGAAAACCTGCCCATAAATAGAGCTCCTCATTTGTTTGGAGCCAAAACAACATTCAATTTGAGTTTAGGCGGTTTGGCGCCAAAAATTTACAACATGAAGTTCAAATTTCAAAAGAGCATTTGCAATGGTATCTTCTAGAAAGTGTGCTGACTTTGCGGGGTCATAACTTTTGATCCAGGACTCCGATTTGCGAACCGTTCAAACCGTTGGAAAGGTCATGAAGTCAAGAACGTGCTCAAAATTGGCTATGCTGATTTCAGAAAGTTTTGAGGCCAATCTGGAAGATCTAAGTGCCTCAAATCCCACTCGAAAGGTTTTCAGGTGCAAATCTAGGAAACTAAAACTGTAATATCTTTCAACACAAGAACCGAAATGAAGAATTGGGTGATGCAAGATTGCCCTTACATCACTGGATGCTCCTACATAAAAAACCTAGCTACTATCTCCCAATCGATTGCCATTGGCCAATGGACACGCTCAGCCTGGAAATCAGGTGGAATCGATGTCCTGTACCTGTCAACATGCATATAACATAGTAGACACATCGTGAAGAGGAAATCACGAAATTACAGGGCACTTGCAAGCGAGTGATACAATCCTGTCCCCTTCACCAATACACTCATCATAGACTGTCAGTTCCATCATAAACAAATATATCATGCAATAACATGTTACAATAGTTAATCATCATTACACCAATTAAACCATGACAATAAAGCATCAGATAAAATACACCACATCACACCAATAAACTATCATTCTATAAATAGTGATCAAATAACACACACATGATAAAGCATCTCAATAATCAAAAAGCACATCAAAGCAACCAAGGACACATTGTCCAGCCAGAACGAAAAATGAAGGTGTACTACACAATTTCAAATAAATTATTTTATTTAAAATTAGAAAAATCCAAAGTGGACAATAATTAAATAAATTATAAAAAAAAAAAAATTATAGAAGGCACAAGATATTAGGGTATGTGCAAGATCATCATGGAAAAAACAGGCCCTTAAGTGGGAAAAACTCAAAAAAATCAAAGTTATGCAACTTGATGTAAATTTTTTAATAAGTTATCTATATTATTTCAAAAATATGTATGAATAGAATTTCTAGAAAATTTAATGTGGTTTCTAAACTACTAGGTTTGTTTAAAAAAATATATATATTTGGTGAAAATTTTAAATTTCAATGTAGTAGTACTTAAATTTCAAGGAAAAAATAGGCAGTAGTTGTCTATTTGACCACCCTAACCACTATAAAATGATAATATTTTTTATAATATTTTATATAAAGTAGAGGACTCATGTCCCGATGTGATGCATATTTTTCTGTAATTTTTTTCCAAGTAAATAAATAATTATGTTTTTTTTATTACAACTTTTAAGAAATATAAAAACTCGTATGTCTCACCAACTAAACTTGGTCAAAACTTCATGAAATTCATTTTTTTTTTTAATCCTATAGTATGCGAAGCATAGAATGTGATGCATGTTTTGGATTCATAAAATGTGATACCGTTTGAAAGCTATAGATGTTTTTCAATTAGGACTTTAGTCATAATTTGTATAGAAAATGAATAATAATTACTTATTAAATTCAAATTAAATCATAATTTATATTGGTGGAAAGCTGAGAATCTCCTTTACAAACCTTTTTTGTTTCATCAATTTTGTGTAAAAAGAAGTTGTCAGCACATACCCATCATATTGCCACTTTTTGGCCCATCATGATCGTACACATACCCATTAGTGATGCATTTAAATAAATAAATAAAGAAGGTTTATATATTTAAATAATGAGGAAGATAGAGTGGACAAATAATAATTCAGTAATTTTAGGAATTTATTTAATTATAGAGGAAGATACGAAATTAGTGATGTATTTAATAAGAATAAATATAATTTGTTTATTTAAATAGTTAGGAGGAATAAAAGATACAAATTAATTAAACAATTAAGAATTATTTCATTAATAGTTGAATTTGGACTATAGGACATAATTAAATATTTTAATTATGTTAAGAAGAAATATGGAAAAATATAAAGTTTGCAGGCCTAGGCCAATTTTATGTGTCTACATGTACACTACTGATGTCATCATACACGTCATATTTCCATTCACCTCATGACTACACCTCAACCTTATTGGGTTCTACTCTCTATATCAATTCTCATCACCATGTCGAAGAGAGTTTCTTCAAAGTCTTAGTGACATGCTCATGTCTCACTGGTGTTGGGATGTCAAAGAGACATCATTCAAAGTCCTATCGACACCACTTTGTCTTGCTGATATACCTTTAGTGACATCACCTTTTCACCTCATTGCCATGTCACTGCATTGTAATCCACAACAAGGATGTTGATTACCATTTATCCGATCTCATTATGCTACACATCTACTTTGTCATCACTATCACCCACATCATTATGAATGGGTCCCACTTGAAGCGCTCCCTTCTCATCACCATGTCGAAGAGACATTTCCCATTCTCTCATCAACCACACATTGTCACACCGATAAGAACCTCAGACCTTGTCAACTAATTTCCAACATGTGAGGGGTCGGTCATGGGACAAACATGGTGGGCTAAAGTCATTCCTTAAGCTCCCAACAACTACCAGACACAAGTCATCGTCAAAATAGAACAATTTTAGGATGCCGTGACTATAAATGCATTAGGTTTTACCTATAAAACATAAAAACACTTGAGAGCATAAATAACACATTTCTAGGTGCATCCTTCAATTTCTTGACCTATAGAGCACATCACTAGATTGCTCTAGAAAAACCCATATCAAATCTGGTACTTAATTTATCATCAAATTCCTAGAAGAAACTATTTCAAAGAGATGACAACATTTTTTCAACTAAGCAACACTTGATCAATTTTCTCTCTTGTACCAACAACCAATCCCCATACTTCCAAAACCAAATCCACTACTCTCATACTCACTATAAACCATATTTCCTTTGCATGACTTAACTCATCACGTTTTTAATACCTTCATGACATCTATGCTGCCCTTGCACATCCTTTGTCATTGTGTGGTCACATCACCTCAAACCTTATGTTTCCTTCATGTTACTAAACATAGCCAAACATCTCTCTCCTAGGATGAAGTATTACACATTGAAACATAGATTTTTGGGTTCATATGAACTTCTCTTGCACTCTTAGGGTTTTTCACCTAAAAGGAGAGAGATAGGGCCACAAATGCTTATGATTCACTCAAATTAAAATTTGTGTGATATTCTATGAGCTAAATGAGATGATTTGAATGTAGCTATATGGACTAATTGATTGATTAAACATGCAAAACCTAAGAAATATGACTTGTTTGAAAACACATTGTCTTATACAAGAATGAACTAGGAACTTAGACAAATGAAAACAAAAATTGATGATACTAAACATAGTGCACCTAGAGAAAGATTGATGTTACTGGAAGGTTCTAGAATGTCCCTAAAATCACTGTTAATGGCTACTAGGACTGATTCTCCACAAATCGCGAATCAGTCCTACTTCTAGTGAAAAATTCCAAAAATAGGTTTCTAAAGGTTGAGAATTGAATTATGAGAAAATTACTTTTCAAGAATACAGGTGGTACTAATTCTCTATGCATGGTGAATCAGTCCTCCTATAGGAATTTTCAAATTTAGGACTTGATTATGTAGGTCTAGATCTACAGTTTTGTCTTCTACAGGTATCTGCTTTAGAAACTGTTGGATTCGGGTCTAAAAATGATTTTTATTGATTCTCTAACATGAACGATGGAGAGATGACTTGAATTAATTGAAAACTTGATATCCAATGATTTACAAGCTTCCAAGAGTCTTAAATCTACAAACAAACAAGAAAAAAGAGAGATATATTAAATGTTAGGGCATGGGAGTTTTCCTTAGTCAAACCCCTTTTAGGTAATTAAACCAAAGTGATGAAATAAAGTAATGAAACATAAAACAATGGATATGTTTACCTTTCCATGATGATTTATGTTGAAATTCTATAGCAATGGATGAAGATTCATCCCTTGAATACTTTAGAAAGCTAACTTGATGACTCTTAATGAAGAAACCCTAGCTTGCTTGACTTGGATGAGAAGATAGAAAATGAACTAAGGATCATAAATGCAAGAATGAGTTTTTAAATAAGAGATGGATGTAAAATGACGAGAAAAATACTTATTTATAGACAATTGTGCCTTAGTACTTGATAATACCTCATCATAGACCGACATGTAGTGAAAATAATCTTTAAATTTAACTTTTTCCTACTCAAAGGTCAAAATGGGGGCTAGATAGGATTCATTCACCACACATGGAAAATGGGTCCCACTTGGATGCAACCAATTCACCATGCATGGTGAATGGGTCCCACATGGTCCAATTTGAAAGCTAAGAGGCTAAGGGATAATTAAATAAAGTTTAAATTGCAAGTTTGTCATGTGTTTGATCAATTTAAGCCTTGGGATGCAAAATATGGGGTAAAAGAGACCTATTACTAATGATGTGAATGCAAAATATTGGTTGGGACACATAAATCAATGTGAAAGTATGATTTAATACACTTTACAACACTAAAATTATGTCAAAATAGCCTAAAAAGCCACCAAAACCAATGTGAATGTGCAAGACACATTACAACACTACTTTATCATTAAGTTTACATGAAGATCCTTCTAAATTGATGTAATAATGTTATTAAACATATTTTATAATATTTAATTAGGGATAAATGAGTTAATTATGTCTAGAAAAGAGTGAAAGCATCTTACAAGACATTACAACTCCTCTACAAGACGTTAAAAACCATGGGTCCAAGACCTAGCGTGGATGCATAAAATGATTCACAACACTAGATTAAGACCTCCATAACTCCATTTTATCATGAATTAACTCCATGTCAAACAAAGGGTCATTTTTTTTACACATTTAGCCCCCACTTTAGTGAGAGGATGAACCTGTTTCAAACTCACACTAAAGTAGGCATTCAAGAGAGATCCTCATGTATACATGCAAATGAAAAAAAATGAAAAAATCAAAGAGGTAGTCAAGCCCCCAAGATACAAAATTATGCAATGGCAAGATAAAAGGAAAGATGAGGTGAAAAATATGTACTCACTTTGGGCTAACAAAACTTATTGGTTGTCTGCTAGGTGAGAAAGGCTAATGACATACTCACTATGGGGCCACAAAACTAGTTGTCCATGTGGTGAGAAATCCAAAAAGGTAAGATACATATTCTAGTTGGTATGCACTCACAAAGAAAAGGTGGCTATGGGGTATGTGTAGGATCATCGTGGTAAAAACCAGGCCCTTATGTGGCAAAAAGTTTAGAAAAATCAGAGTTAGGAAACCTGATGTAAAAATTTGAATAAGATGTATATATTATTTCCAAAATATGTAAGAATAGAATTTTTAGCAAATTGAATGTAGTTTCTAAACTACTAGGTTTGTTTAAAAAAAAATCATTTGGTGAAAATTTGAAATTTCTATGTAGTAGTACTTAAATTTCAGGGAAAAAATAAGTAGGTGTATGTCTGACCAACCTAACCACAATAAAATGATAATATGTTTTTATAATACTTTAGATATAGGTAGAGGACTCAAGTACCAATGTGATGCATATTTTTTTGTAATTTTTTTCCAAGTAAATAATTAATTATGATTTTTTTATTAAAACTTTAAAAAAATGAAAAAACTCTTATGTCTCACCACCTTAACTTGGTCAAAACTTCATGAAATTCAATTTTTGTTTTTCTAATCCTATACTATGTGAACCATAGAATGTGATGCATGTTTTGGATTCAAAAAATGTGATACTGTTTGAAAGCTATAAGTGTTTTTCAATCAACCTATCTATCGGGATTTTAGTCGTAATTCGAATAGAAAATGAATAATAATTAATTATTAAATTCTAAGTAAAGCATAATTTATATTGATGGAAAGCTGAGAATCTCCTTTAAAAAACCCTTTTTGTTTCATCAATTTTGGGTAAAGAAAAGGTCATTAGCCACAAACCCATCATATTTCCACTTTTTGGCCCATCATGATCTTGTGCATACCCTATGAGGAAAAGGCATGCTGCTAGGTGGGCTTCCTACTTAACCATGTTAAATTTATATTGCCTGATAAATTTAACAAGGCACCATAAGGAACAATGCTTAAGAAAGTACCACAGTCATGCAAGTTGCATTATGCAAGGTGGCAAAAAATGCAAAAAGTGCAAAAATGTAAAATGTAAAAGTGTAAAATGTAAAAGAAGTTCAAAGGATTCTTGTTTAGTTTATGGAAGGTCAATTACTTAGGGAACATTGTGTCTAATGTCTCCAAAAGAGGACCAATCAAAGAATAGTATATTCACAACTTAGGGGATGTAGTGTGTCATATCAAGCCACCAAGAGGAATGTAATATGCTGAGATAGATCACATTTAGGAAGGACATCACACCCACTGTCATCCAAAAAGTAACAAACACGTCATATAAATGACAAGGCTACACCAAGAACAAAGAATACAAATGAAGTACGGTATTGTATGCCCCCCACTTTAAAAGAATTGCTTTAAAGTATAATAGAATATTAGAGCTTAGTCAAAAATCCCTATGCCAAATCATATGTTTTCAATAAGTTGTGTCATGAAAAAAGAGAGTACATCATAGGCGAGTCAATCTTAAGATATTATGTCCACATCTCAAGATTTATCTGATACGTTCATGAAAATTTAATGAGTAGTGAAAAGAGACAATGAAAACTGGCATAAGGGGATAGGGCTTGCTAACCTTTTGACCCCACTTAGTGTAGGACTACATTCATCTCATGAATCCATGGTCTGCCTAAAAGAAGATTGTACAAAAAGATCATAAGGCATGATATGAATAGGAGTTTACAAAGTAACCACCCCAACCATAATAGGGAAAGTGATTACACTAAGTGGTTGCTTTGTTGTATTATCAAATCCTCAAATAGAGAAAAAATCAAGTATTATTTTTGACCTATCAACTTTTAATCGATCAAGGAGACTCAAACTACACACACTAAGGGTAGAACCATTACCTATGAGAGTGTTTTTGATACATGTGCAATAGAATTGAGCAATGATCATAAAGGCATTATGCTGTTTACACAACTCCAAAGGAGGTAGCTCATGTTGATGGAAGGCAATGTCAAGATTTTTTTTATGGATGAGAGTTGCTACATCATTTCAAGTTGTATCAGAAGGAATTGTGATTTGGTTTAAGGAAGATTAAAGAATATTGTTATAAGTTGGTAAGGCCTGAAGTAATTCCCAAAGGGAAATTTTGATAGGATTATTCTTTAATTGTTTAATAAGGTCATACGCCTTTGCATGTGGGAGGTAACAAGGAGAACTAGGAATATTTGGTAAAGGTAAAGAGGGTGGGGTTGGTTGTGGTGGTTGTGAATTATTTGAAGTGTTATATGTATGAGAAACAGTATCATTACTAGATTGTTGTGATACAATAATGTTAGGGGGAGAGATGGTGTGTCGGGTTAAATTAGAGGGATGAAGTGGATGGGATGGTGGGTAAAGGATAATTTTAGGTTTATTAGAAGGATGAAGTAAATGTGAAGGTGGGTAAAGTGTGTAGTGAGGTTGAATATTGTTAACATACCATAACAATTGATATTCTTTATTGTTGTTGAAGGGGATGTTGTCTTTGTCTTGGGTTATAATTTCCTCCCTGAAAGGAGAGTTCATAGGAGAAAAACAAACTACATGTTCATGACAATTAAGGTTTGGTTTATCCAAAATAACTTCATTGCAAATAGGGGAATTATCAATGATGGGATTGTTAAGAGGGGGAGGATTAGGACAAGGCATTTGTTGAATGTCCATTTTTTTGAAGGTCTCATTTTCTTATTTCATCTTATCCACCCTACTATGAGAGCATGTAGTATAGTCATCCAAGTTTGAGGTTTGTAAAGGAGCTTCATCATAAGTGGGGGATGCATCATGAGAAGGAAAATTATGATTTTCATGAATGGTTAAATTCTTTTGGTCAAAGAGGCCTTTCCAAATGTTAGGTACATTAGGAAGGAGAGAGAGAAAGTTATTACTTTCAATCCATATATCTTCTTGATAAATGTGATTTGTATGATCATTTAGGATTGTATCCTCTTGTACTAAAGTCATCTTAAGGGTATTGAGAGATGGATTTGGGATAAGAAAAGTGGTTTCTGTGATCTTATGTTCCTAAAAAGAAATACCCTCAAGACTTGTAACTTCTTTCACCAAGATACCTTCGTCACTAATAGGAGAGGTATTGGGAGAAGAAAAAGTATCTATGTTATGATTGTCTACACATCCATTCACACTAATGGGTAATGTAATGCTATGTTCTTCATAGTTGTAATCAAAATAAAACTCATAAGATAGGGTGCTATGCTTATAAAATCCATGTTTAATCAAATCAAAGGAACATTTAAAGAACATGTTGTGCAAAAAGTAAACAATCTGCAATGTAATGAAATGCAATTTTTAGATATGAAACAAGGTAATGTGTTGATTACAATATGCACCAATCGAAAAATGACATGAAGAATGTAAATGGAATAATGCATGAAATGAGCTATTCTAAGTGAGATCTAATGAAATGCATTCTATAAAAATGAAACTAACTAATATATATAGGTTAAGGCACCAAACAAAATCCTAAAAACAAATTCCTAAGTTTTGTAAAAGGTTGTTTCAGAGGTCAGAAGGGACTGATTCGCCCAAGGTGGCGAATGAGTCCCAATAAGGAATTTTTCAAAAAAAATAGAAGTTTTTGATTGATGTTAATGGTTTCAAAGTTCTATTATGTATACCTAATTGAAAAATGGAAAATTTTAGAGAAGGGAAATGCATTTAGATGACAACAAAGCAACCTAAATGCACTTTTTTATGAATATAAAATTTAACACCTAGCATTCAAATGAATCATGAAAACCTTAATTCAAGATAGATATATGATGAACCACAACAAATAAAATAGTAGAAGTATTTGAAAAGTAGGTTCACCAATATGAAACATATATTTTTGGGTCCTTATGGACTTCTCTTTCTCTCTTAGGTTTTTTTCACCTAAAAGGAGAGAGATAGGGCAAAAAATGCTTATGATCACACAAATTAAGATGTGTATGATGTTGTATGAGCTAAATGGAATTATTTGAATGTATTTATATGAAATAATTGATTGATTAAACATGTAAAACCTAAGAAATATGACTTGTTTGAAAACACATTATGTTATCCATGAAATAACTAGGAACTTGGACAAATGAAAACAAAAATTGATGAGATTGAACAAAGTGCACCTGGAGATATATTGATGTTACTAGAAGGTTATATAATGTCCCTAAAATCACTATTAATGGCTAATAGGACTGATTCACCACAAATGGTGAATCAGTCATTCTTCTAGTGAAAACTTCTAGAAACAAGTTTCTAAATGTTGAGAGTTGAATTCTGAGAAAATCAATTTTTAGGCATACAGGTGGGACTAATTCACCCTGCATGGAAAATAAATCATATTTCAATAATTTTCAAAGTTAGGACTTGAAATTCTATAGGTCTAGATCTGTAGTTTTGTCTTCTACAGGTGTCCACTTGATAAACTGTCAGATTCGGGTCTGAAAATGACTTTTTGTTGATTATTTGACTTGAATGATGGAGAGATGACTTGAATTAGCTTAAAAATTGATTTTAAATTATTTCCAGGTTTCCAAGAGTCCTAAATCTATAAACAAATGAGACAGAAGAGATATATGTTGAATGTTAGGGCATGGGGGTTTTCCTTAGTTAAACCCCTATTAGGTAATTAAATCAAAGTGATAAAATAAAGTAATGAAACATGAAAAAATGGAGATGTTTACCTTTATATGATGGTTTATCTTGAATTTATACAACAATACATGAAGATTCAACCCTTGAATGCTTTAGAAAGCTAACTTGATGACTTCTACTAAAGAAACTCTAGCTTGCTTGATTTGAAAGAGAAGATAGAAGATGAATTAATGATGAGAGATGAAAGAATGAGTTTTTAGGTAAGATATGAATGTAAAATGAGGAGAAAAATACTTATTTATAGACAATTGTGCCTTAGCACCTAAAAATACCTGATCACAAGCTGGCATGTAGTGAAAATAAACTTTAAATTTTAATTTTTCCTAATCAAAGGTCAAAATGGGAGCTAGATAAGACTCATTTGCCACACATGGTGAATGGGTACCACTTAGATGGGAATGATTCACCATGCATGGTTAATGGGTCCCACATGGGCTAATTTGATAGCTAAGAGGCTAAGAGATAAGGAAATAAGGTTTAAATTGCAACTTTGTCAGGTGTTTGATCAATTTAAGCCTCAAGATGCACAATAAAGGGTAAAAGAGGTCTATTATTGATGATGTGAATGTCAAATAGGGCTTGAAACATAGAAATAAATGTGAAAGTGTGATTTAATAGACTTTACAACACTAAAATTAAGTCCATATAACCTAGAAAGGCACAAAAACCAATGTGAATGTGCAAGACACAAATTACAAAACTAGTTTATTATTAATTTTACATTAAGATCCTTCTAGATTGATGTAATAATGTAATTAAACATATTTTATATTTTTTAATTAGGGAGTAATGAGTTAATTAAGTCTATAAAATGTGTGAAAGCGTCTTACGAAACTTTACAACTCCTTTACAAGACATTGTTAAAAAACATGTTATTCAATTTGCAAGGGTCTAAGACCTAGTGTGGATGCATAAAATGCTTCACAACACTAGATTAAGACCACATTAAGTCCATTTGATCATGAATTAATCCCGTGTCAAGAAAAGGGTTCTTTTTTCTATGACACACACCCTTTGAATCCACCTTGCTGACATCAATGACAACATTATGCATGCTTCTAAATAGGATCAAGTATACTTCTCCTTTGATCCCCTTTTGACATGAATGTTCCAACATATTCCAACATGAATAATTAGTTGTTCTTTAGGGAGAAGTAGAGTCATATTGGGAGGATGATCTAAGACAACCCTACCATCTTTAGTTAGAATTAGTATTCTTTAGGAGCACTTGTGTTGAGGTGAGGATCTTGATATCCTATCCCTTTTGTGTCTTTAGTTGGTGATTGTCCTAGTAATTTATGGATTTAATGTTCACTTTTTTATCACACTCTTGTTTTCTCAAGATTGTGAATCCTTTTCCATATGTTTCTTCTAGGTTGATGGCATCATCTGTTACTTTGTTAACATAGAATGGTTGAATATTTACTTATTTATAGGAACTAGGCTCAACTATCTTAGGGAACTTAGGTTCACTTATTGTTTTAATTTTAGGGTGTAAATATTCAAAAAGATCAAGTGGTGATATTAGAGCTGATGGTTGTTTCATTGGTGAACTTATTCATATTGTCATCATCTTCTCCAATGATGTCAACATCATGAGGAGGACATGCATTAGGAGGGTGAGGAGTGTGAGTGAGTTCAATGTCATTAGGATCATTTCCAAACATCAACTTGATGTGCATCCACTAAGGATTTCAAGGACTCCAATGTTTTCCAAAGAACATGTTCATGATGTAAATTTTAGATTCTAAGCTATACGACAATGTGAAATGAGATGATTTGGATGCAATTTTGATTTTGAACAATGCACAAGATGAACTAATGTAGACTATATGCCATGAAATGTATGAAACAAGCAACCTATAAAATATAATAGAAATGCAACAACAATAAATAGAAGCACAAAAATAGGAAATTCAACCTAGAAAAATACAACGCATAATATGAAAAGGGACTAATTTGCCAAAGGTGGCGAATGACTTCTTGTGGATGATTTTTTTAGAATTTTTAGTGATTTTTAGTGAATTTTAATGCCTAATATGTTGTATGAGTTGAAACTTAAGTGAAAATGTAGAATTAATTTCATTTTCAATGAAAATAGATGCAAAAATGCAACCTAAATGAGCTTTCACTAATGCAATATTGAAACCCTAGAATGCAAGTTAACCAATGCAAACTCTAATGCAATGTCAATTCCAACTAGACCTAGGATGAAAATTTACTCCAAATCAGATTTTAAGGTGTTCTAAATGTAGGTTCACCAAAAGATTTATGTTAAAATTGTCTCTCTTTCTAGGGTTTTGGACCTAGGGAAAGCAATTTTTCCCACTAAACTTTGAAGGATTTCCCTTGAGATATTTTCACAAATAATGTAAAGGAGGCAAGAGATCTAGCTAAGGGTTCAATCCTAGGTTATTTATTAGGATCTATTGAGGGGTTCGCCACAAATTTTAGACTTTGAAAGACAATGCAATAAAGGATGAAATGAAAGATGTAAAAAAAACCTTAATTTGATGCAATGCTTCAATGAATGATTTAAAAATGCAAGTAAACTAAAACAACAAACTAGTAAATTAGAAGTGTGTACCTGGAAGCTAGAATGGAGTTATAAAATTATGAATTTGTTGACTTTTAAGCCTGGTGGGACTCATTCACCATTCTAGATGAATTAGTCTAAGTTTTGGGTGACTATTTTGGAATATGTTTTAGCCAAAAGGGTACTTAGATCTGTAAAAATATCTACTAATTAGGTACAATCAAACTCATTCACCAGTAGTGAAAAATCTATCCACTTCTAATTTTTTGAGAATTGAAAACTAGAATCTATCATGTTTGGCCTACTTTGATGTTCCTAATTGAGATCCAGGTCTAAAACTGCAAATTCAAGCCTGTAGATTTTCTCCAAGCTTCTCTAAGGCTTTACTGAAACTTTGACAACTTGAATCATTTGAAAAATTTATCTGACCTTGGTCCTTGAAAAATGTGAGGGGTTTATTAGATAGAAGCTTTCCTTGGTCAAGCCACTTGTTGGTAATTGAAATTTGAATGAAATAAAATAGAGAAAGAGAATGATGAATGAAAAATAGGAGCTATTGTAACTCACCAAACCCTTGAACTAGAATCCTACAATTATGTTGGAGTGGTCTTCAATGGATGTAAAACTTGAATCTTGCTTGAAATTTGTTGTATTGAATGTAATGTTAGCTTGAATCATGAGAACCTACACCACAATTGTTAGCTACATAATAAAAATAATGCATAAATCCTTTGACATGATGAATGATGCTTGAAAATATTGCAAAATACTTGATAATCTACTCTTGAAGACTCTTGAATTCTCTTGTGAATTCTCATTATCTCTAATTTTCTATGATGAATTCTCTTCACAAAATTATTAGGTGAAAATAAGCAGATGAACCTTGTATTTATACTCAATTATGCAAGAAATCTTGAAAAATGTAATACAAGCCAACAGTAGATCTAGAAGACAAAATCTCACCAAAAAATTGAATTAATATTGAAATTTGAGTCAAAAGGGGCTCATTTTCCACAAGTGGTCAATGGTTTCCACCTAAGGGGACTGACTCTCCAAGGGTGGTGAATGAGTCCCACCTTAGCTTTTTAAAGGTAGGTTTTGAGAATTAGGTGCCTTATCTTAGTTTTTTAGGATTTTTCTAGAAGATAAAGATAAATGAGGATTTTGGATGAAATTTGGGGCCAATAAAGCATAATAAAGCCTAATTATTAAATAAAAAACCATTACGAGAGTTTGAAAGTATTTTACAACACTTTACAACACCCTAGAAAAGGCCTTAATTAAGCACAACTTTGTTAAAAAAAAGGTTCAAATACATAATAAATCCATAGAAAAGTGTGAAAATGGCTTACAACAGTTTACAAAACCTTTGATAGGCCTAAATTAAAGCATAAAAGGAGGTGTACTAGCCTATTTTAATTTAAAAAATCATAGAAAAAGGGTGAAAGTGTGTTACAATACTTCATAATACCTTTACCAGACATTGATAAATGCATTTTATTTACTTTACAAGGGCCTAGGACTTAATGTGAATGAGCTAAAATATATTACAACACAAATTCAATGCCTCTTGTAGGATTTAATTCAACAAGAGGGAGCTAAACAAAGAGATATAAGAACAAAAATACTTATGATTCACTCAAATTGAGATGTATGCAATATTATATAGGCTATATGAACTTAAATAAGTGAAATTGAATGATATAAATGAAAGAAGGTGAATGCAAAACTAAGATTTATGCCTTGCTTGAAAACATAGTGTTGTTTGCAAAAATATTGAAATAATGAACAAAAATGCAATTTTTAACTAAACATAAAGTTGTTTCTTAGAATGTGTGCACCTAGGAAGCTATAGAGGACTGAAGAAAAATCTATAAAATTGATGAAATCAAAACTTAGGTAGATTGGGACCGATTTGCCACCTTGGGCGAATAAGTCCTAGATTAGGACTTTTCTGCCCAAATTCTATTTTTTGATAGTTGGGAATTTGTAACTACATTTGACTCAAATCTACATCTTAGGAGGGACTCATTCACCACTCATGGTGAACCAGTCCACCTTTTTATTTTTGCAATCTCAAAACTCATATCTATACCTTGACACCTAGACAACAATTTTTGACGAAAACCTAATTCTAGATCTTGGGAAATTCCTATAGAACAACTTTAAAAAGTTGATCTAATTGGGGGTTTTCCTTAGCCAAACCCCAAGATAGGTAGTTAAACCTTGGAGAGAGAAAAATTTACATAAACCCTAGCCTTATATTTGTTAAAGACAAGGAAAATATGAAATATAAGAAATGTCCTATTCTATTGCTCTAGAACAAGACATGCAAGAGTGATTGAAATGAAGCAAGATATCAACCCTAGAAACCTTACAACACATGAAACATAGAAATAAAATGACATGCAAACACTAAACAAACACAACGCAAACCTTAATCTAAAGATAGAGTGAAAATGGAAGATGGAATCAATAGCAAATCAAGTCCATAGGCATGATTTTGGTGGCTATTTACACCTCCTCACCCTAGATTTCTTCATGATTCACCATAGGAATCTATCATCAAACCTTTGCAATGTTGTATCTTGACAAGGAAAGTGAGCTTCAAGACCTAGAAAAACCCTAGTTTGTTGTCCTAAAACTTCAACTTTTGCTAATGAGACTTGTAGAAGACTTTGCTTTAGAAATTACTCTTGAAGAATGATAGTAAGATGATGAGAGATGAAAAAAATTGTGTAACATGACTTAAAATGTGTATTTATAAGTAACAAAATCTTATTTTCCTATTAATTAGACCTAAGAGGCTAACATTCATCGAAAATAAAAGTTAAATTGATTAAATTCCTACATAACTTTGAAATTTCCCTCAAAGAAGACTCATTCACCACCCTTGGCGAATGGGTCCCACCAGAGTGGACTCATTTTCCCAAGGTGGTGAATGGGTCCCACTACTGTTGTTTAGAAGGTGGGTTGTTAGGGTATGATGTAATTAAATATTATTTGTTGAGTTTTATGTGATTTCTCATGTGAAACAGGCTTGTAGATCAAAATTAATAGGTCTAACGGGCCTATAAATGTTTTTTTGAAGGGAAAATGATGTGAAGGGACTCAAAAGTGGGTGCAATTATGTGTGAAACTATCTCTTTTCTCAAGAAGGTCTAATTTTCTATGACACAAAAATTTCCACCGATGATAATTTTTGACACTACAATTATGAACATTGTTATCACTAGAGTTTTATTTCTCCTACTCATGCTTCAGATGGTGAAATTCTTCTCTTTTTATGCTGGTGTTGGAACCCTCTATTGGGGTTTTGGTGTGGAGTTCTTGCACTCTTTTCCCTAATTTTGATTGGCTGGGTGGGATGTTCCTTATTTGTGCTTGCTAAAGAAGCCTATCTTCTTTGAGGTTTGGCTAGCATTATGGAATGACATTAGATTGGTGCATCCTAGCCTCTATTTTCTATTTTAATTCTTTGTGTATTTTATTTTCTTACAAGTGGTGACTTCTCATATAGAGGTGGATATTTTTTTGATTGGTGTGGATGACATTCTATTTTTCTAGTGGGTACTTCTCTTTTTTTGGTGAAGACCTCTCCTACTAAGGTGGATTTTTCCTTTTATTAGAGAGTTTGTGAACTATTGCAAGGGGGATCTTGTAGCCTCATTTTTTCATCCTCCCCTTTTCCTTAATGTTGTAGCTAATGGTTATAGTTGTGACCTTCTACATTGAAAGGAAATAGGTGAAAGGTTTTTACTATCTATTAGCTCTTGATTGATTGTAGTGTTTATCATGATGCTAGTTGCACACCAAAAGTGCAGATAAATCCTCACAAATAGACTACAGGAACCTATCTTTACTTGAAAGACTAAACTAGGATAGCCTAAATCTTCATGTTGACTCATCTTAATCACAAGGCTTGTTTAAGTCAAGTCTTGACCATAGTAGGTTCACATCAGGGTTTATTGTAACAATGTTATTAATCATGAGGGGTAAATGATAATTTCCAGTTCTAAAAGGAATCACAAGGTTTTATAAAAGATATACTCAAGTTGATCATCAGATAATTCTCTGAAATCGACAAATATGCAAAACTAATTCATGAATTCCAAAAAAAAATTAAATCACTTAAGTAGATTTAACTTTAAGCATTTATAAATACAATGGAAAACAAATATTTCCAAAAAAATTATATTCATTCATCTCTTTTTTGGTACATTTTCTAAAATTTAAACATTTAATATAAAATAAAGCATAAAAAATACTAGAAAGATAAAAGATCTCTTGGGTATTATCCATTCATTCTCTGAGAATTAACAAAATCAAATAAAACCACTCTATACTTCACCAAATTGCTTCACAAATAGGCATAGAATGGTGCAAGGTTTTAAATAAGGGGGGTTTAATTTGGCCACTAGGTAGGTTATGTATGCACCCTTAAATAGTGCATCATATAGTCTTGTCTAACTGAACAAACAACCATCTACAAAAAATAACAACTAGTAGCTTTCAAACTAGCTTTGATATTGATTAGTTCTATGTGCATACAAGTTTTTAGTCCAAAATGATTCAAAAAACAATAAAAAGGAACAAAAATTAAAGAATTTTATCCTCTTCTAACATCCAAAAATTTTGAACTTAATTTAAAATAAAACATCTTGTGGTCTTTTATATGAACAAGACACAAGGAAGATAATAAAAATACATGAGAGAAAATCCAAGGGAAATATCATGAAAAGGAAACTGAAATATGACAATTGGCAAGAGAATTGCTAATGAAGTCAACTGATGTAAACCTTCCTTAGCATGTTACTGTGTTTCATGTCTTTTATCTTCTTACTATTAATGGGATAATATCTTGAATCTAGATAGTATGTAGGAACTTTCCCATATATTCAAAATGATTTCTTTATCATTTTGTTCCTACATCTTGGTTCTACTTCAAGCTTTCTACTCTCAAGAATTTGTCACTGGAGGTTGGCACTCCCTCTCACTACATTCATAATACCAAGATTTCTTGTATTTCTATGACTCATGCTTCTTCTTGACATAACTTCCTGGAATTCATTGCCCCATCTGGATATGATTCTATCCGTGATAAAAAAAAAATTCTAACCATCCATACCTAAATGTTGCATTACAATCTACTTCTCCTGCAAGTACAAATTCCACACATTCAGTCCCTTTTAGAACCTTCATAAAACTCTCATGAAATAAAAATCATTGTAAATAAATTATCATAAATATCACACTTTTAAAATATCATATTCTCACATAATTATTCTATCCAAGTCAAGTTACCAAACCTTTGGGCCTTCGGGCAACATTAAAACATCCAACTTTTAAACTTAACATTATCACCCAATTCCCAGTACATAATTCCTAGTACCTGGGTATGTGCAGGATCATGGTATGCCAAAAAGTGGCAATATTAGTAGGGTATGTGGCTGATGACTTTTTTTTCACCCAAAATTAATGAAATGAAAAGGGTTTTTAGAGGAGATTCTCAGCTTTCCAAAAATATAAATTATGATTTAATTTGAATTTAATAAATAATTATTATTCATTTTCTATTAGAATTACGACTAAAGTCTGATCGATAGGCTGATTGAAAAACATCTATAACTTTCAAACGGTATCATATTATTTGAATCCAAAACATGTGTCACATTCTATGCTTTACATACTATAGGATTAAAAATAAAAATTAAATTTCATGAATTTTTTTGAAGTTAAGGTGGTCGGACATACAAGTTTTTATATTTTCTAAAAGTTGTAATAAAAATTAATAATTAATTATTTACTTGGAAACAAATTACAAAAAATATGCATCACATCCGGACATGAGTCCTCTACTTATATATAAAATCTTACAAAAAAAATTATCATTTTATTATGGTTAGGGTGGTCAGACAGACACCTACTTCTTATTTTTTCCCTGAAATTTAAGTACTCTGCATTGAAATTTCAAATTTTCACCAAATATATTTTATTTATTTTTAAATAAACCTAGTATTTTAGAAACTACATTCAATTTTATACAAATTCTATTCTTACATATTTTTGAAATAATATAGATAACTTATTCAAATATTTACGTCAAGTTGCCTAACACTGATTTTTCTGAATTTTTTGCCACTTAAGGGCCTGTTTGGCATACCATGATCCTGCACATGCCCACCTAATAATTCATCTATTATCAAAAAAATATCTTGGACCTCAAAGTTTACTACAACTCCCATTTTAATAGAACTTTACGTCCAAATAGGATCATTGCACCTAAAACTTTGCATTTATATTTTACATCTCCTACTTCCTAGTACTTGATTTTTGGTACTCGGTACTCTTAAACCACAAAATAATTTTTAAAAAAAATATTTAACTTTTACCTTCCAATGATATCTTCCTCTAGCTAGCACCTACCATAAGCATCAGTTTTCACTTGGGTCCCCAAGCTTTATAGTCTTGGGTCATGTTGTGAGACCACACAACAACATTCAATTAGTAAAAAGAAATTTAGGATGAAATTACCTACTAAAAATATCAACTTATACATATTTCAAAACAAAAACTTACCTTCACCTAGATTCTAACATAAAGATAATAAAATTTATCTTGAAAGTACTAGTGTGTTCTTTGATTGATTCTAGTCTTTGAAACTGGGTGAAAAAACTAGCTCATTGATATTGAACTACACAATTTGGTAATCCTCCAAAGCAAAACATGGATAGATCCTTATGTTCAATAAAGCATCCATAGCCTCAAAATTGTTATCCTTATAATTCCCCTAAACATAGCCCTACTACTAGCCAAACATCCATAGCCCCGATAGAGATATTTGGATAGCCTAAATAGTTGAATTTTTATCTTTTAATATTTCTTTGGTAGTCATTTTTTTATATATTGCAATATAAGCTCATTTTCTTCAACTTGTAAGAAATAAAGCCCACTATTAGGTTGGGAATTACAGTGGTAGTGAAGGTTACCTTTTTATTTTTCATCCAATACAAATCCCTTCATTGTTTCACCAATTCCAAGAAACTCTTTTAAATATTTCCTTTAAGTGTGCCCTTCTAGCTAAATTTTACCACCCTTAAGCCAAGTCCTAGCTAACTGTAATTCACTATATGTTAAAAAGCATGCATAATTTAAAATTTAGCAGTAAACAATTAGATCACCAATTTAAATCTAAATTTAGAGCTATTTATTATCACCCTTCCATCTTTAACTTATGGAAACCACTAAACACTTGACTAGCAATTTTGATTTGATTGTGCAATGCCACATTAATGCATCAGAGTTATCATCATGATTCTTAATTACAATCATAATACTCTACATTTAATTTGCATGCATTAACACACATATTATTTATTTTCAATTCCTAGATGCTAATGTGTGCTACCTTACCAAATTGATTTTCTTTTTTGCATTACACACATGTACACCTTCATGATTAAGATAGTTCAAAAAAATATAATGAAATGACCACCATTAATTTTGAAATCTTCAATTTTCTCAATTTTTGATCTTTGTACTGGAAAACTTCATTTAAAATTGCCACTAATTATGTGAGAATTAATTTGATTTAGCATTTTGCTATAGAGAAGCTTGTCTAGTTGCCACCTCAATTTGTTTTTTCGAAGACTTTATTCTAGGAAACTATGTACCACAACTCCTTCATTGTTTTCTATAAATTGAGCACTTATTTTTTTTGTTCCATGGAAAAAAGGATCCTTTTCTATACATAGAAATAATTCATGATAAATTGGACTTAATAAGGTCTTAATCTAGTGTTGTGAGCCATTTTATACATCAACACTAGGTTTTAGACCCTTGCAAGTTGAATAAATGACAACTTGTAAAGGTGTTGTAAAGTGTTGTAAGATACTTTCATGCTTTTATAGACTTAATAAATTCATTTCTTCCAAATTAAACATCATAAAATTTGTTTAATACTATTATTACATGAATTTAGAAGTTTCTTCAATTAAACTTAATGTTAAACTAGTGTTGTAATGTCTCTTACACACTCACATTGGTTTGTGTGCCTTCCTAGGCTATGTGTACCTCATTTTGGTGTTGTACAGTGTGTTAAATCACACTTTCACATCAATTTCTATGTCCCAAGCCCCATTTTACATTCACAACATCACTAATAGTCCCATACTAACCCATATTATGCATCTTGAGGCTCAAATTGATCAAATACCTAACAAAGTTGCAATTTAAAACTTATTTCCTCATCTCCTAGCATCTTAGCTATAAAAATGGCCCCTATGGGTACCATTCTCCATGCATGGTGAATTAGTCTTATTCAAGTGGGACCCATTTTCCATGTGTGGTGAATTAGTCCCATTTGTCCAAATTTTGACCTTTGAGTAGGAAACAAGTGAAATTTTAAGTTTGATATTACTTCATGTCATCCTATCATGAGGTATTAATGGGTGAAATAGGTGAAATGTTGGTATGTGTCGGATCATCATGGAAAAAATAGGCACTTAAGTAGCCAAAAATTTACAAAAATTAGAATTAGGCAACTTGACATGAAAATTTGAATAAATTCTCTATAGTATTTCAAAAATATGTAAGAATAGAATCTATAGAAAATTGAATTTAGCTTCTAAACTACTAGGTTTGTTTAAAAAATAAATATCTATTTAGTGAAAATTTAAAATTTCAATGAAATAGTACTTAAATTTCAAGGGAAAAATAAGTAGGTATCTATCTAACCACCCTAAGCACAATAATATGATAATTATTTTTTATAATATTTTAGATATAAGTAGAGGACTCATGTCTTGATGTGATGCATTTTTTTTGTAATTTTTTTCCAAGTAAATAATTAATTATAATTTTTTTATTACAAATTTTAAAAAAATATAAAAACTCATATGTCTAACCACGTTAAGCTGGTCAACACTTCATGAAATTCATTGTTTTTTTAATCCTATAGTATGTGATGCATAGAATGTGACACATGTCTTGGATTCAATAAATGTGATATCATTTGAAGGATATAGATGTTTTTCAATTAACCTATCAATCAGGACTATCATCAAAAATCAAAAAGAAAATGAATAATAATAATTTATATTCATGGAAAGGTAAGAATCTCCTTTAAAAAACCTTTTTGTTTCATCAAATTTGGGTAAAATAAAAGTCATCAGCCACATACCCTACACATACCCATCATATCGCCACTTTTTGGCCTATCATGATCCTAAACATACCCATGCCTATAAATATAAGTATTTTAACTCTAATACATATATATTATCTCTTATCATTCATTCATCCACCAATGTTCCATCTCAAGTCAAGAAACTTAGGGTTTCATCATTTCAAGTCACCTAGATATCAATTTTCAGACTTTCAAGGGTAGATTCTTCATATTTTACTAGAGAATTTCAAGTTCAAACATCATGGCAAGTTAATCAACTCCATTATTGCATGTTTCATTCCATTCTTTCATCATTTTGGTTTAATTATCTCAAAGCGGTTTGACTAACATCCAAATTTTCTCTCTCTTATCTTGTGTGTTTCTAGATTTAGGACTCTTCAAAGCTTGTAACTCATTGAAGATCAAGTATAAAGGTTTATCAAGTCTTCTCTCCATTCAAAAAGTCAAAATATCAAATAAAACTCACTTTTAGGCCCATAAATCAAAGTTTCAAAAGCAAACACCTATAGAGAATCAAAGTGTAGATTGGAACTTCAGATTCCACTTTTGAAAATCTAGAAATTCAAAAGTGGAACCATTTGCTATGGGTGGTGAATGAGTCCCACTTTAGGGTAAATTTTAAGTTTTATACATTTTTAGATAACCTTTTGTTAGAAATGAGGTCTGACTTAGTTTTGCAGAACTTTGACTGATTCACCTAGAATGTAGAATGAGCCCCACTAGGCCTAAAAAGTAGCATAAATAACATTTCAAATGTTATTTCCAATCTCCTTCAACATCTTAGGTGTACACTTTTAGTTTTGTTCATTTCTATTAAGTTTGGGGAGCATTGTGCTAAATTATCATCATGTGTGGTGAATGAGTCCCATTTGGCTCAATTTTGTCCTTTGAGTGAGAAATAAAGTGAAATTTGAGTTTAATTTTTCTTCATGTCAGTCTAAGATGAGGTATTAATGAGATACTAAGGCACAAGTGTGTATAAATAAGTGTTTCTCTCCTCATTTTACATCTATCATCAATCCATCAATCCCTTCTTCATAATTCATCATCTATCTTCTATCTCAAGTAAAGCAAGCTAGGGCTTTTACATTACAACTCATTAATTTAGATTCCTAAGATACTCAAGGGTAGATTCTACATGTTATGCTGCAAACTTTTAAGATGCATTCATTAGGGAAACCTAATATATTTTATTGTTTTATGCTTCATTACCTTTTTTCATCATTTTGGTTTAATTACCTAAATGGGGTTTGACCAAGGAAAACTGTAGAAATCAACATTTCTTATTCTCTTCTTGTTTGTTTGCATATTTAGACATCTTGGAGGCTTAGTAACCATTTAATTTTGCATTTCAAAGTCATTCAAGTCATCACTTCTTTATTTAAGGAAAAATATCAACAAAAAGTCTCTTTCAGACCCAAATCTGATAAGTTTAGAACTGGGCACATGTAGGAAATAGAAGTGCACATCTAGCTACAAAAAATTAATTCTAAAACTTGTTAATTCTTGTAAGTGGACTAATTCACCACCTATGGCGAATGAGTCCCACCTCTAGGCCTAAAAAGTGATTTTTTTAGAATTTAGTTCCTAATAGTCATTAACAATGATTTTTGGGACATTCCAAGTGCACTCTAATTAATATCATCAATTTATGTTATCATTTGTTTAAGTTTTAGTTCACTTTTTCAATCAACATTGTCTTTCCAAACATCAATTACTTCTTAGGTTTTGTATTCATAATCAATTAACTACTTAGCTTAGTTACACTCAAATTATCTCAGTCAACCTTAATAACATCAGACACATCATAATTCGAATGAACCATTTAGGATTTTTGGCCCTACCTCTCTCCTTGTAGGTGAAAAAATCTAGAAGAGTTAGAGAGTCTTATGGTGCCAAAAATCTATGGTTCATTTTGGTGAACCTTCTTTCTATCTCTTTTCATTAGGTGAAAGACCCTAATTAAGTAAAAGAGACATAGTATACCTAATCCCCAAAAATATATGGTTCATTTTGGTGAACCTTCTTTTCAAACACATTCTTATCTTATTTTGGAGTATTTCATTATAGATCTAGCTTGCATTATGGTTTACATTATTCATTTCCATGCTAAGTGTTAAATATTGCATTCATAAAAAGTGCATTTTGCTTGCATTATTAGCATCTAAATTCATTTAGATTCTTTTAAATTCGATATTTTTCAATTAGGTGTACATCGTAGCATTCAAAAAACATCAAAATGACTCAATTTTTTTTGAAAATTCTAAAAAAAATTCCATACTGGGACTCATTCACCACCATGGGTGAGTTAGTCCCTTCTCACAACTGAAACAACACTTTATAGAACTAAAAAAATTTATTTTAGGTCCTTTTTTGGTGCCTTACCTTGTATACATCAGTTATTTGAATTTTTCTAGTACACATTTCACTTGATTTCACTTAAATTAGATCTTTTTATGCATTTTTTAACTTCACTTTTGCATTCACAACATTTCATTTTCAAATTGTTGCATTGTGTAAATAGAAAATTAGTTTACTTTGAAACTCAAAATTGCATTTCCTTTTAAGTCATTGCATTGTACTTTCTTTCCTTTTTATCATACACATTTTCCTTCCAAAGATGTGGCTTTGATTTCATTAATAGTGGATTGTATAAGTACAACATTCCCTCTTATGAGTTTACTTTTGATTACCACAATTGGTACTTTAATAAAAATTATCAAACCATTGGTACAATCCTTAATCTTGCATTGCCCATTGGTGTGAATGGAGGTGTAGACAATCATAACACACATACTTGTTCTTCTCCCAATGACTCTCCTATTCATGATGAAGGTATCTTGGTGAAGGAAGTTACAAGCATTGCAAGTCTTAATTTTCCATTTTCTTATTCCCATTTGGATGATATTAGCAAATAAGATGATGAAAACATAGAAACCTTCCTAAATACCACCTCAACTAATCCACATAACCATGACAATAAAAAATTTCCATCTCCTAATATTCCTCCTCGATGTCAAGAGGATAGGTTGGTATTAGAAAACATCCCTATTAAGAGTCATGAGAATCTTGACCCTCCCTTCCCTAATGCTCCTCCTATTTGGCATAATTTATTTGAAAACAAGGGTATGTGCAAGATCATCATGGAAAAAATAGGCCCTTAAGTGGCAAAAAAATTAGAAAAATCGAGTTAGGCAACTTGACGTAAAAATTTAAATAAGTTATCTATATTATTTCAAAAATATGTAAGAATAGATTCTGTAGCAAATTGAATGTAGTTTCTAAACTACTAGGTTTTTTTAAAAAAAGAAAAAATCTATTTGGTGAAAATTTGAAATTAGAATGGAGTGGTACTTAAATTTGAGGGAAAAAATAAGAAGTAGGCGTCTGTCTGACCATCTTAACCACAATAAAATGATAATATTTTTTTATAATATTTCAGATATAAGTAGAGGACTCATGCCCCAATGTGATGCATATTTTTTAGTAATTTTTTTCCAAGTAAATAATAAATTATGATTTTTTTATTACAATTTTTTTAAAAATATAAAAAATATTATGTATGGTGTAATGCCCCATCTTGTGACCTAAGGAATGTTGCATTTGTCTATGAAAGAGAAATAATTTTTTTTAAGTGTTAATATTATCTTTATTAGTTGCATACATTCTCTAAGTTACACGAGGTCACACTACTTGAGATTCCATAAATGACTTCAGTATCTAGCATTGCATGTATTTAATTAACATAAACTTAAAAATAAACATTGCATAACATTTGAATTCCATTCATGATAGTATAAAGTACAAATAAGATTCTTACATTTCATTTGAAATAACATTACAATACTCATTGTTCAAAAGAGGTAGATCAAATAATAGATTACAATTACATATTTCAAATGTTCACCTCATAAAAATTTGAGGGATGTTACAAATACAAGATTTCCAATGTTACAATAAAGGAAGTACATAAATAACCAAATACGAGCTCTCCATCCATGAAGCTCTCATTGCCATGATCATAAACTGGGGACCCAACGGAGTAAGGTGCACGTTCCACCCAACCATGTGGTATCCGTAGGTCCACCCACCATTCTAGGAGATAGTAATAAGGTAACCTAGACATAATCTACTAACCCTAGACACAAGTACATACTTAACTGATGGTTACATTGCTTCCAGATTTAAGATAATCAAATATACTAAGTTCACAAGGTAAATTGTTATTTTAGGTGGAGTGTCATCACAATGTTGCATAGGTTACCCTGGTGTTTCTTCCTAGGTTCCGGCCCCCAACTTGGGTTACCCTGGTAACCTCTTACGAAACCCAGCCCCACATGCAAAATATTGTGAAATCAAATACTTTTAAAGTAACAAGATATCGATTTTCCTTTCCAGGCCTTCTCAACTTAATCTCAAGACTAAACTAGCTCTTGAGTCTAAAAGTGAGGCATATTAATCTAATTAAAGATTTTAAACTATCTAATGTGTTGTTTAATTTTCACTGACTTACTAACTCTTTGTAAGTTACCCTGGCACCACTTTGTGTGTTTGCCCTCACACAGAGCCACTCCCCTAAAGATAACATAAGGAATCTAAGTTCCCTAACTAAGGTAAACAAGGTGCACAAGAATGAACATATAATACCAAATGACACACAACGTTCATTAAATCTTTTTTCATAAATCCAAGTGTCAAAACACCATACTATAACATGTGCACTACCCTACTCAACTCAATGATTGCATTTCAATAATAACAACACCCTTACTATACAGACTAATTTGGAAGACTTGTTCATCTAAAACATTCCCAATTTGTCCAATAAAAGAAACACAATTTAAAGCAAATTGAAATATTGGGAATCTACATTAGGATTTACTAAATCTAGTTAATCAAATAAAATTTGCATGAAAACAAGTCAACTTGATTAAAATTTATTAACAAAATAATCTAATTATAACTTTCATAATTTCACTTATCAATATCTATCAAATTTCCTTTTCCAACCTTACTATTATAAATCTAGCTGATGTCATTCTTAACATGTATTTATACTCAAAGATATTCTTATTTCATTACTAAAATAAATGTGAATTTAAAAATTTGTTTAAATAAATAAATATATATATATAAATAAGTATTATTAAATAATGAAGACCCTAAATCGAAATTGCATTTGAATTAAAAGATGTTCAAAATTTTATTTTTTTATATTTTACAAAGGTTTAATGTGATTTACATATTGTTGTGTAAGATACAGCCATGACTATATTCATAGCATACATCCCTCCCCGTATGGGGAGGCGGCTATGTGACAGTCGTCGCCCCATATGGGGGCAACTGTGGGGTAGCCCCTGTGGCCCCCTAATCAAATGCCATTTAAAAAAAATTTAAAATGCTAATAAATAATAAACAAAAACCATATCAAAAAACTGTGTTTTCACTAGTATTTATCTCCATTACAAAAAAAAATTCAAACCCTTAATTTGACCTGTACGGTGACAACGATTTTAATACAAATATTCATATAATTATAAATAAATTACTTTGACAATTCAATTTATATATGAATATATAAATTCACAACTAAGTGAATAAAAGATTATTAAAATAATGCATATATTATCAACAGGGTTTCAATGGGAGGTTGAAGGATTTAACAGTACACACAAAAATTTTCCCCAACAAGAGGTTTTAGTTTCATTTTCCAAATAAATGATTTCCCTTTACAAATTTTAATTCAAACTATTTCCTACAGGAAGCTTTTAACAAGGGAATAATAAATCCTTTACAGACTAATTTTCCGAGAAGAGTACAAAAGTCACAAAACACAATAGTTTACTCTACAAACTTCTAAATTCATAATTTAACAAATTTGCACAAATCTAACTCTTAAACACACAATCTTTCAAAATGAGACAAATTAATTTAAATTAAAAAATACCTATTTCTCTGTAGCTTGTAGAACTTGACTAGTGAAGAGTAGCTTTGCATGTAGCTTCCAAAGCCCTTCCCGAAAACAAAATCCTAAAATATGACAAAATCTCAACCAAAGATCTTCCAGAAATATACAACAATTCACAAAGGAAATCACAAATTTTTCTCAATAACATTTTTTAACAGAACCCTCTTCTTTTCATTTCCCGTGAAGAAGTAATCTTCTATTTTTCCCAAATCCCAGATAACATCCGAGAAAATTCTCAACAAGAAGCAATTAATTCCATTGCCACACATGTTGAGAAGAAGAAATATCTTTCAACAACCTCACAGAAATCTTTCATTTCTTCCTTATCAAAAATTGAATGCATTTCTAGATTTAAAGAATTCAAACTTTAAAAATGCAATTTCCCTTTTCTTTATTTCTTTTATTTATTTAACAATTAAAATTCCATTTCCCACATAACAATTAATTTAAAATTTAAATCTATTCACACAATAAAGGTAACTTTAATTTAATTAATTAATTTATTTAATTAAATAATTTTAATCTTAGTGATCAAATTACTTAACCAAACAAACTAATCAATTAATTAAATAAAATGTAAGACTTTATTTTCAACGTTTAAAATTAATTTAAATAAACAGTAAATTAAAGAACAATAAACTATCATTAAATTAAAAAAAATTTCCTTTCAAAATAATTAATCCAATTAGGCACTTACAAGACAACCAAAGACTCCAAACTAAAGCTGACAGTATACTGTGACTGGGTTTAAGACTAGACTAGGATAAACCATGTTACTACCTCCCAATCAACATTTCTGTTGAGTCTTGACATGCTCAGACCTGAGTAACCAAGTGGAGTCGGTGTCATGTACCTGCAATCCTGCAATCACACAAATGACATGCATATATATAATCCATTGTACAAACACACTGTGCAGAGAAAATCATGGAAATCACAGGGCACTCACAAGCGAGTGATGCAACTCTGTTCTCCACACCAATACACATCACATCAAACTGATAAATAAAGAAACAATTAATCTACCATAAACATATATATAGCAATAACATCTGAAGGAAATATCTACGCTATTACAAAGCATGTCAGAAATTAATTATCACCATACAATGCTTATCATATCACAAAACAAATCCACTATCGCTCAAAGTTAGCGATCAAAATATCCAAACCAAAGTACCAAAGTCTAATAGTGTGAAAACATGCAAACAGTAAACATAAGCATAAATGGAGGGGTACTACATATGGCCACCTTAACTTGGTCAAAACTTCATGACATTCAATTTTTCTTTTTTTAATCCTATAGTATGCGAAGTATAGAATGTGATACATGTTTTGGATTAAAAACATGTGATACCGTTTGAAAGCTATAGATGTTTTTCAATCAGCCTATCAATCAACACTTTAGTCATAATTTGATTAGAAAATGAATAATAATTATTTATTAAATTTATAGTAAAACATAATTTATATTGTTGGAAAGTTGAAAATCTCCTTTAAAAACCCTTTTTGCTTCATGAATTTTGGGTAAAAAAATAGTCATCAACCACATACCCATCATATTGCAACTTTTTGGCCCATCATGATCCTACACATACCCACAATAGTGATCCTTCTATTGATGCCTCCCTCAGTTGTGATGAAGCTACTTTACACACTTCAAACTTTGATGAACAAATTACAAGCTCTCCTAGTTAGGAAGATAACATATCACAAGAGAATGGGACTTTAACATCTTCTCCTAATCATCCCCCTCTTGACACTCCCATCATTGATCATTCCCCTATTAGTAATGAAGTCATTTTTGAAGAACCTAGCCATACATGTCAAAAAAATGTGGCTTTTTGATATTATAAACACTCTACTTCTAGGGTGAATATCTTGGTGCTAGAAAATAACAAAAATCATAAAATACCTTCCTTCCATAAACAAGTGGTTCTCAATTGACCTTCCTTAGAGAGACATCAAACCAAGACCGCTAAGGTTATGAATGCATAAGTGTCGATTTGATCCCCTTCGATCAATGGACCTCATACATACCCCATGGGACATCCTAACAATCCTCTAACTATCTATCCCCCTTCAAACGAACAAAAAAATCCAAACAAACCTAAACTCATCCTCTACCCACGTAAGAATAATGTATCACAATAACTGAGTTATAATACCATTGCACATACATATAACACTCACAATAATCCATAACCACTCGCAACCAAATACAACCCCTTTACCTTTACCCAATTCACCTAGTTCTCCTTATTACCCCCCACACACAAAGGAGTATGATCTTGTTGAACAATTAAAGAATACTCCTGCAAAAGTTTCCCTTTGGGATTTAGTTTAGAATTCACCAAATTACAACATTATTCTTCAAACAGCCTTACAAAAAACTACAGTTCCTCCTAGTACAACTATGAATGGAATTGCATCTTTAATCCATAACATGCATCTTGACATTAATTTCAATCAACATGAGCTCCTCTCTTTGGATGTGCAAAAACAAAATGAAGTTTTCATGATCATATCTCTATACAAAACAATAGGCATAAAGAGAACTCTTATTGATGATGGCTCTACTCTTAATGTGTGTAGTGTGTCTTTTGGATAGGATTTACATTCATAGATCCACCATTCAACCTAATTGTTTGTCTATTAAGGGATTTGACAATCTCAATAAGAAACCACTCAGGGTAATCACTATGCCTCTTAAGGTTGGAGTGGTCACCTTAAATACACCAATTCACATGCCTTATGAACTTTCATGCAATCTTATCTTAGGCAGATAGTGGATTCATGCCTTGAATGGTGTTCCCTCCACTCTTCATCAAAAAAAGAAATACATAATTTACAACAAAAAAGTATACACCCTTTATGCTAACCTTGAACCTTATAGTTCCTTACAACTTGACAACACCAAAGAGAACCCATTTCACACATTAACACCAACTACCCAAGTGGAACCTATAGAAAAAGATTACAACAACATTGAAAATGGCATGATATTATTGGAAGACAATTGGGGTTCCTTGGATTTCGAGCATGACTTCATGGGTGAATACAAAATCATCAACAAATATTTAAAAAAGGGAAAATACACAACAATCATATCAACGCCAACTTTAGACAACCTTTCAAATGCATCCACCTCAACCCATTTAGACAAAGAAGCAAACTACACAACAACCTTTGTTGAACACAATAATGAACAACCACCCAATTCAAAAGCCATGAAAAAGGTTATGAACTTATTAAAAAATAGGGATATAGTGGAAAAGGATGTGGTGCTCAAGAACAAGCTATCCACAACCCTATCAACCCTGTCACACAACAAACAATTCATGGTCTTGGTTATTGTCTTATAGTCAAGATTGCCAAATCTCCACTGAGCATCAACAATGTCACACAACACCTTACTAAACCATTCTTAACAACTAGTGGTCTTGAACATAATCCTTAATCCAATATGTAACACATGACTACACCTTTTCTTAATGTCAATGTCATGTCGCAAAATTCTCATGATTTAATTACCTAAATGAGGTTTGACCAAGGAAAACCCACATGCTCTAACAATCAACATTTCTTCGTCTCTTCTTATGTGTTTGTAGATTTTAATATCTTGGATGCTTAGTAACCATTGAATATTTCATTTAAAATTCATTCAAGTCATCTCCTATTCATTTAAAGCAAAATAACAACAAAAGGTCAATTTTAGACCCAAATATGATAATTTCATAAGCAAACACCTGTAGGAAGTAAAAGTGTAGATCTAGCTACATATAATCAATTCTAGAACTTGCTAATTCCTGTAAGTGGACTAATTTTCCACCTATGGAGGATGGGTCCCACTTGTAAGCCTGCAAAGTGATTTTATCAGAATTTAGTTCCTGGCAGTCAAAAACCTGTTTCTAAGACTTTTCATCAGTAGCAGGACTGACTCGCCATCAATGGTGAATCAGCCCCAATGGTCATTAAAAGTGATTTATGGGACTTTCCAAAACTCTCTAGTAACAAAAATCTACCTGCAAGTGCACTCTGATTAATCTCATCAATTTTTTTTATCATTTGTTTAAGTTTCTAGTTCACTTTTGCAATCAACACTATGTTTTCCAACATCATTTGCTTCTTAGCTTTTGTATTCATAATTTTTCCATAGAAAATTAGACCATCTTCAGAAAAGAGACAATTTTATGCATAATTGGACCCTATTTTGAGTCCCTTTACATCATTTCCCCTTCAAAACAATATTTATAGGCCCCTTAGACAAATTAATTTTGATCTAGAGGCACATTTCACATGAGAAATCACATAAAACCTAGAAAATAGCATTTAACTACATGATATCCTAACAACCCACCTTCAAATAGTAGTAGTGGGACCCATTCGCCAAGGGTGGCGAATGAGTCCCCTTTGAGGAAAAATTCAAAATTAAACTTAGGAATTTAATCAAATTAACTTTTATTTCTGGTGAATGATAGTCTCTTAGGTCTATTAATGGAAAAATAAGTTGTTTTTTCTTATAAATACACATTTCAAGTTATTTTACATAATATTTTTCATCTATCATCATCTTATTATCATTATTTAAGTGTAATTCCTAAATAAAAGTTTTGTAAAAAAAGTTTCATTAGCAAAAGTTGAAGTTTTAGGGCAGCAAACTAGGATTTTTATAGGTCTTGGAGCTCACTTCTCTTGTTGGCTTTATTCGAATTATTGATTATTCTCCTTGGATCTCAAATATTGTTGCAATTGCAAAACTTGATAATCATATTAGGATATGCACTAATTTGTGAGACTTGAATAAATCCTCTTTAAAAAATGATTTTCCACTTCCTAATATCAACATGATTGTCGATTCAACTGTTCGACATGGTTTGTTTTCATTCATAGATGGATTCTCTAGTTATAATCAAATCCTAATTAACCCTCATGATCAATACAAAACTGCCTCTACAATTGTTTGGGGAACATTTTGTTTGGTTGTGATGCCCTTTCCTCTAAATAATGTAAATGCAACTTATCAATGTGCAATGACATTAATATTTCATGATTATATTAACAAAATCTTAGAAGGCTATGTTGATGATATCCTCGCTAAATTGTTAACTTGACACAAAAATGTAAATGTCCTTCATAAGATATTTGAAAGAATCAAACAATATAACATGTGATTGAATCTAAAAATGTGTGTCATTGGTGTAAATAGTGGTAAATTTCTTAGGTTTGTCATATCTTATAGAGGCATTGAGGTGGACACATAAAAAATCAATGCAATTGT
The DNA here is from genome assembly GCA_007258455.2 of Sequoia sempervirens. Lineage (NCBI taxonomy): Eukaryota > Viridiplantae > Streptophyta > Pinopsida > Cupressales > Cupressaceae > Sequoia > Sequoia sempervirens. Next base: position 283,241 of record VDFB02322584.1, on the reverse strand, counting down.
TAACATGCCACCTCCTAAGAATATTTCTTAGTTATGCATGTTACAAGGATGAATTCAATCTATCTGTCATTTTGTAGCATCTTTAGTTGATCACACATTACCTTTCACACACCTCCTTAAAAAGGGTGTACCTTTTGATTGGGATGAGTTTTGTAAACAGGCTTTTGAGAATCTAAAGGAATATGTACCTACTCCACCTATTTTACAACCAACTATGCCACATATAGACAATTTATCTTGTACATCACCATATCTATGCATTATCTTACAACATTGTTGGCTCAACATGACAATAATGGTAAAGAGCACCTTGTTTATTACATCAACCACACCTTAATTGATTATGAGACACAATATTCACCACTTGAGAAATTTTTTTGGCTCTTGTATTCGCTACTAGTAAGTTGCAACATTATTTACTAAATGTTGAGGTACAAGTTGTCACAAAATTTGATCCTCTTAAATATCTTTTCAACAAAGCTGATCTCTTTGGTTGCTTAGCTAAGTGGGTGATGTTGCTAATTGAGTTTTCTCTTAAATTTTTTTCTCAAAAAGTAATCCAAGGTCAATCCTTAATCAATCACTTAGTCGATGCTCCTTCTCCCTTTGATTTACCTACTATTGATTCATTTCCTGATGATCATGTCTTAACCATTGATATTATACCATGAGTGTTATTTTTTTATGGATCTAAGTGTCAAATAGGTTCCAATGCTAGAGTGGTACTAATTCCACCTAACAAAAAACCTATTCCCTTATCCTACCATTTAAATTTCCTATGAAAATATAATACAACTGAGTATGAGGCATTAATTGCAAGTTTGCAAGTTCTTTTATCTCTACACACTAAACATATTAAGATCTTTGGTTATTAACAATTAGTCAACAAAAAAATCAATGGTACATATCAAACTAAACATGAAAAATTATTAAAATGCAAGGATCTTATAATGAAACTATTAGAAAAATTTGACTCATTCACCATTGATAACATCCCACACAAAGATAACTGACATGAAATGTATGGGGAGTGTAGCTTCTCTTATATCCCCACATTATCCTTCTACAAATTTTACCTTCATTATTCACCCCATCATGAAACCTTAGATTGATACTCTGTTAGAAGACATTTTGGTGATAACTCAAGTAGCTTCGTGTGAATGGTATGATATAATATACAAGTACTTAAAAGATGGTACTATTCCTTAACCTACCACAATGAATACTCAAAAGTTCTTATGAAAACTTATAACTAAATATGTGATCCTTGCAGATGCATTTTATAGAAGATCTTTCAATAGTCTCATATTACATTATCTTAAAGATTCTGAACTCCCTTTAGTGCTTGAATAGGCTCATGTTGGTACCTATGGAGGTCATTTTGGAGGTCATTCAGTAGTGCAAAAACTTCTTTGTATGGGTTATTATTGGATAAATATGGATAAGTATTACTTCACCTATGTTAAACGATCTCACAAATTCCAAGAGCATAGCAATTTGATTCAAGCTCTTGCTATTGAGATCCATGCCATTATTCCAATTTGGCCATTTTTAGTATGGGGATAGATCTTATTGGAAATATTTCACCTCCTTCTTCTATTGGACATACACTTATATAACTATAATAGATTATTTTACAAAATGGGTAGAATTTATTCCCCTTCATTCAAATATTGCTAAAGCAATTTCTCGTTTCATCTTGGAACACATAATTGCTCATTTTGGAATTCCTTTTGCAATCATTTCAGATAATGGAATGCCATTTAAGAATAACAAAGTTCAACAATTTCTCCAACTACTCAACATTCAACACTGCTTTTCTACACCATATTATCCATAGTCCATTGGACAAGCTAAAAATACTAATAAACTTCTTGAAAAATCCTTAAGAAAACTATCAACAATAATCATAAAGACTAGCATACACAACTATCTTATGTGCTTTGGGCTTATAGAACTAATGTTCAATCATCCACTGGAAATACCCCTTATAGCCTTGTTTATGGTACTGATGCGATTATTCCCTTCGAGTTAGAAATTCCTACTTTGTGAGTTACTCTCTGAGATCTTTTTGATTATGACACTTTTAAAGCTCAATGATTACATAAACCTGAGATGCTCAATGAAAAATGTATTAACGCTCTCAAAAATTTCCAAGATCACATCAAACAATTATAATGGAAACACAACATTCATGTTATCCCTAGATTGTTTTCTAAGGGAGCTTTTGTTCTTATTGAAAATCAATGAAATGTTAGTGATGTCAATGAAGATAAAGATAAGTTTAGCCCTAATTGGATGGGACCTTATATAGTTGATACCAATTATGGGTTTGGTGCTTATCTCTTAAACTATATTGATGGAACACCCATTAGGGAACCCATTAATGTTAGACATTTGTGTCGGTATTCTCTATAATCCTCTTTGAGTAGTGTGATTGGTATAGGAGTGTTGATTAAAGTTATTTGACTCTATTCTAAATAAATTTCACATTGATTTGTTCTTGACATCTAAATTTGTGTTTTTCCTAAACACTAAGGTAATTATTTTTATTTTATAATTGCTTTAGGTTTCATACTATTGACCCCTTTCCTGTTTGTTAAGTTAAATCCTTCTTAGTGTATTTAATTTAACATATCCTTTTTATCACTACCAATGTTGTATCTAAACTAAAATATATTTTACATTAGATCACATTAATTTTGTTAAATCATGTAGCCATTCATTAAATATTTTTAACATAGGTCATTCACATAAAAAGGATACATCATCATAATATCAAAGGTGCATGTCTATATATATCTATCAAATTTTTATATACATCTCAGAATCATATACAATATCATAATGGTCTACGAGAGTTAGACCCCTTTGGATCTAGCACTTATAATCCAATCCCTAGACATCATGAGATGGTTGTGTGTGAGCATGATAGTGAACTGTCAATTCTAAGTGCATACTCCATACCCTATACTCACCCAATGGCTACAAGTTACTCATCTTCCATCTGGTCCCTCTCTGCTCATGCTTATGCTAGCTCTACACATAGTCTCTCTACCTTTTTCAAGGTTTTTCCTAATTGTAGCGCACTCTCAACCTGATGGAGTCACCTCCTCGCACTCTCATACACTTCCCACACTCTCACGAATGGTCTGATTGAATCTAGCTCCTCCATGATTTGTGGGGCCATGTAGTTAGGATCTATCTCATCATTCTCAACAAGTGCTAGCACTATCTCTATGGCTTCCTGATGATATAACTCTCACCATTCCCTCTTCACTCCTGCAAGATAGACCATGTGCAAAATTAGTCACACATCATCATGATATATATATATATATATATATATATATATATATATATATATATATATATATATATATAGCATAAATCTCTAAAGGGTGTGCATGAAATCAAATTACATCACCTATTTCTCTAGATGCATGAGGAATGTCAACCTCTTCCTCTCTTGGGGGAATAGAGGATGTGATAGCCTCTCTCTGACTCTTAGTGATGATGTTTTTTGTAGTTACTGCTTGTGATCTGATCTTGTATGTGAGGACTCTCCATGCTCGTACCGATCCTCAATAGCTACCTCATCACTCTCACCCAAGGGTGGATCCTCCTTTTAATAGTAATCCTCCTCATAGTCCTCCTCCTCTACATCATCCTCTCCTCCATCCTAGTCCTCATAATTAGGATCAACATCGAACTGGTACTCCTCATTGATCACATCTGTAAAAATATTTGCTAGCCTATAGCATACCTCTTATACTCTCTCCTATTGCTCATCACCCTCATCTATTGTTACCTCCACATCACCTAGAGAAAAATCCATAGGGGACACAAGAGCTAGTCATTCATATCACCACCACTCCTCGTACTCATTTGTGCTATTGACATCATCAATGTCGAATGTTGGTGGTTAGTTGTGATCTAAATCATCATAATCACTCTCACCAACATGATCTATAATTAGTTGATCAGTATCCCCTATCCTTTGGGCACTCCACACTAATTGTCTAATGAAGGATATGCCCTTGGTGGTATCTGAACCTGTCCAAATTTTCACATGATTCACCTATAATACAATGTTCATATGAAATAGTCATTCCTCCCTACTAGATATTTATCCATATGCATCCTTCGTAACTTCCTAGTGGGATCTAGCCACTAAAAAGTGAGTAGATAGGGTCTCCATAGGATCTCATCCTCCTCTAACTAGTCGAATCTCACCCTCCAAAATTTTAAATTACCATACTACCATAGCCATTGTAAAGGGTAGTTGAATGCTCATGGGTATTCTCCAGCTATTGTATAAGGATATCTAACAAGCCTAGTACATGTGATATGCTCAAGGAACTACACCTATAGAAGGGTACAATGGACCATACTATTGATCTCTTGATATAAAAATCTCCCAACATCATAGTACACATGTGCTAGAATGCAGTGACTCCATGCATAGACTATCCTCAACACATACATCCCATGTATGAAGTGTACCAGTCCCCCATCCAAATTTGTCACTCATCCATTTGGATTGAGTAATAGTGCTACTATATGCAACACAATCTGTTTGACCATAGGAGATCGTGAGTACATCAACATAGGCAGCTCTATTCGTGCTCTAACCCTCTCATCATGTATCACTCCTCCTAAACACTACTACATATCTCTCTTCTTCTCCTAAAATGATCGGTCCCCCTCAGAAATATACTCACACTCCCTAAATAGGAACTTAGAGAATGCAGTGTATGTCCTTGAGAGTGATAGTCATTTCCTCGATGGGAAGATGAAAGGTACATGTATTGGAATCCCAACGCTCAAACAAAGATATTAGCATGGCATCATGTTATCTCATGGGTGGCAACATGTATGCCCAACAGATACCCACGAACTATAGATGCTCTATCTCTGCCGCTAATAGTGCTACTGATATATCTTTAAAAATTGATGGTTGTCTTCCCCCTAACGCTACCATGACCAAGTAGGGATCTATCAAAATCATTAAAAAATTCTCTAAGTTTCATCTAATATCTTTAATTTTCATATTATTAATCATGTAAGTGTGATGAATTTAATCTAGTTTGCTTTCCTAATGGCCCTAGACACTTTAGAACTCCTTTTGGACATTTTTCAAAGAAATAGGACACTTTGTGAAGAAATGGGACACTTTGCAAAGAAACGAGACACTTTGCAAAAAAAGGGGACACTTTGCAAAAAAAATTCCAACAACCCTAAATTAACCTATCGATGCATAAACATCATTAAATTATAATAAAATTAGAAGTCAAAAGTTGTAGAATCGAGTCACCTCATGATACCGCTCACCGCATGCCACCTACTCATGAAGCTCATCCAATTGCAAAGGTGTGTAATCCTATTTGCTCAAAATATTGTTCTCCTACTCATCACTCTCAAGATACATGAAGGTAAAATGAATATTAACTGAGAAATTACTTTCATCCATTCCTTTTTATCACTTATCATCTCTTTTCACCTTTACATATTAACGTAATGTTATCATCTTTTCAAAGAACTTATAATATACCCATTCTTCAAATTAACATAGCGGGAGCTAGGGTAATTTTGTTTCAACACTGTTTGATGTGTTGGAATCATGATTCCACACTCAAAATCATCATCCATCTATTGTTATGTGGCATGGTACTTGGAAATTCCCTACGAAATGATGTTTCTTTTTTGACATGGCTAGATTTCTACCTTGATTCCACCTCCATAAAGAAATCAAAATCAATGGGGGGCATACATCTACCCTTGAATTGGATTCCTAGGAGTTAGATAAAAGTATTATTGAAAAATTACCAAATGTGTGTTGTAGGATACGGTTCCTAACACTGTGGTTATGTATATAACTACATTGGGGGCTTCATTTCCCTATCTTCTGAATGAGTATCCTTTTATGTAGTAATTTGCACAATTTAGAGTCCTTTAGCTTACATACGCACATATCGTGATACGCCAATGCTTAAATAGGGGCTAAATGTTACATAGAAAATTGGACCCTCTTGAGAAAAGAGACAATTTCATGCATAATTAGACCCACTTTTGAGTCCCTTCACATCATTTCCCCTTCAAAATAGCATTTATAGGCCCCTTGGACCTATTATTTTTCATCTAGAGGCCCGTTTCACATGATAAATCACATAAAACTGAAAAAACCACCTTCAAAAGACAATAGAGGGACCCATCCACCACCTTGGGTGAATGAGTCCCTTTTGAGGGAAAATTCAAAATTAAATGGGAATTTAATCAAATTAACTTTTATTTCTTGTGAATGTCGGCCTCTCAGGTCTAATTAATAGGAAAATAAGGTGTTGTTGCTTACAAAAATGCATTTCAAATAATTTTACACAATATTTTTCATCTATCATCAACTTATTATCATTCTTCAAGGGTAATTTGTAAAGAAAAGTCTTCTACAACAAGTTTCATTAGAAAAAGTTGAAGTTTTAGGACAACAAACTAGGGCTTTTGTAGGTCTTAGAGCTCACTTATCTTGTCAGGATCGAACATTGGAAAGGGTTGATGATGGATGTATGTGCTGAATCATGAAGAAATCTAGGGTGAGTAGGTGCAACTTGCCACCAAATCATGCATAAGGACTTGATTTCCTACTGATTCCATCTTCCATTTTCACTATATCTTCAAATTAAGGCTTGAATTGTGTTTGTTTAGAATTTTCATATCATTTTATTCCTATGTTTCATATGTTGTAAGGTTTCTATGGTTTATATATTGCATCATTTTAATCACTCTTGCATGTCTTGTTCTAGAGCAATAGAATAGGACCCTTCTTATATTTCATCTTTACCTAGTCTTTAACACGTCTAACGCTAGGGTATATACAATTTTTTCTCTATTTAAGGTTTAATTACCTATCTAGGGGTTTTCCTAAGGTAAAAACCCCATTAGATCAACTCTTTTAAGTTGTTTTGCAAGAATTTTCCAAGATCTAGAATTGAGTTTCTGTCAAAATTTGTTATGTAGGTGTCAAGGTACAAATTTGAGTTTTGAAATTGCAAAAATTAGAATTTGGAATAATTCACCACCTAAGGTGCAGATTTGATTCACATGTAGTTTCATATCCTCGACTGTCAGAAAAAAGATTTTGTGCATAAAAGTTCAAATCTGGGACTGATTCACCTACGGTGGCGAATGAGTCCCAGTCAGCCCAAGTTCAGATTTCACCAGTTTTCTAGATTGTTCTTTAGTCCTCTATAGCTTCCCAGGTGTATACACTCTAAGAAACAACTTTTTTTTTAGTTAAAATTGAATTTTTGTTCATTATTTCAATCTTTTTGCAAACAACATAAATCTTAGTTTTGCATTCATTTTCATTCATTTAGGTTAGTCAATTGCATTTAGTTAACTTCATATAGTCTAAAAAACATTGCATACATCATAATTTGAGTTATTCATAAGCATTGTTGGCCCTATCTCTCTCCTTTTAGGTGAAAAACCCTAGAAGTGCAAGAGTATCCTTTAGGGTACATCAGACACATCATAATTTGAATGAAACCTTTAGCATTTTTGGCCCTACCTATCTCCTCTTAGGTGAAAAACCATAGAAGAGTTAGAGTCTTATGGTGCCAAAAATCTATGGTTCACTTATGCTTTATTTGGCCCCTTTATGCACATATAGGCCTTAATTAAGTGTTTTTTTTAATACAAACCTGACAAACAACATTAAAGAAAATATAATTTCTGACACCCACTTAAAAGCCTTAAGTAGGATGCATTCACCATGGGTGGTGAATGAGCCCCTCTTGGCACAAAAGTCAAAATAAATTCAAATTTCCTTTAAGGTTTTTATGAATTCATTAAGACCTTATGTAGTCCTGTGATGTATTTTCAGGTAATTAGGGAATAAGTGTGTATAAATAAGTTCTCTTCCATCCATTTTAATCTTAATTAATTCAACTAATTCATTCAAATAGTCATTCATCTATTGAATCATCTCATTCAAGCATTTGAGCAACATATCACCATTGAATCAAGCATCTTGGAGTAGCCATTAACATATCTTTAGACTTCAACAAAAGGTATTTTGTGAGTTTATGAAACTTGGATGTTGCTTGTTCATCATTCCCTTCTTATTTCATTCCTTTATTAAGGGTTTGATTACCAAAGAGGGATTTGACCAAGGCAAATCCCTATACTCTAACCCTTAACCATTTTTTCGTTGTTTGCATGTGTGTTTACAAGTCTTGTAGGATATTTGTAAAAGAAATAAGTGTTGAAAAGTAGTTAATAAGTCATCAAATCTATTCAAGTCAACCAAACCCTAATTAAACCTTAGAGACAACATTCAACCTGCTTTCTACAAATTTACTTTTATCAACCCGATAAGAAGAAAAATATAGATTTGGACCCACATAGATGACTTCAAAATTTGTAGATTTTTGTGGGAGTACTGATTTTCCATTGGTGGTGAATGAGTCCCATTTCCAAGCTAGTAAAGGTGATTTCATCAGATTTCAGTTCCCAACATTCAAAAACTAGTTTCAACAATGTTTTCCAAAAGTAGGACTAATTAACCATCAGTAGTGAATGAGTCCCACTAGTCATCTTCAATGATTTTTGAGACATTCTAGAACCTTCCATCATGAGCATTCTATCTCTAGGTGCACTCTATATAGTTTCATTATGTTCTAATTTCATTTGTGCATGTTTCTAGTTTATTTCTGCATATCACACTATGCTTTCAAACACTTCATATTTCTTAAGTTTTGCATACATAATCAATCAATTTTATTAGTTTTATACATCTAGGTCATTGCATTTAGGAATATTTACCTTATACTTACATTAGTTTGAGTGAAAAAACAAGATTTATGTGTGGGATCTATCTCTTTCCTTTAGGTGAAAAAACCTAATTGAGTAAGAGAGTCATAGCATTTGACACCACCTAATCTATAGTTTATCCACCTATTCATATCCATCCCATTTAGTCAACATATTGAGTCCCACAAGGTTCACTATGAGCATTGTCAAATCTTCTACATTCAATTTATTTCATTCATCATTGTGCACACATCATCTTCCACCATTTGGTTCTATTGGACTCTTCAATGAGCACTGTTTGATCTACAAGGGATACTCTACACCATTCGACACTGACCTCGCAAGTCTTGATCAAGCCCCACTAAAATTCTTGTGGGGTGTGTGAGCTATTGACACCTATCCATCATGACATCATCATTCACTAGTTGCATTTGTTTCCTTCGAAGGTCCAACCTTCCATCAATGATTAATATGCACCCAACCTGGATTAATATCCATTGTTCCACATTGACCTTGTTGGTCTTCATCAGGCCCCACTAACATGTCAATGATGTATGTGGGTAACTACCACGTGTACTATAACTAGGGAAAAAATATAGGTTACCATAAAATAAAATGAAAAAAACAAACCCTAGCTAAACAATGAAGTACAAAGGAGGAAAATGCATAAATAAAAGAATAATTTCACCAAAAAATCTTCATTCCATCCATGTTTGACATTCACTTCCCTTCTCCATTTACTGCAATATTATGTTTTCCCTCATATTTTTGATGAGTAACAATGAGTATGACAAGACCTAAGAAAATATTGAAGGATTATATGTAAAATGCAAGTGTACTCAAATTTCTACATGCATGAAGAAGTGTGGAAGCCTAAATTCAGAAGCATGAAGTGACAGATGTTGAAGTGATGAAGTAAGGAGATGATAAAAAAATCCCCATATGAGGTTGACATTGCCTTTTTATAAGAAATTCAATTTTGGAAAAATGGCCAAGATTGAAATTTGAGAGATGCCCTAACACCAAATTCTAAAATTGCATGTGAAAACCAACAATTAGGGTTAGGGAAACATTAGGTTAAAATTTTAAATGAAGGCCTGAGATTTGATTTTAGAAAAATCAAATCAATGAACAAGAATGTGCGTGACAAGGAGATATTGGGCATGGACAAAGATATTGTTGGATAAACAAATAATAATTTAAAATTATTTGATCGAAGAGGTTGATTTCACCTTTTTAATTAAAAAATAATTTAATTTAAGAGTTGCGGGGTCGTGTGATAGTAAATAATGATTTTAAATTATTTAATTGGTGGAAGAAAATAGAAAGTGGGACAATTTTAACTAAATAATTTTATTTAAAATTAGAAAAAGCCAAAGTGGACAATAATTAAATAAATTATAAAAAATTATTTAATTATAGAAGACATAAGATATTAGTGACACATTTAAATAAATAAATAAGGTTTATTTATTTAAATAGTAAGGAAGAAAGAGTGGATAAATAATAATTAAATAAATTTAGGACTTTATTTAATTATAGAGGGACATAGGAAATTAGTGACATATTTAAATAGAATAAATATAATTTATTTGTTTAAATAGTCAAGATGAATAAAATACTACACATCAACCTTACTAGGTCCCATAGTTGGTATCAATTCTCATCACCATGTCGAAGAGACTTTCTTCAAAGTCTTGGTGGCATGCTCAAGTCTCACTGATGTTAGGATGTCGAAAAGACATCATTCAAAGTCCTACCGACACCACTCTGTCTCCTTGATATACCTTTAATGGCATCACCTATCCACCTCACCGCAATGTCACTACATTGTAATCCACAATTAGGATGTTGATTACCCTTCATCTGATCTCATTATGCCACATATTTTCTTTGTAATCACTATCATCCACATCATTATGACTGGGTCCCACTTGAAGCACTACCTTCTCATCACCATGTCGAAGAGACATTTCCTATTCTCTCATTGACCATACATTGTCACACCGATAAGAACCTCAGACCTTGTCAACCGATTTCCAACATGTGAGGGGCTTGTCATGGGACGAACATGGTGGGATAAAGTCATTACTTAATCTTCAAGAAACAACCAAACACAATTCATCATTGAAATAGAACAATTTGAGGATGCCATGAGTATAAATGCATTAGGGTTTACCTATAAAACATAGAAACACTTGAGAGTAGAAATAACACATTTCTAGGTGCACCCTTCAGTTTCTCGAACTGTAGAACACATCACTGGAATGCTCTCAAAAATCCAATATCAAATATAGTACTTAATCTATCATCAAATTCCTAGATACAACTATTTTAGAGAGATGAAAACATTTTATCAACTAAGCAATACTTGATCAATTTGCTCTCTTGCACCAACAACGAATCCTCATACTTCTAGAACCAAATACACTACTCTCATATTTATTGTAAACCATATTTACTTTCCATGACTTAACTCATCAACTTTTTAATACCTTCATGGCATCTATGCTACTCTGCACATGCTTCTTCCTTGTATGGTCACATCACCCCATTCCTGATGTTTCCTTGGCATTACTAAACACTGTCAAAAAACTCTATCCTAGGATCAAGTATTACACCCTTCTAATCCACCTCATTGACATCAATGATAACATTATGTTCTTCTACATAGGATCAAATCAACTTATCCTTTAATCCCCTTTTAACATCAATGGTCCAACATATTTCAACATGAATCATTAGTTATTCTTTAGGGTGGACATTCATATTGGTAGGATGATCTAAGACAACCCTACCATATTTAGTAAGCATTAGGTATTCTTTAGGATCACTTGTGTTGAGGTGACGATTTCGATATCCTATCCCTTTTCTGTCTTCGACTCGTGTTTTTTCTAGGAATTGATGGATTTCTTGTTCACTTGTTGATCACACCCTTGTTTTCTCAAGATTGTGAATCCTTTTCTGTATGTTTCTTCTACGTTGATAGAATTGTCTTTTACTTTGTTAACATGAATGGTTGACTATTTAATTATTTAGAGGAATTAGGCTCACCTACCTTAGGGAACTTATGTTCACTTATTGTTTTAATTTCAAGATGTAAATATTCAAAAATATCAAGTGGTGATATCAGAGGTGATCTGGTTGTTTCACTGATGAACTTATTCATACTATCATCATATTCTCCAATGATGTCAACATCATGAGGAGGAAATTAATTAGGATTTGAAGGAGTGTGAGTGATTTTAATTTCATTAGGGTCATTTCCAAAGGCACAACTTGATGTGCATCCACTAAATATTTCAAATACTTCCATAGTTTTTCAAAGATCTAGCAAAGGGTTGAATCCTAGGAGGTTGATTAGGATCTACTGGGGGGTTCACCACCAAGTTTAGACTTGGAAAGACAATGCAATAAAGGCTGAAATTCAAGATGTAAAACAAAACCTTAATTTGATGCAATGCTTTAATTAATGATTTAAAAATGAAAGTAAACTAAAAAAAAAACTAGTAAATTGGAAGTATGTACCTAGAAGTGAGAATGGAGCTCTGAAATCATAAAATGCTGACTTTTAGGCCTGGTGGGACTCATTCACCATTCTAGGTGAATCAGTTCAAGTTTTGGGTGACTATTTTGGAATTTGTTTTAGCCAAAAGGTTACTTAGATCTACAAAAATCTCTACTAAGCAGGTGCAATGGAACTCATTCACCAGTAGTGGAAAATTAATCCACTTCTAATTTTTTGAGAATTCAAAACTGAAATCTATCACTCTTGGTCTACTTTGATGTTCTTGATAGAGATCCAGGTCTGAATTTACAAATTCTAGCCTATAGATCTTCTCCAAGCTTCTCCAAGGCTTGATTGCAACTTTGACAACTTGAATCCTTTGACAACTTTATCCAACCTTGCTCCTTGAGAAATCTACCACCTAAAACATGAAATCAAAAACAAAGGAGAGTGAATAATGTTAGTGGTTTATTAAATAGTGGTTTTCCTTGGTCAAGACCCTTGTTGGTAATTAAACCTTGAATGAAATAAAATAGAGAAGGAGAATGATGAACGATAAATATGAGATGTTGTAACTCACCAAACCCTTGAAGTAGAATCTTGCAATTATGATGGAGTTGGATGCAATGGATGTAAACCTTGAATCTTGTTTGAAATATGTTGATCTTGAATGTAATGTTAGCTTGAATCATGAGAACCTACACCATAATTGTTAGATCCACAATAAACATGATTCATAAATCATTTTACATGATGAACAATGCTTGAAAATTCTACAAAATGCTTGATAATATAGTCTTAAAGACTCTTGAATGCTGTTGTGAATGCTCTTGATTAAAAATTTTTGATGATGAATTCTCTGCACAAAAGTATTAGGTGAAAATGAGTGGATGAACCTTTTATTTATAGTCAATTATGCACTAAATCCTAAAAATGAAACTCTACAAGCCGACAATAGATCTAGGAGATGAAATTTCACCAGAAAATTGAATTAATATTAGATTTTGAGTCAAAAGGGGCTCATTCACCACAAGTGGTGAATGGTTCCCACCTAAGGGGACTCATTCTCCATGCATGATGAATGAGTCCCACCTTAGATTTTTAAAGGTAGGTTTCAAGATTTAGGTGCCTCAAATTGGTTTTTTAGGATTTATCTAGAAGATAAACATAAATAAGGCTTTTGGATGCAATTTGGGGCCAATAAAGCATAATAAAGCCCAATTATTAAATAAAATACCCTTACGAGAGTATGAAATTGTGTTACAACAATTTACAACACCCTAGAAAAGGCCTTAATTAAGAATAATTTGGCTAAAAATGGGTCCAAATACATAATAAATCCCTAGAAAAGTATGAAAATGGCTTACAACACTATACAACACCTTTGATCGGCCTAAATTAAATCATAAAAGGAAGTGTACTGGCCTTGTTTAATTAAAAATTTCATATAAAAGGGTGAAAGTGGGTTACAATACTTCACAACACCTTTAAACAAGACATTGATAAATGCATTTTATTTTCTTTTCAAGGGCATGTGACTTAATGTGAATGAGTTAAAACATATTACAATTCCAAATCAGTTCAAATTGTAGGATTTAATTCAACAAGAGGGAGCTGAACCCATATGAAATTTCCACCATTGATAATTTTCAACACTACAATTATGAAAATTGTTATCACTAGAGTTTTTTGTTTTTCTTGCTCATGGATGAGATGGTGATATTCTTCTCTTTTTATGGTGGTGTTGGAACCCTCTATTGAGGTTTTGGTGTGGAGTTCTCATAGTATTTTCCCCAATTTTGATTGGTTGGGTGGGATGTTCCTTGTTTGTGTTGGCTAAAGAAGCCTATGTTCTTAGAGGTTTGGCTGGCATTAGGGAATGAAATTAGATTGGTGCATACTTGCCTCTATTTTATATTTTAATTCTTGGTGGAATTTTTTATTGTATAGGTGGTGACTTCTCCTATAGAGGTGGATATTTTTCTCATTGATGTGGATGACATTCTATTTTTTCTTATGGGTACGTCTCTTTTTTTGGTGAAGACCTCTCCTATAGAGTTGGAGTTTTCCTTTTATTGGAGAGTTTTTCAATTGTTGCAAGGGGGATCTTGTAGCCTCATTTTTTTTCTTCTCCATTTTTTCTTAACATTGGAGCTAAGGGTTATGGTTGTGATCTTCTACATTGAAAGGAAATAGGTGAAAAAATTTATTAGCTATTAGCTCTTGATTGATGCTAGTATTGATCATGATGCTGGTCGCACACCAACAATGCAGATAAATCCTCACAAACAAACTAGGGGAACTTATCTTTACTTGAAATAAGAAACTAGGAAAACCTAAATCTTTAGGTTGACTCTTCTTATTCCCAAGGCTCGTTTAAGTTAGGTCTTGACCATACTAGGTTTGCATCAGGGTTCGTTGTGACAATGCTATTAATCACAAAGGGTAAAGGATAATTTCTAGTTCTAAAAGGAATTATAAGGTTCATTAAAAGATATACTTAGGTTGACCATCAGACAACTTCATGAAATTGAGAAATATGCAATACTATTTCATGAATTCCAAACAAATTTTCCATCACTTAAGTAGATTTAGCTTCAAGCCTTTCAAAATACAATGGAAATGAAATATTTGCAATAAATTTCTATTCATTCATCTCTTTTTTTGGTAGATTTTCTAAAATCTAAACATTTAATCTAAAATAAAGTATCAAAAATACTTGAAAAATAAAAGATCTCCTAGGCATTATCCATTCATGCTCCCAAAATTAACAAAATCAAATAAAACCACTCTATACTTCACTAGATTGCTTCACAACTAGGCATAGAATGGTGTGACATTTTAAATAAGCAGGGATTTAATTTGGCCACTAGGTAGGTTATGTATGCACCCTTAAATAGTGCATCATACAGTGTTGTATAGCTGAACAAATAACCAACTACAAAAAATAACAACTGGTAGTGTGATAGGTTGAATGTGAGCGTTAGAAAATGAGCAGCAAGCAAAAGAGTGCAAATGAACACCAAAACAACCTCCACCTCAAGATTAGCCTCAGTTGGAAACAACACAAGATAAAAGCAACAAATGGAACATTATACCTTGCGTCGAATCGATCCTTTGGTTGGCCCTTCGATCTTTGATGTGTATGCTCCTTGGATGGCACAAGATGCAAGATAAATGATGTTGTGAGGATGAGTGCAAGTGGATGAAAACAAGAAAATGGCTAAGTGTAGGTTGAGAAATAAGATTGCAAGAGTTTGGCTAGCAAAATGATCTCCCCTAAAATGAGAGAAAAGAGGGGGTATTTATAGGAATTTTGAGAATTCCTAGGGGAAATGGATGGTCAAGATTGAGCCACAAAATATCAAGATGTAGGGCTAAGGTGAGTTGAGAACTCACAAGCCCTCACATCTTGACATGTGGCATGTGATATAGCCCTAAAATGTGAGGTGGACATGAGGTGGAAGGAGAAGTACATGACATGGAGGGGGGTACAAAGTACCTTGGGATTGGACAAGATCTCCTCATAAAGGAGGTCATTGTCCCCATGTGGGTGAGAGGACATGTGAGGAATTAAAAATTCCTCAAATATCCTTATGGGGATGAGAGAAGGAATTTAAAATTCCTTAAATGCATTGGGGGATTAAAAAGTGAATTAAAAATTCACATGGGGGAGGGAGATGCCTTGTCCAAAAAGAAAAGCATTTAGTAGGGTTGACTAAGGACACATGTCATAAAGGACATGGGGAAGAGAAAAGGAATTTAATATTCCTTGGAAGGATAAAAGGAATTAAAAATTCCTTGAGAGGTTGATTAGGCTAGTTAGTGAGGGATTAGAGGATGGTTAGGTGGCTAAGAGAGATTAGAGGCCAACTTGCAAAAGTTGGAGGATGTGACACATCCTAATCAAGGATTAGGCATGTGCACACCTTAATGATGAGATTAGAAGATGGATTAGGATAAGATAAAAATGATGGAGGATGTGACATGAAGGGAATTAAATAAATGGAATATTTATTTAATTCAATTGATGGAAGGAGGATTAAAGAGATAAGGTATTATTTATTAAATACCTTAGGGATTTGGTAGAATTAAAGATATTAATTAAATAATAGCAGTATTACTTAATTAACGAAAATAAGATGAAAGGGGATGAATTTGGATAAATTAAGTGTCCAAATTTAGACGTCTACATGTAGTTTTCAAATTAGCTTCAATATTGATCAGTTCTATGTGCATACAAGTTTTTCATCCAAAATGATTTAGAAATCAATAAAAAAGGACAAAAATTAAAGAATATTTAGCTCTTCTGACATCCAAAATTTTTGAACTTAATTTAAAATAAAACATCTTATGGTCTTTTATATGAACAAGACACAAGGAAGATAAGAAAAATACATGAGAGGAAATCCAAGGGACAAATCAAGACAAGGCATGTGGAATATGACAATTGGAAAGAGAATTGCTAATGAGGTCAATTGATGTAAACCTTCCTTAGCAAGTTAATGTATTTCAAGTTTTTTATCTTCTTATTATTACTAGGATAATATATTGAATCTGGATAGTATGTAGGAACTTTCCCATATATTTAAAACAATTGATTTATCATTTTTGTTCCTACATCCTTGTTCTACCTTAGGATTTCTACTCTCAGGAATGTGTCACACTAGAGATTGGCACTCCTTCTCACCACATTCGTAATACTAGGGTTTCTAGTATTCTGATGACTCAAGCTCCTCCTTCATATAACTTCTTGGAATGCATTGCCAAATCTAGATATGATTCTATCTGTGATCAAAATTTTCCTAACCATCCATACCCAAATGTTGCATTGCAATCTACTTCTCCTACAAGTATAAATTCCACACATTAAATACCTTTTAGAAAAGTCATAAAACTCTAATGAAAACAAAATCATTGTAAATAAATCATCATGTTAAATCATGATAAATATCATTCTTTTAAAATATAATATTCTCGCATAGTTATTCTATCCTAGTTGGGTTACCGACCCTTTGGACCTTCAGGCAACATTAAAACATCTAACTTTTAAACTTAACATTATTACCTAGTGCCCAATACCTAATAATTCATCAATTATAAAAAAAAATTCCCAAACCCCAAAGTTTACCAAAACTTTCATTTTACTAGAACTGTACTCCCATATAGGAACATTTACCTAAAAATTTTCATTTACATTTTACATCTCTTGCCACCTGGTACCTAATTTCTACTACTTGGTGCTCTTGAACCACAAAATACTTTAAAAAAATTACTTTAACTTATACCTTCCAGTGATCTCTTCCTCTAGCTAGCACCTTCCATAAGCATTAGTTTTCACTTGGGTCCCCATGCTTTATAGTCTTGGGTCATGTTGTGAGACCACACAACATGCAACTAGTAAAACCAAATTTAAAATAAATTGAGGATTAAATTACCTACTAAAAATATCAAATTATACACATGTCAAAACAAAAACTTACCTTCACCTAGATTCTAACATAAAGATAATAAAGTTTCTCTCGAAAGTACTAGTGTGTGTTATGATTGATTCTAGTCTTTAAAACTGGGTGGAAAAACTAGCTCATTGGTAATCCTCCAAATCCAACCATGGATAGATCCTTGTGGTCAATAAAGCATCCATAGCCTCAACAAGGTTATCTCTATAATTCCCCCAAACATAGCCCTACTACTAGCCAGACATCCATAGCCCAGATAGGGATATTTGGATAGCCTAAAGAGTTGAATTTTTCTCTTTTGATATTTCTTTGATACTCATTTTTTTTATATATTGCAATATAAGATCATTTTCTTCAACTTGCAAGCAATGAAGACCACTATTAGGTTGGGAATTACATTGGTAGTGAATGTTACCTTTTTAATTATCATCCAATACAAATCCATTCATCGTTTCGCCAATTTCTAGAAACTCTTTTAATAATTTTCTTTAAGTGTGACTTTCTAGCTAAATTTTACCATCCTTATGCCAATTCCTAGCTAACTACAATTCACTATATGTGAAAAAGTATGCATAAATGAAAATTTAGCAGCGAATAATTGGATCACAAAATTAAATCTAAATTTAGAACTATTGATTACCACCCTTCCATCTTTAGCTTATGGAAACCACTAAATGCTCGACTAGCTACAATTTTGATTTGATAGTGCAACACCACATTAATGCATCAGAGTTATCATCATGATTCTTAATTCCAATCATAATACTTTGTATTTAACTTTCATGACTTAACACACATGTATTATTTCTTTTCAATTCCCATATGCTAATCTATGCTACCTTATCGAATTGATTTTCCTTTCTTCATTGCACACATGTACACCTTCATGATTAATATGGACCAAACAAATATAATGAAATGACCACTATTAATTTTTAAATCTTCAATTTTCTCAATTTTTGATCTTCGTATTGGATAAATTCAAAGAAATTTCCATTAATTATGTGAGAATTAATTTTATTTAGCATTCTGCTCTAGAGAAGCTTGTCTGGTTGCCACCTCAATTTGCATTTTCGAAGACTTTGTTCTAGGAAACTATGTACCACAACTCCTTCATGGTTTTCTATAAGTTGAGCACTTCTCTTTTTGTGTCATAGAATAAAGGATCCTTTGCTTGAAATGGGAATAATTCATGATAAATTGGATTTAATAAGGTCTTAATCTAGTGTTATGAGGCATTTTATGCATCCATAATAGGTCTTGTACCCTTGAAATTTGAATAAATGACATCTTCTAAAGGTGTTGTAAAGTGTTATAAGATACTTTCACACTTTTCAAGACTTAATAAACTCATTTCTCCCTAATTCAACATCATAAAATGTGTATAATAGTATTACTACATCAATTTAGAAGGTTCTTGAATTAAACTTAATGTTAAACTAGTGTTGTAATGTGTCTTGCACATTCACATTGGTTCTTGTGCCTTCATAGGCTATGTGGACCTCATTTTAGTGTTGTAAAGTGTATTAAATCACACTTTCACATCAATTTGTATGTCCCAAGCCTCATTTTTCATTCATCTCATCACTAATAGTCCCATATTAACCCATATTATTCATCAGGAGGCTCAAATTGATCAAATACCTGACAAAGTTGTTATTTAAACATTATTTTCTTATATCCTGGCATGTTAACTGTCAAAATGACCCCTATGGGAACCATCCACCATGCATGATGAATTAGTCCCATTTGCCCCAATTTTGACCTTTGAGCAGGAAAAAAGTCAAATTGGTACCCCTCCACTTTGCTTATGTTTTCTGTTATAATGTTTTCACTTTGATAGACTTTGGTACTTTGTTTTAGATATTTGTATTGCTGACTTTAGAGCAATAATGGATTCATTTTGTGATATGGTGATACTTTGTATCGTGATAATTAATTTCTGACATGCTTTATGTTAGCA
Source organism: Sequoia sempervirens (assembly GCA_007258455.2). Lineage (NCBI taxonomy): Eukaryota > Viridiplantae > Streptophyta > Pinopsida > Cupressales > Cupressaceae > Sequoia > Sequoia sempervirens. The sequence continues at coordinate 263,500 of VDFB02322584.1, read as the reverse complement.
TAGATGTTTCCTTCAGATGTAATTGCTATATATATTTGTTTATGGTAGATTAACTGTTATTTAATTTTTCAGTTTGATGTGATGTGTATTGGTTTGGAGAACAGAGTTGCATCACTTGCTTGTGAGTGCCCTGTGATTTACGTGATTTTCTCTGCATGGTGTGTTTGTATAATGGATTATATGTATGTATGTTATTTGTTTGATTGTAGGATTACAGGTACATGACACCAACTCCACCTAGTTTCTCAGGTCTAAGCGTGTTAAGATTCAATGAAAATGTTGATTGGGAGGTAGTAACAAGGTTTTTCCTAGTCTAGTCTCAAACCTAGTCATAGTATATCATCAGTTTAAGTCTAGTGTCTTTGGTTGTCTCGTTTTTGTCTGATTGGGTTATTTATTTTGAAGGGAAAATTTTGTTAATTTATTATAAGATTAATGTTCTTTTAATTCAATGTTTATTTTAAATTAATTTTAAATGTCAAAAATAAAGTTTTACATTTTATTCCATTAATTAATTAGTTTATTTGGTTAAGTAATTTAATTGTTGAGATTAAAATTATTTAATTAAATAAATTAATTAATTGAATTAATGTTATTTTATTTGTGAAAATAGATTAAATTTGAACTAATTGTTTTGTGGGAAATGGAATTTTAATTATGAAATAAATAAATAAATAAAGAAAAGGAAATTGAATTTTGAATTTTGAATTCTTGATAAGGAAGAAAGAAAGATTTGCCATGAGTTTGTTAGAAGATATTTTATTCTTGACATGTGTGTTAGTTAAAATTAATTGCTTTTTCTTGTTGAGGATTCTCTGAGAAGATATTATGTGATTTGGGGAAAACAGGAAATCACTTCACGGGAAATGAAAAGTACAGTGAATTGTTGAAAATATTTTTGTTGAATTAATTTGGGTTTATTATTAAAATTTTGGAAGTAGATTTGGGATTGTTTTTGGTTAGAATTTGCATTCTTCTAGAAATTGGTGTGCTAGAAGGGCTTTGAAAGATTGCATGCATCAAGCAAACAAATCTTTACTTCTAAAACCAAGTTTTTTTTTTTAAGCTACAGGAATACAGGTATTCCTCTATTTAATTTAATTTGTTTTCTTTTGAAAGATTGCCTGTGTAAGAATTAGTTTTGTGCAACTTTATTAAATTATGAATTTATAAGATTTCTAGAGGAAACTATTGTGTTTTGTGACTTCTATATTCTTCTTGGTGATTTTTGTGAAAAATGGTTTTGTAGAAATTTGTTATCTCTCTGTGTTTTTCTTACAAAACAAAATATTATAGAGAAATCAGAGGGCAACACAAAGATTTGATTTAATAGTAGTAAATTCATAGAGGAAATTGATGAAATCTTTGTAGGATTTTATGTTAAAATCATCTGTTAAATCCGGTGATAAATTTGGGGGTTATGAAATGAAAACCTTTGTAGTTGAAACTACTATATTGGGAATAAATTATACAAAATTTATATGTTCTTTTCAATTTCTTGTGGAAAGCTTTATCAGGATATTTATTAGTATATTTTAATCATACTTGTTATATATTAGTATCAAATATATATATATATATATATATATATATATATATATATATATATATATATATATATATATATATATATATATATATATATATATATATATATATATATATATATATATATATATATATATATATATTTTGATACTAATATATATATATACTTACATACATGTGAATTCATTATGTAAAATATTGATATTTTATCTTCCTCTTTTTGAAAAGATCTGAAACGCGGACATTATCGAGGGTTTTGAAATTTTTAGTTTGTAAAAAAAAGTAATAATAAAAGATGAGGTTTTAAGTTTAAGGGGGGCCATAGGCTTCCACCACAACCACCCCACATAGGGAGATGGCTGTGGAGGCAGCCAACACTACCCTCACAGGGAGCAACAACTGCCAACATATCCGTTACCCCATGTGGGGGTAGGCTGTGAGTAACAGTCTATGACTGTGTAAAACAGTCTGAAACTTATGTTTGATAATATGCATCATTTAATAAAGTTTTGAATCCATTACGAAATTTGAAATATTAGTATTCACAGATTTTAAAGTTGTTTTAATTTTGTTATATATATATATATATTTGTGTGTGTGTGTAAAATTAAAATATATACTTTACTGATTATTGAGTTAGTATTATAATGCAATTTTCTTCAAATTAAAATATGTGTGTGAAGTATAAGATCAATTAGTTTTCAAAATATATGTAGAGAGAAAATTTGGTATTTATATTTATATGAAATTTTGAAGATTAAAAAATTTAGATTATGTGAAAACAATTATTTTTATTATTTGAGAGAAGAACTATAATCAAATTAATTGATTCTTTTGTGCTTTAAGAAATGGATGTGATGGATTTAGTAAATCCTAATGTTAGATTCCTATTGTTTTGTTTTGTTTTAAATTGTGTTTCCTTTTTGTTGGGAAAATTAGGAATGTATTAGAAGTACAAGTCTTCCAGAAAAGTTTGTTTTAAGGTGGGGATTGTTATTTGTTTTTATACCACCTTTGAGATAACTAGGGTTGTGCACATAATAATATGCGTAGATTTGACACGTGATTATATAAACATGAGGTGTTATCTGTTGTGATATTTTGGTTAATAGATTTTGGATATATGTGCACCTTATTTACCCTAGATAGAGAACTTAGATTTCTTATGTTATTTTTAGGGGAGTGGTTCTTTGTGAGGGCAGGCACACAAAGTGGTGCTTGGGTAACTCATGTAGAGTTAGTAAGTGAGTGAAAACTAAAACAAAACATTAGATAGCTTAAAACCTTTAACTAGATTAATAAGCCTCACTTATAGACCCAAGGGCTTGTTCAACATTGAGAATAAGTTGAGAAGGCCTGGAATGGAAAATTGATTTCTTGTTAACTTAAAAGATATTCGATTCTACAACAATTCGCATGTGGGGTTAGGTTTCATAAGAGGTTTCTAGGGTAACCCAAGTTGGGGCCCAGAACCTAGGAAGAAACACCAGGGTAACCTTTGCAACATTGTGATGAAACTCCTCCTAAAATAACAGTGTCTTTGTGAACTTAGTTTATTTGATTGACCTAATTCTGGAAGCAATGTAACCAATAAGTTAAGTTTGAATTTGTATAGTTTTTCCATGGTTTTACTTGTGTCTAGGGTTTGTAGGTTATGTCTAGGGAACCTTATTACTGTCTCCTAGCATGGGGGTTGGACCTACGGGTACCACATGGTTGGGTGGAACGTGCACCCTACTCCATTGGGTCCCCAGTTCTTGATTGTGGTAATGAGTGCTTCTTGGATGGAGAGCTCACATGTGGATTTATGTACTTCCTTATTTGTAATAGTGGAAATTGTACTTGTGTAACACTCCTCAATTTTAATGAGGAGAGCATTTGTAACTTGTAATTGTAAACTATTATTTGATCTACCTCATTTGGAAAATGAGTATTGTAATGAAATTTCAAATGCAATGTAAGATTCTTATTTGTACTTTATATCTTTAATGATGTAACTTAAACGATATTCAATGTATGTTTCTAAGTTAATGTGAGATAAATTTATGCAATGTTAAATGTTATTGTCGTCAATGGGAATTTTCAGATAGTGTGTCATTACATTACTTAGGGAATGTTTGCAATTAGTTAAGTAAATGATTACATTTATAAAAAAAAAAATTATTACACTTTCATAGTCAATGCGTCATTCCTTAGGTTACAAGATGGGGCATTACAGAAATTTAAGTTTAATATTACTTCATGTCATCCTATGATGAGGTATTGATGGGTCAAATAGGTGAAATACCTATAAATATAAGTAATTTAACTCTAATTGATATATCTTATCTCTTATCATTCATTCATCCACCAATATTCCATCTCAAGTCAAGCAACTTAGGGTTTCATCATTTCAAATCACCAAGATATCAATTTTCATACCTTCAAGGGTAGATTCTTCATATTTTTCTATAGAATTTCAAGATCAAACATCATGGAAAGGTAATTAAATCCATTATTGCATGTTTCATTCCATTCTTTCATCATTTTGGTTTAATTACCTCAAAGGGGTTTGACCAAGGCGAACCCTCATGCCCTAACATCCAGCTTTCCTCTCTCTTGTCTTGTGTGTTTATAAATTTAGGACTCTTGGAAGCTTGGAACTAATTGAAGATCAAGTTACAAGATTTCTCAAGTATTATCTTCATTCAACAAGTCAAAATGTCATCAAAAGCTCACTTTTAGACCTATAAATTAGAGTTTCAGAAGTGAACACCTATAGAGAATCAAAGTGCAGATCACAAGATTTGGATTCCACTTTTGAAAATATAAAAATTTAAAAGTGGACTCAATCACTATGGGTGGAAAATGGGTCCCACTCCAGGGTCAATTTTGAGTTTTCTACATTTTTAGATACACTTTTGTCAGAAACGAGTTTCAACTTAGTTTTGCAAAACTCAGACTGATTCACCCAAAATGGCGAATAAGTCCCACCAGGCCCAAAAAATAGCATTAGTAGCATTTAAAATGTTTTTTCCAACCTCCTTCAACATCACAGATGCACACTTTCAATTTGGTTCATTTCTTTTAAGTTTCACATCCATTTCTAGTTTATTTTTGCATAACACAATGTGTTTTCAAATAAATCACATTTCTTAGGTTTTGAATACTTAATCAATCTTATCAGTTATTTTCACTAATATCATCTCATTTAGACATATAAACATCATACAATCCTTTATTTGAGTGAACCACGTAGATTTTGGGTGTGGGATCTATCTCTTTTCCTTAGGTGAAAGACCCTAATTTAACAAAAGAGACCTAGCATTCCTAGTCCAAAAATTCTATAGTTCACTTTCAATTTTTCAATTTTTATTCCTTTTAAATTATCACCTATATTTTTTTCCTTGCTTGTTCTTTCTTGCTACCAGGACATGGAAACACCAATTGGCTTGACCTACATTGACCACCAGAATGGATTTATGGGTTGCATAACTACCTAGTGACTTGGAAATTTTTTCTTTTTGTAGAATCTCAACTTGACTACACCAAATCTACACATGATCATTAGAAATTTTTTTTTTGAATCCAGAGTATACTACTTGTAATACCCCTCATGTTACTACTTTATTTTTGACATTCCCTGTGGTTTTTGTTTGGCACATTGTGGTTTTGATGATATTGTTAATATTATGTTGAGGTAGCTTAGACTGTTACTGATTATATTGCTGTTATGATGCCATGTATATTATGATGATATTTTATTACAATTGTTTTGATGAAATTATTTGGAATTCAGTAGACTAGAAAATAGTAATTCATGATATTGATGCAAATTAATGTAAATTTATAATGCTTTAGATGATTATATGAATTGGTGAGGGGACAGGTAGCATCACTCATTCGCGAGTGCCCTGCTACACTACAAATCCTTCTCACGATGCTTTGTAACTGATTATATGTATGTATATTGTATATCACCTTGTTGGATGTAGGCTTTGCAAGAATAAGACTCAATTCCACCTATTTTGATAGGTCTGGACGAGCATTGAACCAACCCAATGGCAAGAAGTTGAATAAAGGTGACATGAAAAGTAATTCCATTCCAAGGTGTCAACAGTCTTGTACCTTCTTGGTTTGTGCGTCTTGGTCATATTCATTTGTGTTGTTGCATTGGTCCTTGTATGTTATTGTGATTTTATGATTTATCTAATGTGGTTATGGTTTTATGTTGTGATTTAAATAATTAAGCAATTAATAAAATAAAACCATAAAATAATAAATAAATTAAAACAATGGATAAATATTAGTAGTAGTAGTAAAAATATTACATCTATTTTGAGTCCTACAATCGTTGATTTTAATTATTTTAATATGAAAGTAATTATTTAATAAAGTATTGTGGAGATGATGAATATATATATATATATAAAAGTTCATTTTTGTGGATTTAAATTTATTTAGTTTTAATCAAATGCATGATAAAAGAAAATGAAATATAAATACATAAAAAGGAAACAAAAGTAATTAAGGATTAATAATTAGTTTGATTTATTTCTTGAAATGTGACCTCTGGTATTCACGGGAAGAGGAAATTGAAAGGGTTTCCTGGGCATGGATTTTAATAAGGGGTTTTCTTTGTTTGAGGGGAGTTGTTGGAATTCTGGAAAATTTTTGTCTTCAACACTGCATTCTTGTTCTGTTTGCTGGAGAAATCATAAAAGAAGAAGGTTGGGTTTGAAGGAGAATTTGGGGAAATCTGTTGCTGGGAACAATCGGCAGTGAGGAATTGGTTTTGCGAGAGGGATTAAGCTTCTACAAATCTTCTTCAAACATAGGATGCCCAGTTCTTTTCTTTTCAATTAATTATTTTCTGTAGTATCGAATAAAATAGAAATTGTTTTGTCTATGTATGAAATTTTCATAGGGTTGGAAATCAAACGTTTTTGGAAGGAAATCTATTGGGTTATTGTTTAATCAATGAAAATTTAACCAAGGATTGGGATTGTTATTTGTCAAAATAGAATTTCTGTGGGGTTCTGGGCTGTTGGTTATTGAAAGGAGTTTTGTTTGAAATCTAGAAATGAGCAGTACTTCTGTTGTTTTGTTTTTTAAAAAATATATATATGTTAAAGAGCAATTTCCTTCCATTGAATTTCTGGGATTATGATATTCTCGATATGCATGTATGTTACAAAATATTTCTCCTGTTCAGAGAACAATGATTATTTTTCCCTGATTTTGAAATGTTCAGATTCCTATATATATATATATGTATATATATATATTAGATATGTATATATATATTTATAGATATGTAAAAATATTGAATGAAAATCAAAATTTATTGAAACTCAATATTTTTCCCGTCAGCACTATTCAAAGTAATATGTTTTGGTATTATATTGTGGCTGTGTGGTGGTTCGGCCTCGGCCATACCCACCACCCCTACGGGCGGTTATTTCTCAGGTATTTATTTGTAGTTACCCACATTCGAATTTGCATATGTTTACTTTTTGTAAAACGTGAATTTCTATTTTTATTTACTGTGCAAAATTTACTTTATAAATATATATATATGTATATATATATATGTATATATGTATATTTATATATATATATATGTATGTATATATATATTATATTTGTATATATATACTTATTAACCATTTATTTAGATTGGTAATCGATTTAATCGCTGTTGTAAATCCACTTAATTTTATCGCAAATATTTTGTTTCTTTTTCAAGGAAATAAAAACAAATCAAGAGTAGTAGAAATAATAAAATAGAAGGGAAATCGTTTTTGTTATTATTGATTTATTGGTTCGACAACTTTGAGAGAATAATTTAGTAGAGAAATCAATTTATGAATATATGACAAAGTACTTGTTTATTAATTTTGTTTTAGGTGTGAATATTTTTGGAAATAGAATTTATTGGTGAATTAAATAAGTTGTTTCTTTTATTTTTATTCTTGATATTGAGTTTTGTTGAATTGTTGGGTTCGGGACATTGTTAATTCATTGATGTGGGAACCCGTTTGTGTTAACACTTTAGTTTCCAGAGGATTTTGATTTTTGATTGAATTTATATCTCTTCATCTTGAGTTTCTGTTAAGTATTACGAGTGGGGTGTACCGAGTTTTGAGATTTTGATTATGGTATTTAATTTGCGAGATGGGTTATTCCTCGTGTATTGCTTTTGTGGTTATATTTGGTGTTCATGATTGGAATGGTACAACCCCTGTTACTTTTTGGTTTTTATGTGGGGTCTCTAGGGAGAGTGGCTCCTCGTGGGGGCCGGCGCCCCGTTTAAGGGGAAGGGCTCAGGATAACCCACGAGTGAGTTAGTAATCAAGTGAAAACCTAATAATTAACTTAGGAGGGTTGGGTAGTAACATCATTACAATATTTAAAATATGGATGCTTCGTCTTCATTAGTGCTTCCAATGACTAATGGAAGACTGAGAAGGCCATGGTCAGCAAGGTCATGACCTCGTCTTCATGAGAGGTTTACGGCTCCACATTAGTCACCCTATGGACTGGCGCCTCCAGTTTGGAGGAAGGGCACAGGACAGCCATAGATGGGACTGGCACCTCTAATTGGGAGGAAGGGCACAGGACAACCCATGTAGGACTATGCGATGACACTCTCCCCTAGTTGCCCATGTGTTTTACTTTATTGAGTTCCTCTGGAAGTAGGTTATGGGAGTTGGTTTAGATTGTTGTTTGAATTGATTTAAATTGATTTATGATTATTGTTTTAATACATCTTTAGTATGCTTTATGGTCTTGTATGATCTCATTTATATTTGATTTTCGATCTTGTATCTTTATGATACTGTGATATGATGTTATTGGTGTTCATTGTAATTTGGAGTATTGTGTTATGGATCTATGTTGGTACTTCTTGTATGTTTGTACTTCTATTGTCAGTCTTGGTCGGAGTTACTTCTCTGTCACCTCTTAGCATGGCGGTGGTCGGGTGGAACGTGCTCCGCACACCGTTGGGTTCCCCATCAGCATTCATTGGTTCAGTCTCTTCCAGTTGAAGATTTGTTCCAGTTGATCTCTTTACATTATGATAATCTTGTATATTGTATTCATCCCACATGATTGGGAGTCATGATGTAACTATATTGATATGATGTAAAATTTGAAAGATATTGTGATGTAGTTAAATCAACTTTGTATCTTTGTTTGGCTATGTAATTTCTCATGGTTTTATCTTGTGATGGAATCTATGTATTTATACATATCTAATGTTGTCATTATTAGTTCCTTTTGATATCTTATGAGTTGATGTTTAGCAATGTCTTTTTCGATGTGACCTTGTGTGCCCCAAAGAACATAGTCGATTATGGTATTTGTGTTATAATGAAAAGAAGTATATGAGTATGTATATGATCATTTAATATTTGGTATGTTGAATTATTTATATTTCTTTAAAAAATATATATATATTTGCGTTCTTTATTTGTTTGTTCTTTGGGGCTTGCACGGCGGGTGTTACAACTTGGTATCAGAGCCAAGGTTGCACACGCTGAGGTCTCTGGGTAGTTATGTCCATTAGGCAACCTTTGCATGTTAGGTTCTTAAGCTCATGTGTACCTTTGTCTTGTTGTGCAGAAGCATGCCTAGAGGTAGAGGTAGAGGTAGAGGTAGAGGTAGAGGTAGAGGTAGAGGTCGTGGATCCCACCAACCGAGTCCTTCACCACCATGTTCTCGCGGTCCTGAGTCTGAGGAGCAATAGAACTCTTAGAACAATCCGTCAGGTGGTGGACCAAACCTGGAACAACCAAGGTTGGATGGTCAGTTGCAGCATCTTTTGGGTGAGCTTCTTGATAGATTGGGTCCTAGACCTGATGGGGATCAGCCGGTTGAGAGAGAAAGAGAAAGGTCTTCAAGGCATAGGGGAGCTACAGTTGAGCAGGATACATTATTAGCACGTCATATGAGAGATTTAATGAGAGCTCATCCACCTACCTTCGATGGCTCTGGAGGAGGATTGGAGGCCGAGACCTGGTTAATTGATTTGGGCCGATGCTTCGTAATGCACCCCTATGGTAGTAATACCAAGGCTCGATGTGCTGTTATGCATTTGCGAGGTTTCACGTTCACTTGGTGGCAGCTTGAGGAGCAGAAGTTACACATGGATATCAGTATGGTCACTTGGGAGTTTTTCCTGGAAAGGTTCAGGGCTCGCTTCCTCTCAGATCATTGGAGGCAGCGTAGGGCAGATGAATTCCATGATCTTAAGCAAATGGCAATGTTAGTGGAACAGTATGAACATCATTTCTATGAACTAAAACAATATACAGGGATTAGCCATGATGAAGGAATGTTGGTTCAGCATTTTGTTCGAGGCTTGAACGCTCGCATCAGTTGTGGCGTACGAGTCTTCAAACCTAAGACCATGGAAGTTGCTGTCGAAAAGGCTCGCTTGGTAGAGGAAAACTTGGCTATGGCCTTGGGTGGTCATGTAGGAGTACAGATTGGTAGTATGCCCACTCCTAGAGCTGGTTCGTAAGGGGGTCAGGCACAGGTAGCAGGACCTTCTAAGAGTCATTTTGGGCCTTAAAGAGGAGGTCAGCAGCAGCAATCTCAGCCGAAGCACAAGAATACTACTTCTCAGCAAGGTGGTCACTTTTAGTTTCACAAGGATCAAAACTGAAACTGTACATGTTCAGAACAACCTGCATTGAGTTTTCAGTCTCCACCTAGTCGTGGGAGCTTCCAGCAATCGAATGCTCCATCCAGGGGAAGAGGCTTTGGTCGAGGTTCTGGATGCTTCTCATGTGGGCAGCAGGGGCATATTGCTAGGATGTGTCCTCAAAAGAGCGCTTCAGAGTTTAGTCAGAAACCAGCTATGTCTGAGCCAACAATGGGAGACGTAGGGAGATCTCACCGAGTCTTCGCAATAGTGGATAATCGGCAGGCGGATCATTAGAGCACCGTCATTGAGACTACAGGTTTATTGCATAAGTCTAACATTTCAGTACTCTTTGATTCTGGTGCATCTGACTCTTTTATATCTCCTTTAGTTGTTGAGCGATGTAAACTGGGGGCAATAAAGCAAAGTGAAAAGTGGCAGGTTGAGTTAGCTTCAGGATCTAAGGTTGTGGTTGAGAAGCTTGTGCAGGGTTGTAGGTTAGAGTTAGGGGCAATGTCGACTAAGGTGGACCTCAGAATTCTTCCACTTGGTTCTTATGATGTAGTCTTGGGCATGGATTGGCTAAGCTCACATCGTGCTTTGATAGATTGTCACCGTAAAGGAGTGCAGTGTGTGGATGATTTTGGTAAAGAGGTGGAAATTGTGGGTGTTCAGAGGCCTGTTTCCTTGAGAATGATCTCAGCTATGTAGTTAAAAAGGTGTTTTCATCAAGGTTGTCAGCTTTTTGCGGTATCAATTAGTGACCTTGAGTCAAAGGGTAGCCGTGAAGTGTCACTGAATGATTACCCTCTTCTCGCTGAATTTTTTGATGTTTTCCCTGGTGAGATACCAGGTATGCCTCCTAAGCATGAGGTGGATTTTAGGATAGATCTGGTGCCTGGGGTTGAGCCTATCTCTCGGGCTCCTTACAGGATGACCACGCAAGAGCTCCAAGAGCTTCGTCTGTAGTTGGAAGAATTGTTAGCTAAGGGGTTTATCCGCCCTAGTGTTTCTCCTTGGGGAGCACCAGTGATCTTTGTCAAAAAGAAGGATGGGTCTCTCCATCTTTGTATCGATTAATATCAATTGAACAAGGTAATAGTAAAGAACCGTTATCCCATTCCCAGGATTGATGATCTCTTTGATCAGATAAAAGTGGCAAATGTATTTTCCAAGATTGACCTTAAATTAGGGTATCATCATTTGTCGATAGCAGAGGCCGACATTCATAAAACTGCATTTCATACTTGGCATGGACACTACGAGTTCACAGTGATGCCGTTCGGGTTAACGAATGCACCTTCAGTCTTTATGAGTCTAATGAATGGGGTGTTTTGAACTTACTTGGATAGGTTCATCCTCGTGTTTCTTGATGATATTTTGATTTATTCTAAGTCTATGGAGGAGCATGAGGTGCACCTAAAGCAGGTTTTGCAGTGCTTAAGGGACAATCAGTTGTATGCCAATTTGGCAAAAGTGTGACTTTTATAAGACTGAAGTTCAGTATTTGGGCCATGTGATCTCTGAAGAGGGAATTTCTGTTGATCCTGCTAAAATCCAGGCTATCATGGATTGGCCCGTGCCCACTAATGTCTCAGAAATTCGCAGTTTCATGGGACTAGCTGGGTATTATCGGCGGTACGTTCAGGGCTTCTCAAGAATTGCGCATCCCATCACTTCACTTCAGCGGAAGGGAAAGAAATTTCTTTGGTCAGAGCAGTGTCAGTTGGCGTTCCAAACCCTTAAGGAGAAACTGACTAGTGCTCCAATTTTGGCAGTGCCGGATCCTTCAGGTGATTTTGTGGTTTGTACTGATGCTTCATTGGAGGGTCTCGGAGCTGTGTTGATGCAGGATGGGAGAGTGATTGCCTATGAATCTCGGAAGTTAAAAGATCATGAACTCAATTATCCCACACATGACCTTGAATTGGCCGCAGTGGTTCATGCTCTTGTGAGATGGAGGCACTTTTTGTTAGGGCATCGGTTTGAGTTGCATACAGATCATCGAAGTTTGCAATACATCTTCACTCAACCGAATTTGAATGCAAGGCAGAGGAGGTGGATGGAATTTTTGTGTGAGTATGATTTTGAGGTTAAGTATATTCAGGGTAAGGAAAATGTGGTGGCTGACGCTCTAAGTCGGCGTAGGCATGAGGTTTCTGCAATGTCTCTTGAGGTGGATTTGAAGAGTCAGATTCTTGCAGCCCTTCCTTCAGATAGTTGGTATTCAGAGGTGAAAGCTGAGGTAGAATCAGGTAGAGCTTTGGAGGGGAAATTTGTTGGTTATTCGTTGGATTTGGATGGTGCTATGCATTTCTCTAGACGGTTGTATGTACCTTCTTCAGAGGGTCTTCGTACCCTGATTTTGACGGAAGGTCATCGGGCACCTTACGCAGCACATCCTGGAGTCAAGAAAATGTATGCAAATCTGTGTTCGCTTTACTTTTGGTCAGGAATGAAGCGGGATATCGCCGACTTTGTGGCTCGATGTCTTGAATGTCAGAGAGTAAAGGCTGAACATCATCATCCAGCAGGGTTGCTACAGCCTCACCTTGTTCCAAAGTGGAAATGGGATGTTATTTCCATGGATTTCATTGTTGGGTTGCCTATGTCATCTAGACGACATGATGCTATTATGGTCACAGTTGACAGATTGACTAAGGTAGCTCATTTTTCTCCTATTCAATCTTCGTATACGGCATCTTATGTTGCTATGGTGTTCATGAATGATATAGTTAGATTGCATGGGATACCATGGAGGATCATTTCTGACAGAGATCCGATATTCTCGTCTGCATTGTGGACATCTTTGCAGCAGTCTTTGGGAACTAAGTTGAATTTCAGTTCTGCCTACCATCCTGAGACTGATGGTAAAACTAAGAGAGTTAACCAGGTGCTAGAGGATATGCTTCGTATGTATGTCATGGATCAGCAATCGCATTGGGAGGACTATCTGTACTTGGTTGAGTTTGCATATAACAATGGATACCATAGTTCTATTGGTATGGCTCCTTTTTAGGCTTTGTACGGTCATCCTTGTTGTACTCCTTTGAGTTGGGATCAGTTGGAGGATAGGGTGCTTCTTGGGCCCGAAATGCTTAGAGATTTGGAGCAGCAGGTGGCTCGCATTCGGGAGCATCTTGTAGCTACTCAGGATAGATAGAAGAAGTATGCTGACGCTCATAGAGTAGATCGACAATATGCAGCAGGTGATCGGGTGTTCTTTCGAGTGCGCCCGCGGAAGAGCCCTATTCGTTACGGAAAGGGTTCGAAGCTTGTGCCTCACTTCGTTGGACCCTTTGAGGTGTTGGAGTGGATTG
>VDFB02322584.1:144506-249900 GCA_007258455.2 Sequoia sempervirens | reverse complement strand
ATTTGCATCTGAAAACCTTCCGAGTGGGATTTGAGGCACTTAGAGCTTTTGGATTGGTCTCGAAACTTGCTAAAATTGGCATAGCTGATTTCAAGCGCGTTCTTGACTTCACGACCTTTCCAACGGTTTGAACAGTTCGCGAATCGGAATCCTGGATCAAAAGTTATGACCCCGCAAAGTCAGCGCACTTTCTAGAAGATACCATTGCAAATGCTCTTTTGAAATTTGAACTTCATGTTGTAAATTTTGGGCGCCAAACCGCCTAAACTCAAATTGAATGTTGTTTTGGCTCCAAACAAATGAGGAGCTCTATTTATGGGCGGGTTTTCTAATTTTTGGGTAACTTTTTGGGGACAAGCTCGCATATTACGAAAGGGTTATTCTGTAGCTTTCTGTAGCTTGCATGTGTTATAGAACTTGGGGATTTGAGATCCTCTGCATGTAAGAAGTTCCATTTTTTGAATAATAAAATTATTCTCTAATTTGTGTTTTATTTTCTCTGTCTCGGGTTTGCGCCCTCATCACCCTGGTCATAGTGTGTCGTTAGTTGGTGTCTAGTATGTTGTTAAGTCTTATCTTCTTTTTAGTTTTGATAGGTTTCTATTGTTGGGAATTATATGTGAAATCAATGTTTAAAAAGGTTTAAATGATTAGTTATGAATTTTAGATTAAAGTGGTTAAAAGCTTTAATTTAATTTAAATTCTTGTGGTGAAGTAATTTAATTCTAGTGCTTAAATTTGTTATATTATTTGATTAAACTAATTAACTAAATCTATTTTGTTGGAAATAGATTAAACAATTAAATTCATTTGGAAATTCAAGTTTTGGTTTTAAAGATCAAAGTTGCTTTGAAAAGTGCATTTATAAAATGAATTTAAGTTATTTGAAAATCAAAATTTTGTTTTAACTTTTTGCTCTTGTTGGATCCAATCTGGGATTTGAGGTGGAGACTTGGAAGGAGATTTGGATTGTTGCATTGGCAAGAAGCTCAACATCAGATTGTCTCTTCAATCTTCAAGATCGTAGGTTCTTTTCTGTTTAATTGTTTTGAAAATTAGATATTCAAATTTGGGAAAAACTTGTGTGCAAACAAAATTGGAAACCTTTGTTTGAGAATAATGTTCTTCAAGGAAAAAATTCAATTTGGGATGTAAATGTTTCATTTCTAGGATTGATTTGCTCAACTAGTCTTATAATTTTTGTAAATTTAGATAAAAATATGTATATGGGGGAAATAAAAATATATTTATACATTCAGATATATTTTTTTAGATATATTTAAAATTGAGGTTTGAAAAGCCAGTTAAAATACTGGGTGGATTTAAAGCAATCCGAAAACATATTTATTAAAATAAAATAATAAATATAACAAAAAATAATCATTTTGAAGTGTTTGGGGTCACTAGGGGCTCACCTCACAACGCCGCCCATGGGAGGCATTGTGGGGGAGGCGCACCCAGCGCACACCCTAGCCAACCGCCACCACCAAAGGGACGATTGTGTATAAACACAACCGCCATCGCTTTGGGGGTTTCGACTGTGTTTACACATAGTCATCCCATTCAATGGGGTTCAGTTGTGTGTAAACACAACCCACTCCAGTCAATAGCATGTGGCCCAGGAAAAAGCATGGGGTTTTTTTTTTTTCTATTTCTTTTTTTATGTGGAATATATATATATATAATGTTTTATATATTATCTTTTATAATAGTAAAATATTTATAAATTATATTTTATATTATATTTTATAATATTAAAATATTACTATATATATTCTATTAAAATTTATAAATAGATGGGATTTATTCAAATTAATGGATTTGGAATTTTAATGGGTTGATTTTAAATATTTATTTTTTTAAATAATAATTATATATATATATATATATATATATATATATATATATATTTGCATATACGTTGAGTACGTACTTTATATATATATTTATATATTTAAAATATATTTATATTTAAATAAAGTTAAATCTAAGATGGTGAGTTTATTGTGAAGATGCAAAGAATGATTTTATAATAAAATGATTTTGTTTAAAATAAAAGGATGTTGATCATTAGGTGTAGTTGAAGGAAATGTCCAGTTAAACTTTTAGTTTTAAAATTCTTTAATTTTGTAAATGAAATTGTATTTATTTTGTGTATTTGCAAATGATGTGTTTTTGAGCTAATTAGATTTACGAAATCCTAACCATAGATACTTAGTTATCTGAAATGCTTCCTAAGTGATGGTTAAAGTTAAATATTTTATATTAAATTTAATTCTTATGAAGCACGTGAAAATTAATTAGTTATAATTGTGTTTGAGTTGGAAGGTGTATGTGAGTTTTGATTTTAAAACTAGTGTTGTTGTATTTTGGAAATTAAGGATTAGGGCAATGATTAAATATTTGTTAAGGGTTAGGGTTGTAATTGAAATGAATATGGTTAATGTGCTTACAACGATATGTTTGATTTGATGGAATCTTGAAGTTCTTGTAAAGGATTTGTTAAATTTCAGGATTATGTACGTGGTTAAGTTATATGGATTATAATTAGTGCAAAATTGATGATATTAGATAGGTGTAAAGAAAAGGGTTATTCTGTTACGATGTTGTTATAATGGGTAGAATGTTATTTAAAAGTTCTTGTATTCCATTGCCTTAAATGGTGTATGGGGAATGTTGTTTGTTTTCCATATTGCAAGGAATAGATAAGGTTCATAAAAAATTATATTGTTTAGAACTTATATGAATAGTTAAAAGATTAAGTATACGAGGTATATATGGACTTTGGTTCCTATTTTATGAGAAAAGATCGTTATGTAAAAAGACATCTTTGGTTATTTAAAGAACAAGTATTTTTATGATGATTGATTTAAGCGAATTGTTGTTGGTATTGTATGGGAAATATTGTTATGATTGTAAATTTATGAGTGTACTTTGGTAGTGCTAAGTTTTGCTTCTAGAGGCTAGGGAACTCTTTGATTAAGTTGTTTGTTCTATTTGGAGTGATTTGGTTATGTAGTTCTTCCAGTTGGGGTTTTCATTTAATTGAGGGTTGTTGTAATGTGTTAGTCAACCTTCATTTTTCCTTGGATAGTTCATCTAATTGTACCTATTGTTTTACCCGGTTTTCATGAACGGGGATGTTTTGTGCCTCCTTTGAATTAGGAGAGGGTTTTGACCTTTGTAGCCTCCAATGTTTGGAGAGGGTTTTGAGTTTTGTTGCCTCCAATGTTTGGAGTGGGTTTTCATTATATGTTCCTCCTAAAGTTGGAGTGATTGTTTATCTTTTTGTATGCACTTTAGCACCCTTGGTGATTGATTTTGTGTTGGTATGTTGTTAAGTAGAAGACTGGCTTTTTTAGGGGCTAGAGCCTAAAGAGGTGAACTAGGAAACCTTCAGAAGTGGTTTAATCAAGTGATAACTAAATAAATGTACTTATAAGTTAGGTATTATTTCACACTAATTAAGATAATTGAGCCTCACTCATGGCCACAAGGGCTTGTATAGACTTGGGATGAGACAGGAAGGTGGAATGGTTAGGTCATCTTTCGTTAGGTGTATTTGATTCCACATGAGTGAGTATGGGTGTTGAGATTCTATAGAGGCCACCAGGACAACTCATAGAGGGGACTGGAGCCTAGGAAGATTCCTAGAGGATATCCCATGATGAGCTATGTGATGACACTCTTTCTATGACAACAATTGTTATTTAGGTTTATGTGTTTGGTCTTCTTATCATACTCGATCTGTTTTATTTTCTAGAAACAATTTGACTTATGTCAGTGATGTTAGAGTTGTACTTGTTTTATCCTTATGGTTGTATGGTTCATGTGATTAGATGTGTTAGTGTGAGTTATCCTATGTTTAGATGTTGATGGTCTTGTATAGGATTCCTTTTTACTATCTCCTAGCACGGGGGGTGAGCCTTTGGGTATCACATGGTTGGGTGTAACATGCACCTTAATCTATTGGGTCGTCTTCTTGTTTGTGTGGACAAGATTTCCAGTTGTAGAGCTCATGGGATCCAGTACCTTCATCCTTTATTCTTTTAGTTATTAATGTAATTTCATTACCCCTCTTTGCATCAAGGTGGATGTTGTAATTTGTAACCTTGTTTATTGGAATTACCTCATTCGGGGAATGAGTATTGTAATCTTATTTTAAAGTACATTATTGGGACCATGTGGTATCTCTTATGCCTTTGATGTAATTTTATCATGTATGGAATGTATGAGTGTTTAATTCATTAAGTTATTAAATGTTATGTTTTAATTCTTGTTTCTTGATTGGGTTTTAAGTAATCTCAGTCTTGTAACCTTAGAGGTTGTTGGCAATGGATAGTGATTTTGCATGTTGTTTGTACTTAAACAACAACAAAAAAAAATAGTGCATTTGCGTAGTAAATTGCCACTTCCTCTAGGGTTGTGTGGTGGGGCATTACACATGGTATCAGAGCCCTAGTTTAAACATTGGGTACTCTAGGATAATGTGGAACCCATTAAGTTGTTAGTTGAGTAGGTTATACTCTGGGCACTATGAGCCATGGTGTTGACCTAGGTACTTTGTTCATTAGTTTATGATTTCCTTTTGGGTGGATCTCACTTGTCTACCCAAAATTTGTTGTTACGTGGTGTAGGTCCAATGGTGCAAGAAATTAGTGGAAAGGATAGGATCCTCAGTGTAGTGTACAATGCACCGATATCCTTCCTATTGGAAGAATGCATTATGGACAATTATGTAGTGTGTGAATTTGGTGTGTTGTGTGTGGTGGATGACAACCAATTTTGTTGTTATTTTTTCCCCTTGCATGTCACACTAATGAATACTTTTGTGAGGGTTATTGAGGCCCGCAAGCCTACCAAGAAGTGTGTTTTGATTGGTATCCTTCTTGATGCATGGCTCTTTCATTGTGTAAAATGGTTGTGACCCTTGAGTGGTGCCTCAGTGTGGTTGTAGTGTGTTTGTTGGGTGTGTTCCAAGTGCTTGTTATGGCAAGATAGTCATAGGACCTCTTGCCTTGAGTGCCTTAGTATGGTGTTTTAGAGGGTTGAGTTTTCCAACCTTGTCTTGTGTTGTGGAGGAATGATACCTTGTAGGTCTTTCCTTACCCTTCAGGATTGGAGTGATTCCCTTGGTTGAGAGTCTCCCGAGATTGAGATTGATTATTTTCCTATATCCTATGTTGTGGGTGAGCATGTTGTACCTTATCTTGTTGGTGGGTTGCAGGTGACATGTGTTGCCTAAAATTACCCTTGCTTGGTTTCTCTACTCATGCTATGGGAAGGTTGGTTTGACCTTGAGGGTGCCAAGAAGTTCCTTTGGTGTCTATTCTCTTTTGGAGTCTTGTTGTTTTTCTTCACCTTGCAAGTATCTAATGCATGTTTTCTTGTGCTTTACCTCATTGTGCCAGTGATTGCCTGATTGACCCTATGTGGTTTTGGAGTTACTTTTGCATGTTATATTGTTTTGAAATTATGAAATATGGTAATAGAAAATGAATGACCATGTTGTTAGTTCATAGATATTTTTGCATGCTCTCATATGATTAATGCATTTGTGTGAAAGTGATTGTGTGATAATGAAACCATGATTGCATTCGTGCCTATGTTAGAACTGTAAAAATCTCTTATCTTCTCTCTCTTCCCATTGGTTTAATGAAGATGCATGTCCTTGAGTGTGTGGTGTATTGAAACCCATCGTATGTTGTATCTTATGAGAAAATGCTTAGGTATTCATGAAGGTTTGTATTATTAGATCAAACCTTGGGTAAAGGACCTAAGTCCCCAAGTTGCATTCATAATCATGGAAAATGTATAATATGAATAGAAAATCGTTTTGCAGTAAGTAAAAGTTGAGAGAAAAGGGATTAGTGAAACCATTGCATGTTAATGATAATTGCATAATAGGTGCATCTTGTTGGTGAGGCCTATAGTCCCCAACTTTATTGTTAAGTCTTAAGAAATCATGAGAGGTTAAATTATTGTACATGGATTCAAAATGCAAAATGATTAAATGAATGTTGAAGTGATAATGTTGCATACCTCGTCTTGAGTTAACATTGTAATGATATTGAACTATGTGTGGCTTTGTGATGATTCCCAGTGATGTGTATTGGTGCATATGTGTATTATGTATGTTAATCCATGGATATGTGTTTTGCGGATTTGGTTGGTGGTTGCTTCACCATGTTGATTTGTATAGGTTGAAAATGTACTTGGTTGTGTTGACTTTAGCACGGGTTGCTATTGTTTTTTTTAATGTTGAGATATGGAGCGGTTCAATTTTAGAACCATTGATTATGTGTGATTTTATTGATTTTGTACTAGGGGTATTGGCAGGCTTCTAGGAGTATGCCTAACCCTAGGGGGGAGGATGTAATACCCCTCCATTTTTCTTTCTAGCTGGACAGTTCTTCCTTGGTTACTTTGATGTACTTTTTGATTATTGAGATGCTTTATCATGTGTGTGTTATTTGATCGCTATTTATAGAATGATAGTTTATTAGTGTGATGTGATGTTTCTTATCTGATGCTTTATTGTCATGTTTTAATTGGTGTAATGATGATTACTTATTGTAACATGTTATTGCTTGAGATATTTGTTTATGATGGAACTAATAGTCTATGATGAGTGTATTGGTGAAGGGGATAGGATTGTATCACTTCCTTGTGAGTGCCCTATAATTTCATGATTTCCTCTTCACGGTGTGTCTACTATGTTATATGCATGTTTGACACTTGTTTTGTTTGTAGGTTGATAGGTACAAGACATCGACTCCACCTGATTTCTAGGTTGAGCGTGTCCATTGGCCAACGGTAATCGATTGGGAGATAGTAGCTAGGTGTTCTGTGCCAAGTTATCACCTTAGTCATAGTGTGTCATCAGTTAGTGTCTGGTATATTGTTAACTCTTGTCTTCTTTTTAGTTTTGATAGGTTGCTATCATTGGGAATTATATGAGAAAATCAATGTTAAAAAAGGTTTAAATGATTAGTTATGAATTTTAGATTAAAGTGGTTAAAAGATTTAATTTAATTTAAATTCTTGTGGTGAAGTAATTTAATTCTAGTGGTTAAATTTGTTATATTATTTGATTAAACTAATTAACTAAATCTATTTTGTTGGAAATAGATTAAACAATTGAATTCATTTGGAAATTCAAGTTTTGGTTTTAAAGATTAAAGTTGTTTTGAAAAGTGCATTTATAAAATGAATTTAAGTTATTTGAAAATTGAAATTTTGTTTTGAGTTATTTAAAAAATCAAAAATAAAAATAAAAAAATAAAAATATCTCGATGGGATATTTTAGAGAGTTGACTTAATTTGGGGGCAATTTCATTTTGGAGGGGAATTTTTAATTTTGGGCAGAGAAAACTTGTTGTCAAAGAAAAAAGTAGAGTTTTTGTTCTTGTTGGATCCAATTTGGGATTTGAGGTGGAGACTTGGAAGGAGATCTGGAGTGTTGCATTGGCAAGAAGCTCAGCATCAGATTGTCTCTTCAATCTCCAAGATCACAGGTTCTTTTTTGTTTATTTGTTTTGAAAATTAGATATTCAATTTTGGGACAAAGTTGTGTGCAAACAAAATTGGAAACCTTTATTTGAGAATAATGTTCTTCAAGGAAAAATTTCAATTTGGGTTGTAAATGTTTCATTTCTGGGATTGATTTGCTCAACAGGTCCTATAATTTTTATAAATTTAAATAAAAATATGTATATGGGGGAAATAAAAATATATTTATACATTCAGATATATATTTTTTATATATTTAAAATTGTGGTTTGAAAACCTAGTTAAAATACTATGCGGATTTAAAGCAATCCACAGTCATTTTTATTAAAATAAAATAATAAATATAACAAAAAAATGATTTTGAAGTGTTGGGGGTCGCTGGGGGCTCACCCCACAAGTGCCCATGGGAGGCTCTATGGGGGAGCCGCGCGCGCACCCCAGCCGGCTACCACCACCAAAGTTGACTGTGTAAACACAACTGCCACCCCTTTGGGGGTTTTGACTGTGTTTACACACAGTTGTCCCATTCAATGGGGTTCGGTTGTGTGTAAACACAACCGACCCAGCTCAATAGCATGCGCCAGAGGAAAAAGTGTGGGGTTTTTTTTCTATTTCATTTTTTTATGTGGAAAATATATATATCTAATGTTTTATATATTATCTTTTATAATATAAAAATATTTATAAATTATATTTTATATTATATTTTATAATATTAAAATATTACTATATATATATTCTATTTAAATTTATAAATAGATGGGATTTATTCAAATTAATGGATTTGGAATTTTAATGGGTTGATTTTAAATATCTTTTTTTTTAAATAATAATTATATATATATATATATATATTTGCATATACATTGAGTATGTACTTTATATATATATATATAATATATATATATATATATATATATATATATATATTTATATTTAAATAAAGTGAAATCTAAGATGGTGAGTTTATTATGAAGGTGCAAAGAATGATTTTATAATAGAAATTTTTTGTTTAAAATAAAAGGATGTTGATCATTAGGTGTAGTTGAAGGATATGTCCAATTAAACTTTTAGTTTTAAAATTCTTTAATTTTGCAAATGAAATTGTATTTATTTTGAGTATTTGCAAGCAATGTGTTTTTGAGCTAATTAGATTTACGAAATCCTAACCATAGATACTTAGTTATTTAAAATGCTTCCTAAGTGATGGTTAAAGTTAAATTTTTTATCTTAAATTTAATTCTTATGAATCATGAGAAAATTAATTAGTTATAATTGTGTTTGAGTTGGAAAGTGTATGTGAGTTTTGATTTTAAAACTAGTGTTGTTGCATTTTGGAAATTAAGGATTAGGGCAATGATTAAATATTTGTTAAGGGTTATGGTTGTAATTGAAATGAATATCGTTAATATGTTTACAATGACCTATTTGATTTGGTGGAATCTTGAATTTCTTGTAAAGGATTTGTTAAATTTCAGGATTATGTACGTAATTAAGTTAGATGGATTATAATTAGAGAAAAATTGATGATATTTGATAGGTGTAAAGAAAAGGGTTATTCAATTGCGATGTTGTTATAATGGGTAGAATGTTATTAAAAAGTTCTGGTGTTCCATTGCCTTAAATGGTGTATGGGGAATGTCGTTTGTTTTCCAGATTGTAAGGAATAGATAAGGTTCATAAAAATTATATTGTTTAGAACTTATATGAATAGTTAAAAGATTAAGTATATGAGGTATATATGGACTTTGGTTCCTGTTTTATGAGAAAAGATCATTATGTTGAAACACATCTTTCGTTATTTAAAGAACGAGTATTTTTATGATTATTGATTTAAGTGAATTCTTGTTGGTATTATATAGGCAATATTGTTATGATTGTAAATCTATGAGTGTACTTTGGTAGTGCTAAGTTTTTCTTCCAGAGGCTAGGAACTCTTTGATTGAGTTGTTTGTTCTATTTAAAGTGATTTGGTTATGTAAGTATTCTAGTTGGGGTTTTCATTTAATTGAGGGTTGTCGTAATGTGTTAGTCAACCTTCGTTTTACCTTGGTTAGTTCATCTAATTGTACCCATTGTTTTACCTAGTTTTCACGAAGGGGGATGTTTTGTGCCTCCTTTGAATTAGGAGAGGGTTTTGACCTTTGTAGCCTCCAATGTTTGGAGAGGGTTTTGAGTTTTGTTGCCTCCAGTGTTTGGAGTGGGTTTTCATTATATGCTGTCAAGTAGAAGAGTGGTTTTTGTTAGGGGCCAAAGCCTAAAGAGGTGAACTGGGAAACCTTCAGAAGTGGTTTAATCAAGTGATAACTAAATAAATGTACTTAGAAGTTAGGTAGTATTTCACACTAATTAAGATAATTGAGCCTTGCTCATGGATGCAAGGGCTTGCATAGACTTGGGATGAGACAGGAAGACCTGGAATGGAAAGGTCATCTATCTTGTCCTTACGAGAGGTATTTGATTCTCCATGAGTGAGTATGGGTGCCAGGATTCGGTAGAGGCCACCAAGACAACTCATAGTGGGGGCCAAAGCCTAGGAAGATTCCCAGAGGATATCCCATGATGAGCTGTGTGATCACACTCTTTCTACGACAACAGTTGGTATTTAGATTTTTGTGTTTGGTCTTCTTATCATACTCGATCTGTTTTATTTTCTGGAAGAAATGTGACTTATGTTAATGATGTTAGAGTTGTACTTGTTTTATCCTTAAGGTTGTATGGTTCATGTGATTGGATGTGTTAGTGTGAGTTATCCTATGTTTAGAGGTTGATGGTCTTATCTAGGATTCCTTGTTTCTATCTCCTAGCACGGGGGGTGAGCCTTTGGGTATCACATGGTTGGGTGGAACGTGCACCTTAATCCGTTGGGTCATCTTCTTGTTCCTGTGGATGATATTTCCAATTGGAGAGCTCGTGGGATTTAGTACCTTCATGCTTTATTCTTTCAGTTATTAATGTAATTTCATTACCCCTCTTTGTATCGAGGTGGATGTTGTAATTTGTGGCCTTATTTATTGAAATTACCTCATTCGGGGAATGAGTATTGTAATCTTATTGTAAAGTACATTATTGGGATCATGTGGTATCTCTTATGCCTTTGATGTAATTTTATCATGTATGAAATGTATGAGTGTTTAATTCATTAAGTAATTAAATGTTATGTTTTAATTCTTGTTTCTTGATTGGGTTTTAAGTATTCTCAGTCTCGTAACCTTAGAGGTTGTTGGCAATGGATAGTGATCTTGCATGTTGTTTATACTTAAACAGCAAAAAAAAAAAAAGTATGTTTGAGTAGTAAATTGCCACTTCCTCTAGGGTTGCATGGTGGGGAATTACAAATTATCCTACTTTCTATTTTCTTCTACCTATTAAATAATTTAAAATCATTATTTACTATCACATAACCCCACCACTTTTGAATTAAATTAATTTTTAATTCAAAAGGTCAACTTAGCCTCTTAAATCAAATAATTTTAAATTATTATTTGATTTTAGAACAATCTATTTCCATGCTCAATATCTCCTTATTGCATGCATTCTTGTCCATTAATTTGATTTTTTGGGAACCAAATCTCAATCATTCATGTAAAATTTTAACCTAATGTTTCCCTATCCCTAATTGTTGGTTTTCACGTGCAATTTTAGCCTTTGATATTATGGCATCTC
This sequence comes from Sequoia sempervirens, assembly GCA_007258455.2. Lineage (NCBI taxonomy): Eukaryota > Viridiplantae > Streptophyta > Pinopsida > Cupressales > Cupressaceae > Sequoia > Sequoia sempervirens. The sequence continues at coordinate 238,722 of VDFB02322584.1, read as the reverse complement.
CCAACTTTCTATTCTAGCCATTCTTCCAAAATTTAATTTTCTATAAAAAGGCAACGTCAACCTCATATGGGGACTTTTTTATCATCTCCTAACTTCATTACTTCATCATATCACACTTCTTCATGCTTATAGAAATTTGAGTAGATGTTGCTTCCTAAATCAACAAATGTAATGAGTCCTAAAGAGTATCTAGTCTCTCGTATTCAAACTCAATAGGTTGATAATGAGAGAGTGAATAAAATACCCATTTCTCCCCTACACTTTAGGATGTGTTAAACTTGGGAGGGTGATCACAATAGTATGCTTTTAGATAATTGTGGGCCAAAGTATCAAACACATAGTGAACAAATGAATCTCCTGTATATGTTTAACATACACAATACCCTGAAGGTATGGTTAACCTTCCTTGCAATATAAACATTAAACATGAGAGATATGATTCTTTGAATTCCACACACACAAACAAACTAAGATTGATATTTTATTGAAAATATTATCATATGTTGTATTCACCAACAAATGTAACATGAATAGTGCACTTAGATCAATACCTCATTCTTGGAATAGATTCAACTCAAACACACACATAATATGATAAAAAAATTCACCTAACAGTATATGAAGCTCTAAAATGTTGCATTACAACATTTAATCATTATGTCTTAACATTTACTTCTTACTAGCATCCTAACACTTAATTCACTACAAACTTGCAACCATATTCAAGTACCTACATTAATTCTTTGAATTAAAAAACAAGAATAGAGCCACACATCTATCTGAAATTGATAGATACAAATAAGAAAACCTTGATTGTATCCTTCATAATTTGTAAAACCAATACATAGGAGAGTAAATAGTCTCAAACTTGAAATATTCAACATTATTTTGCAAGTATTGTAATCAAAATTACATAAGTATTGACAAACTTAGATCCTAAAACTTAACTCTAAAATGCTATGTATTCACATTACAGGGTTCTATGTGATTAATTACCAAAATAGCCTCTCAGAATGAGGTAGAAAGACAACACTTAAGGAAAAACCGAAACCCTAAATGTTCATCTAAAGAAGAAACTTAGAACATTTAGGTTCACTGATCTTCAACTGGCTTTACTTGTTGAAGAATCTTCAACCTAATCTCTATTTCCTTTCTCCTCACTCCACTTTCCTGCAACAAAAAATATTCTCCTTTGGGAAGACTCATTATTTTTATCATTTTCCCTACCTTGACATGAAAATCCTGTGCAAACATTTTACCCTGCTGTAAAAACTCACTTACTGGATTTATTTCATTGTGCAAATTAAAAATATTAACTTTGGGTCAAAGCTCATTCACCCAAGAAATTACAAATGTTTTTCCATATTCCATTTTAACTCCTTTTGATTTCTACAAATAATTTCCACTTCAAAGAATGCATTGTGTGAATGGCTAAAGTTTCCCTTTAATCTATATAAAATATCAAACTTTTCCCTTCAAACTTCTCATTTGCCTCCAAATGAAATCCATCAGAGGGAGGAAGACCATCATCGATGTTCTTTCACTTATAACACCCAAAATAGAGACCAAAAATATTACCATTTCCATGAAATGAATGAGTTTTTAAAAGTTTCTTTGCAACCAATAAGAAACAAGAATTATTCTTGTCTTAATAAAAACATTTGAAAATATTTTTAGATTTTTCCTTTTTGTTTTCCTACAACCATCGCTAATTTCCTCATCCATTTTTATTTAGAACTGGAAATGAGAAATGGAGATGAAATTACTATTGTCATGCATCTGTGAGAATTTGCTTCAACTAATAAGAAACAAAAATTAAGCTTTCTTTAGCACAAAAACATTTGAAAATGTACTTTTTTATTGTTCATGTGTATTAAATAAAAACCATCAAGAGACCATCTCTTGGGAGATACCATCACTCATTTATTTGGAAAGGAGAGCCATCAAGTGGAAATGGGTGATGGAAACAAAAACCATCTCTCATCGCTAATTTAAACTCAAAATATCTCGTGAAATTGAGATGTACAATAAAATGAAGGTGAGATCGCTCATCGCCAGTTTGATGAGGAAGAAAACACTTCAATCCACAATGGGTGATGAGAAGCCACCACCATCGCTGATCATTGATTTTAAATGGAAGAGAGACTAGAAACCAACGATGGGTTATGATTTCTCTGTGAAGCCATGTGAAGTGTTGTTGCTTTTCAGCCAATCACAAGCAAGAATTAAACTTGCTTTTCCTCCCAAAATTTTGAAATGTATTTTATGTTTTCCCTAAATTTATTTTTCCATTTTCCCAATATTTAAAATATTCAAAATATTTTAAATATTAACATTTGAAAACATTAGCATATGGGTAAATTTTAATTACGCATGTTGCCCAAATAGAGAAATTTCACTGTTCACAAATGGTGACCCCTGGAGCCAAGGATTTTTTCATGTGACCATAATTAATTATTTAGAGAAAACTCATTTCCTCAATTTTTTCCTAGCCATAAAAAATTAGGTACCTCCTTTGTAAACTGGCCCCCAAGACATGTTTGCCCTACCCAAAATACATTAAAATAATGTTTCAAATGACCTTTGATCTTGATGAAAATGGATCTATAGAGGTTTTAGATGAAAAAATAAATGGTTTGTCCTTAGATTTTGAAATTTTTTAACTTTTCAGGACACCATTTTTGGCCTTGTTGTGATTAGAAAATGATTAAATAACCCATCAAAACTTATCTTGGGAGCCTAAAACTGAGTAGGCATGTAGAAAATTGATCCAAAAATGTAGTAAAAAAGATGGCTCAAATAAAGAGATCATGAGGTGAAATTTATTCAATGTCAAAGTTGCTTAGTTGGCAATTTCTGCAACTGCACCTATTTAGAAACAATTAGGGCTCTCAAAGTCACCACTTTGAAAAAATATCAAAACAACTTTTTGGGGACTACCACTAGACACACAAGGTCATTTAGGTACACCAAATATGTATGCAAGAGGCTTATCTTCAATCCAAATTTGTTAAAATATATTAAGGGTCAAAGATGACCACTTTGAAATATTGTCAAAAATGCAGATGTAAAACAGAGCAAACTGCATTTGGTTTCAACCTAGTAAAAATAGCTAATATGATCATGGGGCTTCGAAATTAGACTAGGGAGTAGATTAATGTAAGGAGAATGGAGAGGAACAATCCATTTGGAATGAAAATAAGTAGGCTTCAAATTATGAACCTTCAAAATAGTTCACTTAGGTAGATTTTATAGGTGTACTTGAAAGTGTGCAAAGGAAATTTTTTCCATATGGGCACTTCAAATTTAAAAATTTGAAGATAGAAATAGTGGCTCTTTCTAGGGATGTATGGCCTCTATGGGCATAGCAAGAATCTAGATATTTGGGAGAGGAAACCAGGTGCTAGAAACAATGGGTGACAAAGTCTTTTTAAAAACTTTTAAATTCACTTGGTGGCCCTAGGCAACCAAATAAAAAAGGGAAGTGAATTCTTACCTCTTTCAACTACAAATATATTAAAAGAGTTGATCTCTTTTAATCCGTACTTTCCTCTGCCACAACATAGCAAGATGAGTAACTTCATTCTTTCAAATGGTCAAAGTGTTAGGCTTCCTTTGAATTTAACTTTACTGTCACATGGAAACCAAATGACACAGGATGCATCAATGCCACTCATTCCATTTTCTGATTTTGTGGCAAGAGAAAAAATGTGAGGATAGTGATCAAGACCATCTAAAAATAAAACCTCATCCCATTTACTGATTCCCTTACAATGATCAGGCTCAAAGAAGACATCATCTTTAAAAAAAGTGTGCAATCCTTCTTTGTGTCAAGCAAAGAGTGATCACAAATTTGTAACTCTTTCAACTAGATTGCATCACATACAATTTTGTCATCATCCCAACAATACAACTTAGTCACATTATCACATGCCTCAATGTTCTAAAAACAAGATTCACCAAAACTCATAATACTTTCATCCACATTCAAACAATACATCAGCATCCCAAACAATGTTTCCCACTTCAAGCTCATCAACAAGATTTTCAGCATTAGTAATGTTATCACACAAAAAAGTTTCAAGAGCAGGCTCAGATGAATTAGAGTTTAATTTTGCAACAAAATCCTCATAATGACTATTTAAAACACATTCATTAAACAAGTAGAAACATATTCAACACCACCTCCTACTACATCAACGCGACAATCTAAAACATACAACTTAAGAGGAAAACTATGAGTTGCATATCCATAAAAGAGATCAACATATACATCCATGTGATTGAAACAATCATGTTCTTAAAGTGAAAACTCATAATACGTGTACCAATTTTTATCTCTACACTTTTAATTTCATGTACAACTATATTAATCCTATCATCATGCAAACATGCAATGATAACTTCTAAGTCAGCAAAAGTAGAGAAAATTAAATCATCAAAAAAGACATGAGTTACTTTTTTATCATTATCAACATATGCATGCTTCTCATAATCAACTTCTTGAATTGATTCATGCAATGAATCTCTTGCATACATATCCCCTTGTTCTTATTGTTGTAACAATCAATAGGGCTACATTCTTCACTGCCAAACTAAGAACCATCAATGGTTTCTTCATTATAACTTCTCACACATGATTGCTCTGACTAAAAATCATTGCATACTCTATCACTTTCATCTGATATGGTAAAATTTTCAAAATTACTCTTCAAATCAGTAGGCTCCTTTGTCTCATCATCATGAAATCTTTCATCAATGCTACACTTGTAGAATTGGCATGACCAATTGTACCATTACATTGTTGATCACATATGTCTTCAAACAAAATATTCAGTTCATATCCATCATGTTGTTATTGTGAGCTTTCAAAATTAGTATCATCATTTTCCTTCTTAGAGCACATTTGACATGAAGAGATTAATTCTTCCTCTTCCTCATGAGAGGATTCATAGTCACTAGGGCTGCAAATAGAATTGAAATCATCATGATCACCCAAACAAGAATACTTTTTAGTTGGTTGCAAACTTCTATATATAACACTATTATTTTCATCATGAAGACATGAGACTTCAGAATCAACATGATCTTCAACTGTATATTCAAAGTCCATAGAGCATAAAACACTCTCAGTATCATCTACATCATTTCAACCTTCATTTTCTATAGAAAATATTCTCTCTATTTCTGTATTTTTAGTGCAAATAGATGAAACTTCAAATGTTTCATTTATCTCTTCATGACCATCATTCCTGAAATATTCATTTGGGTACATTTCCTCTGTAGGTTGTTCAAAAAAAAAACTTCCTCATCATGTAATGATGCATCATTTTTGTCTTCTACTATACCATCTTCATTCATTGAACTAAGCCTTGAAAAAGTACCATCACATAATAAAGTTAAGATATTACTTTCATATTTATCTATCATTTCCTCAATTACTGAAATCCATTGATATATGCATTTAAGATTAGGAGGCTTCAAATTATTTGGCATAGTACTTAAACCTAGCTCAAGTCTTTCATAAAAGACATTAATACAAACTGATTCATCAAGTCTATTCAATGCTAGTATAGAAAACAAAATCTTCATGAATCTATCATGAAAATCACAAATGGATTCATCCTCAAACCTTTCTATATCACACAATTCATCAATAGGTCACATGTGTTCAACCTCATTTTCATATTTCTATTCATATTCTTCTTGGGTATGCAAAATTCTTTCTTTAGACAAGCATTCATTGTCTACTGACTCTTCTTCAAAATAACCAATGAAATGCATTCTAAGTTGATGCCATGAATCTATGGCATGCATAGGTAAACTATAAAACCAATATTCAATAGTATATTCTAAAGTTATTACAAAAAAATTCATGGTAGCATCTTCTTCTACTATTTGACAATCTTCCATTACATCAAGAAAAACTTGTACATATTGTGATGTTGATTCTTCAAAACCTCCTCTAAGATTAAGAAAACATTCATTAATTCTTCTTGGGATAGAATGTGGGTAACCTTCGATTTTCCTAAAATCTAGAGGGTCATATTTTTCACTAGTGAAAACTTTTCTTTGACGACATGACTGTGTTCTAGGCATGAATTTATAACTTGTAGAGGGAGAAGTAGGACAACAATACACATTTGCAAATAAAATTTATTCCTTCTACAACTATTCAATTCCCATATCCTTTTCAAAATATCCTACTTTCTCATTTCCCTTTCTACTAGTATCTTCAAAAACTAAAAAAGGGATAGTATTAACTAGAAGTTTTTGTTGAAAACATTCATACAAGAATTTTACAATAGAAAAATACATAAGAATTGTTGCAACCAACTATTTTGATGATGTAGAAATTTTTGTAGAGTTGAAACCTCTTTGAAATAGGAAAATATCTCTAAGGAGCATAAAGCTTCTTCCAAGGTCTATGTATTTTTGAGTTCTCTCCACTAGTAGAGCACCAAACTTCAAGGATACATCAGAAACATTGCAGCAATATCCTTCAAGTATGCAAGCCCTTGGATCATTTTTGAAAATTCAACGAATCTTTGACTGAATGGTTTGAAACTAAATATTTATGGAATTCTCTCCAGTAAGTTGCTAATCTATTGGTTCCTAAATCAATAGATGCAATGATTCCTAAAGAGAAGCCACTTTGTCATATTCAAACTCAAAGGGATGATATGGCCAGTGAACAAGAGAGTGAATAAAATACCCCTTTCTCTCCTACACTTTAGGCTTTGTTAAACCTTGGAGGGTGATCCCAATAGTGTGCTTTCAGATACTTATGTTCCAAAGTATCAAAAACACAATGAATAGATGAATATCCTTTATATGTTTAACATACACAATACCCTAAAGGTATGGCTGACCTTCATTGCAGTATAGACATTAAGCATGAGAGATATGATTCTTTGAATTCCACACACAAAAAAAAAAAAAATTCATATTTGATTTAAAAGATTATTAGTTGTTGTATTAACCAAAAAATGTAACATGAATAGCACACTTAGATCAGTGCCTCATCCTTGGAACATAGTCAACTCAAACACATACATAATATGATAAAAAAATTCACTTGACAATGTAAGAATCTCTAAAATATTGCATGACAACATTTCAACATTGTGTCTTAACATTTACTTCTTACTACCATCATAACACTCAATTCAATAAAAATATACATCCATATTTAAGCACCTACATTAATTCTTTAAATTAATAAACAAAAATAGAGCCACACATCTATTTGAAATCGATAGAGAAAAATAAGACAACCTTGATTGTATCATTCATAATCTGTAAAACCAGTACATAGGATTGTAAATAGTCTCAAACTTGAAACATTTAGCATTATTTTTCAAGTATTGTAATCAAAATTACATAAATATTGACACTCAAATCCTACAAATTAACTGTAAAATTCTATCTATTCGCATTACAGTGTTATGTGTGATTAATTACAAAAACCTCTCAGAATGAGGTAGAAAGACAACACTTAAGGAAAAATAAAAACCCTAAATGTTCATCTAAAGATGACACTTGGCACATTTAGGTTCACTAATCTTCAATCTCCTTTACTTGTTGAAGAATATTCAACCTACTCTTTTATATTTCTCCTCACTCCACTGCCCTACAATAGAAAAATATTCTCCTCTAGGAAGACTCATCATTCTTCATCATTTTCCCTTCCATGACTTGAAAATATCGTGCAAACATTTTACACTACTATAAAAAATCACTTACTAGATTTATTTCCCTATCCAAGTGAAAAATATTAACTTTGGGTCAAAACCCATTCACCCAAGAAATTAAAAAATGTTTTTCCATCTTACATTTTAACCTCTTTTTCTTTTTGCAAATAATTTCCACTTCAAAGAATGCATTGTGTGAATGGTTGAAGTTTCCCTTTAATCTATATAAAATATCAAACTTTTCCCTTCAAACTTCTCATGTTCCTCCAAATGAAATCCATCAGAGGGAGAAAGACCATCATTGATGTTCTTTAACTTCTACCACCCAAAACAGAGACCAACGATATTACTATTTCTATGAAATGAATGATTTTTTAAAAGTTTCTTTATAGCAAATAATAAACAAGAATTATTCTTGTTCTAATAAAAAAAATTCAAAATATTTTGTATACTTTCCCTTTTTATTTTCTTGTAGGCAATACTCAAACTTGACCATCATTGACTACCTCCATTTTTCTTTAGAAATGGCGATGAGTGATAGAGATTAAATTATTTTTTGTGCATCTGTGAGAATTTGTTTCAACCAATAAGAAACAAAAATTAAACTTTCATTTGCACAAAAACATTTGAAATTTCACTTTTTACTATTCATGTGTATTAAATAAAAACTATTGACAGGCCATCAATCATTTCTTTGGAAAGAAGAGCCACCAATTGATGATGGGTGATGGACACAACAAATATCACTAATCACTAATTTAAACTCAAAATCTCCTATGAAATAGAGATGTGTGATGAAATGAAGGTGAGATTGCTTGTTGCCAATTTGATGAGGAATAAGACACTTCAATCCATGATGGGTGATCAGAAGCCACCACCATTGCTGATCATTGATTTGAAATGGAAGAGAGACTTGAAACCAATGATGGGCCATAAGTTCTTCACGAAGTTGTACTGCCACTTTTTTAGCCAATCACAGGCAAGAATTAAACTTCCTTTTCCTCCCAAACATTTGAAATGTATTTTATGTTTTCCCTAAATGCATTTTTGCATTTTCCCAATATTCAAACTATTCAAAATGCTTTAAATATTAACATTTGAAAACATTAGAAAATAGAAAAAAATTAATTATGCTTGTGGCCTAAATGAAGAAATTTCACTGTGCATAAACGATGGCCCCTAGAGCCAATATTTTGTGTGTGTGTGGCCATAATCAATTATTTAGAGAAAACCCATTTCGTCCAATTTCTCCTAGCCATAAAAAATTAGGTACCTCCTTTGTAAACTAGCCCCTAGGTCGTGTTCGCCACACCTGAAATACATTTAAATAATGTATCAAATGACCTCTAGTCTTGATGAAAATGGAATTGTAGAGGTTTTACACTAAAAAAAGAAATGGGTTGTCCTTAAAATTTTGAAACTTTGAAACTTTTTGGGACACCATTTTTGGCCTTGCAATTAGAAAATGATTAAATAACTCATCAGAATGTATCCTATGAGATTGAAACTAAGTAGGAATGTAGAAACTTGAACCAAGAATGTAGTGCAAAAGAAAAATTAAAAAAGAGATCTTGAGGAAAAATTTGTTCAATTTCAAAGTTGCTCAGTCGGCCATTTCTGCAACTACACCTGTTTAGAACCAAGTAGGGCTCTCAAAGTCACCACTTTGAAAAAATATCAAAACAACTTCTAGGGGGCTTCCACTAAACAGACTAGGTCATTTAGGTACACTAAATATGTGTGCAAAAAGGCTATTTGGAAAAATTATTCTTTTCTTTATGCACTTTCATCCTTTGTACTTCATTGTTTAGCTAGGGTTTGTTTTCTACATTTTATTTTATGCTAACCTAGATTTTTACCTTAGTTACAGTACACATGGAAATTACCCACACAAAACGTTGAGATGTTAGTGGGGCCTAATCAAGACCCATGAGGTTAGTGGGGAGCAATGGATATTAATCCATGTTGGGTGCATATTTATCATTGATGGAAGGTGGAACCTTCCAAAGCAATAGATGTAGCTAATGGATAATGATGTCATGATGGACAGGTGTCAGAAGCCCACACACCCTGCAAGAATTTTAGTGGGGCTTGATCAAGACTTGTGAGGTCAATGAGGAATGAGGTACATTTTACCTTGTGGATTTAACAATACTCATTGAAGAGTATGGTGGGACCAAATGGTTGAAGATGATGTATCCACAATGATGAACAAAAGCAATTGAATGTAGAAGAAATGATAGTGCTTGTAGTGAACCTTGTGGGAATCGATACACTGGCTAATTGTGATGGAGATGAATAGGTGGTTGAACCATAGATTTTAGGTGGTGTCAAATGCTCTAACTCTCTTACTTAATTAGGGTCTTTCACCTAAAAGAAAGAGATAGATCCCACACCAAAATATTGTTGGTTCACTCAAAATAATGTAAGTAGAATGTAAATATGCCTAAATGCAATTATCTAGATGTAGCAAACTGATAAAATTGATTTATTATGTATGCAAAACTTAAGAAATATGGAGTGTTTGAAAACATAGTGTGATATGAAGAAATGAACTCAAAACATGCACAAAATGAAATCATAACTTAATGAAACTAAACATAGTGCACCTAGAGATAGAATACTAATGCTGGAGGGTTCTGGAATGTCTCAAAAATCACTGTTGTTGACTAGTTGGACTCATTCGCCATTGATGGAGACTTAGTCCTGCTTCTGGTAAACTTTGTTGAAACTAGTTTTTGAATGTTAGAAACTGGAATCCGATGAGATCAACATTTCCATCCTAGCAATGGGTCTCATTCACCACTAATGGAGAATTAGTCCTCCCACTAAAATCTACAAATTCTAAAGTCAACTTTGTGGGTCGAAATCTGCACTTGTCTTCTTGTCGGGTTGATGAAACCAAATCTATAGAAAATGGGCTAAATGTTGTCTCCAAGTTTGAATTGGGGTTTAGTTGACTTGAATAGCTTTAATGACTTATTGACCAATTTTTGACACCCATTTATTTAAAAAATCTACCTACAAGACCTACAAACACACATGTAAAGAGGGGGGAAATGGTCAAGGATTAGAATATAGGGATTTTCCTTGGTCAAATCCGACATTTGTATTCAAACACTTCACAAAGAAATGAAATGAAATAAGAAATGAATGATAAAAAAACAATATGCAAGTATCATGAAATCACCAAACCCTTGTTGAAATATGAAGATATGTCAATGGTTTCTCCAAGATGCTTGATTCAATGATGCTATGTTGCTCAAATGCTTGAACGAGATTCTAGAATGGATGAATGAATATTTGAATGAATTAGTTGAATGAATGGGGGTTAAAATGGATGGGAAAACACTTAATTATACACAATTATGCTCTAATTACCCTAAAATACAACATCACAGGCCCTACAATAAGGCGTTAATGAATAAAAACCTAAAGGAAATTTGAATATATTTTGACCTTTCTGTCAAGAGGAACTCATTTTCCACCCATGGCGAATGGGTCACACTCAAGGCTTGCAAGTAGGTGTCAAAAATTATATTGTCTTCAATGTTGTTTGTCATTTTTTTATTCAAAGAAACACTTAATAAGGCTTATAAGTGTATAAAGGGGCCAAATAAAGCATAAGAAATGTTTAATTAGTGATGACATGCCTAGAAAAATGTGAAATTTTGTAACAAGACTTTACAACACTTTAGAGTAGGACTTGGTAAGGGATAAAAAGGGATTATTTAGATTAATTAAAATAAGAAGAGTCTAGAAATGTGTTACAAAACTTCACAACACCTTTATAGGACATCATAAAGTCTTAATATTTTGAATATTCAATACCTAATGTGAATGTATAAGTTACATTTCAACATTAAATCTAAAAAAAATAGGTAAATAATCTCACAAAAAATACCTAAATAACCATGAAAATGTCAAAGATCCATTTTTTTACAGTACATTTATCCCCCACTTTTGTGAGAGGATGAACTTGCTTCAAACTCACACTAAAGTAGCCATGTGTATCTAGAGGGATCCAAATGCACTTATGTGAGCAAGATGAGATAACGATGATCAAGAGAGATCATCAAGCCCACAGGATGATGGTTCCATGTCAAAGTAAACATAAGATCAAAGGAAAACACATGAAATATAAAAGAAAAGGGAGAGTAAAAGGAAAAGTCAAATCAAGCTTTCATTGTTTGTCCAACTAGTTATGGATCAATCTAGGTTGTTTGTACAAAAAAAGAAAAATTAATACTCACACTGGGGTCAAAAAATGCATGATGTTCCATTGGTTAAGAAGACCCAAAAGGTAAGAAACATATGTTCAACTAGTATGCACTCACAAACATATAGGTGGCTATGGGGAAATTCATGCCTCAAAATGGGCTTCATGCTCAACTATATCAAATTTATAGCTCTTGATATCTTTAATAAAGTGCTACAAAGGAAAATTTTAGTTTGTGCCGCATGAGACAAGCAAAGGTTCAAATTCTTAGAACTCATGAACAAGAAGGATGGCACCATAGGCATGCAAGCTATGTTATGCTAGGTGGCCATATGAATGCAAAATATAAAATGTAAAAAATGTAAAATGTAAAATATGTTCAAAGGAGTCTTGTTTAGTTCATTCAAGGTCTATCACTTAGGGAACATTGTGTCTAATTTCTCCAAGAGAGGATGAATCAAATAATAGAATATTCACAACTTAGGGGATGTAGTCTATCGCATCAAGCCACCAAGAGGAATGTAATATGCTAAGATAGATCACACTCATGAAGGACATCACACCCAATTTCATCTAGAAAGTGACAAACTCATCATATCAAGTGACAAGGCTGTACTAAGAACCAAGAAAAATAAAAATTCAAATGAATAATGCCAATGTATGCCCCCACTTTAAAGGAATTGCTACACACCATTTTGTGAGGAAAGAATTTAAAGTAGCAAAAAGAAAACAAGACATGAGATCCAACTTGGAAAGTCTCTATGCCAAGTCATATGTTTTTGAGTAAGGCTACATCATGTTAAGGGTATGTGTAGGATCATGCTAGACCAAAAAGTGGCAATATGATGGGTATGTGGCTAATGAATTTTTTTACCCAAAATTGATGAAACCAAAAGGTTTTTTAAACAAGATTCTCAACTTTCCACCAATATAAATTATGCATTACTTTGAATTTAATATGTAATTAGTTTTCATTTTCTATTCAAATTATGACTAAAGTCTTTATTGGTAGGATGACTAAAAAACATCTATAGCTTTCAAATGGTATCACATTTTTTGAATCCAAAACATGCATCACATTCTATGCTTCACATACTATAGGATTAAAAATATAAAAATTGAATTTCATAAAGTTTTGAGCAAGTTAAGGTGGTCAGACATACGAGTTTTTATATTTTTAAAATTTGTAATAAAAAATTCATAATTAATTATTTACTTGGAAAAAAATACAAAAAAATATGCACCATAATGGGACATGAGTCCTTTACTTATATCTAAAATATTTTTAAAAAATACTATCATTTTATTCTTGTTAGAGTGGTTAGACAGACACCTACTTCTTATTTTTTCCCTGAAATTTAAGTACTACTGCATTGAAATTTCAAATTTTCACCAAATAGTGTTTTTAAGAAGAAAAAAACCTAGTATATTAGAAACTACATTTAATTTTCTAAAGAATCTATTCTTACATATTTTTTAAATAATATAGATAACTTATTCTAAAAAAATTTACATCAAGTTACCTAACTCTATTTTTTTTTAATTTTTTGCCACTTAAGGGCTTCTTTTTTCCATGATGATCCTACACATACCCTTAATGAGAAAAGAAAAAAAGAAAGAGGGGTTTCCCCCATAAAGGAACACACTAAACACATAAGGGATCTATGGATTTGGGGTTAGTATGCTTGTCACTACAATGTTTTTATTAAGGAGCTCAAAACTATCATCATTCCCGAAATACATAAAACTAGAAGAATGACAAAAATAAAGTGAAAAAGAAAAAGAAAAAAGATAGTCCATTTTGAGTCAACATGGAAGATACATTATGGTCTCAATGCTTTGCATCATCCCAAAAAGGAGAAACATAAGCGAAAATAAAATGAAAAGGTGCAAGAAAAGGAAAATATTTTAGGTCAACATGAAGTATACATTTTAGTCTCAATGCCTTGCATCATCCCCAAAAGGAAAAAAAATAAAAGGAAAAGTAAAAAGGAAAGGGGACCAATTTTGTCAACATGGAAGAGACATAGGGCATCTCAACAATTTGCGTCATCTCGAAAAGGAAAACACAAAACAACAACGAAAATAAAAATCAATGTACGACATATATAAGAATAGAGGCACAAAAAAAAGGAAGTGCACAAAGAGAGGGAGAACATCAAATGAACATTACGAGGGGAAAATGATATGCACATGGAATCACACCAAAGAAAAAGACAGGAAAATTTAAAAGGATAGAATTGCAAATGAAAAACCATCAACCTAGTTTTTTGCTTCTCAATCTCAAGTACTAAAAGGTGAATAACGCAGTTAAGGAACAAGGACAAATGCATTACTAGGACACGGCTAAAAACCTCTTGCCCTCACTGAGTGTAATGCAAGAATGAGCCAAGTTGGGTGATGGGAAAGATGATGCAATAATTAGAATGGAAAATTATACAACTATTGAATGATAAGGAGATTTGGTTTAGGTTGTTGGTGTAATTAAATGTCTTGTACCTTGTCCTAGGTCATAATTATACCTTAGTTATGTTTACTTAGGGACCACATAGGAGGTTTTTGGAGAATTTCCACTTTTGGTGGACTTGACATGTCATCACCTCATCACTTCCACCTTTTTTGGACACATCATGTGATTATCTCTCCACCTTTTGTGGAGTGATAGCTCTTCATAGTTGTCTCATGTCATAAGATTACGACACTTGTCATAATCTTATGCCCTTCTATGTTCTCACCTTGGCTATTTAACCAAGGGGTATCTCATTTGTAATGAATCATAATTATATTATATAAATGACATTGAATAAAATTTATTCTTGTCATATTCTCTCTCTTTTCTTGTGCTTTCCATTTGTTCCATAGATCTTGGCATCCATAGCCAATTCTAACATGGTATCAGAGTGGGTTTGGTGTCATTGGAGAGTCTATTTATGAAGAGAGATACCAGATCTGAGGAGGTTCCATTCGTGGCTCTTTGTTGTAGGTTCATATCCGAGCTTGTTGGTGCAAATCTGAGCTCACCATTGCATCCAGAAGGTTCGAGAAAGTCGATTTTTCCTTTTTTTTCGTCCAAATCGGACATACGAGGCCAAATCTAGAAGGGTTTGAAGCTAAAGAGTGGTTGCTAGATCCAGAAGGTAGCTGCAATTTTGGAGCATTTTGGGTCAAATCCAACCCTGCCATTGCGTCTAGAAGGGCCAAAAACCCTAAGATCGACTGTCAATTCGTCCGATTCGGAGCAAGTCATCTGGTGAGGAAAAAAATTATTTGCCCAAAAGCCGTACGGCCTCCAGGTCGCCATAATTTTCGATGGTACGATTTCAGAAAAATAATTATTTTATTTCGAATTAATATTTTTTGAAAAATTTGTAAAAAAAATTATATTTTGGTCGACATTTTTTCTATTGTAAAATTTTTTGATTTTAAAAATAAAAATAAAAAAAAATATACAAAAGTGTTTTTAAGTCTGTGGTACTGCAGACTAGTACTGCAGGTGTACCGAACCTGCAATATCGCAGGCCGCTCACACCCGGCCATGTGGGCACTGGGCTCTCCCATCCGCGGGCCCCCCTCCGTTCAACACTACCGGCCACTCCACAAAATAACTCTGCTGAACCCAAAATATTTGGTGAGGTACCACCAACCGGCAGTCAATACAGATTCTCAACAAATCAACGAAAAAGAGAATATTCTGACACTACTGACCGATGGTGACGGTGACGGCTTCTTAACCGTCAATTCTATGCTCAGTTCCAGAGAATATTCGGCCTAGGGAGAATATTCTTTTTTCATGGGCAGCAAACCATCAAATTTAACATCGTGGTTTGATGATGTCAGCAATACGTCAGCATAGCTTTGAATTTTTTGCCCCTCACCATTTGCAGTTTTGATTTTGCAGTCCATTTTCAAACGTTGATATCTTGCTCATTCTGACTCCTTTTTCAAAGCAATTTTTTTTTATTTGGGATAATTTTTCATGCTCTATGCACTAGTGCAATCAGTTTTTGGTTTTTGTGCCTGGGTTTTCCAGAAATTTAAGATTCTCACAGGTGTTGCTGCTTCGTCCTCATTTTGGGAACTTCGGGAGCTCATATTTTGCTCATACGGTAACATTTTTGAGTGCAATTTTTTTTGAAAGTGAATAATTTTTTGTGTACTTCTCAGTGGTATGATCAGATTGATCTCAATTTGTACCAAAAATTGTACCTGATACTGTGGCCTATTTTTGCATTTGTAAGCACTAAGATCAAGTCTAGTTTGTTGTTTTTGGCATCTAGCAACTGTAAACGCACTAAATATAAAGTGCCAAATTAGATATTTCTTGGGGGGTTTCTTGATTGAGTGATTTGGGGGGGTCTCTTGGTGCATTGTTTTGATCTATTTGCTTTGCTCTTTCATTTTCATGGATCATTCTAAGGTTCCTTTGCTGACATCATATGATTATTCAACATGGCATCAAAATGCATGGAATATACTAATGACAGAATGTCACTCTTTATATGTTGAAAATAAGGTACCTGAACCTACTGATGATGAGAAAAAGTTAAAATGGATGATCAAACATGCTAAAGCTCTTGGGTGTCTTCGTAGACTAGTTTCTCAAGATTTGTTGTTTCAGATTGAATCATGTAAAAATTCTCATGAAGCTTGGGAAAAATTAAAAACATTGAATGGTACAAAAGATGAAGTAAGAGGCTATCAAATTGATAATGATTTGATGAATCTTGATCCTAAGAACTTTGACAACATCCAAGACTACATCACTAAGGTTAATGATCTAAAAGAGCAATGTAAAGCATGTGGAATTGATAAGAAGGACATCCAGTTGGTGTACAATACAATGAACAAAATTGGTCCTAATTATGCTTCTTTTGTTTCTAGCTTTCATACTCATAGATTGACTATGGGGTCTGCATACACTACACCTTCATTTACATCATTTTCTAAGATGTTGATACATGAGCAACAAAAGCTTATCTCAATGGGTCTCATCAAGACTTCTAAATCTCAGGCATTGTTGGTTAATCAAGTGAAAGAATCAGAATCAAATAAGAAATAGAAGAAAGCAAAGAATAACCAACATTCAGATCAAGTAAAGGATAATCCACATTCAGATCAATCAAACAAAAAAATATTCTTCAAAAGGAGAATCATCTAAGAAGGAGAGACCTTTTTGTGCATATTGCAAGAAGGATGGCATGAAGAAAATTATTGTTATAAGAAGGACATAGATGAGTTGAAAAATGTTCTCAAAATGAATCACTTTGATTTTCCTTCTTGAATGTCTGAATCTTCTTCTCCTTCTACTTCAAAACAGTCTAAAAAGGACAAAGGTCAAACATCAGGATATAAAGGACAAGCTCTTTGTGCTCATTCAAGTCCAGGATCAGGAAGATGGCTTCTAGATTCAAGAGCATCATATCATATGGCATCTTCATGAACTATCTTCTCTTCATTTCAGCCTTGTAGTATGTCTCCTATCTTGATGGGAAACAATACATACATTAGTGTAACAGGGAAGGGATCTATTAGCATTGGGGAAAACACTTTTCAGGATGTCTTGTGTGTTCCTCATTTGAAGAACAATCTACTTTCCATTTATTAGATTACACATGGTGGAGATGGGAGAACTGTAGAGTTCACTCTTGATTCAGTTATCATTCGAGACTTGGAGACTCGAGATATCATTGCTACTGGGGTGGTTGATCATTCATCTCTGTTGTATTCCTTTGCACAGTTTGCTTCTGATGATGACAATGTTCCTTTAAGTGTTGATCATATGAACTATGATTCTAAGGAGACATTTGGCTTTTTCAACTTGGGCATACTCACATCAGATCCAGTACTTGAGCCATGCACTTCATCTCCTCCATATTTTGTTGTACTTGATGATACTTGTGTTGCTACAGTTTTGGCTCCTAGTGATTCAGTGCAACAGGACATACATAGTCTTCCAGATATGACTACTTTTGATGACTTCCTAATAGGTATTTCAGACTTGTTTGTGGAGTCTCATCTTGCGGATTTGGAGGACACTATTGATAGCATTCATCTCTTTGATGAAGATGCACCTTCTTCAGTTGTTGTGAGGTAACACTTTGACCCTCTTGTTCATTCTCTATATGATCATTCTTCACAGATTGGCGTGAGTGTGGATTCTTTTGGATAGCATTTGGAGGAGGCTTCTTTGTCTTTAGAGGGGATATCTTTGTCTTTGGATAGTGCTCTACATTCATCTCTACTTGATGTTGGATTGTCAGTGTGGCCTAGAATGCTTGATTGGAGTGTGTCAGCTTTTGGCATTGACATTGAGACACTTGGACATGCTTCAGAGACACCATCATACATCATCCATATTCATGATATCCTGCATACATCCTTGGTTTTGTTTCTTCCTAAGGGGAGGAACGTTGTTCGGCGAGATTGGATCATCTTCAGCATTTAGTGTCGAGCTTCTACCATCATTGCAGGAGACTTAACATTGAAGGGGGGATACCTTGTCTCTCTTCTACTTCTCTCTTATGGGGGGGTCTTTTTCCTCACATGGGGTTTTTACCTTCTCATTCTTCATTGAGAGCATTTCTATTTTGTATTTCATCTCTCTTTTGAGGAGGAGTTTTTCCCATGAGGTTTTCTCCCTTTCCTCACTTGTGAGAGATTGCATTGATTGCATTGTGTATGTACATGGGTACCTAACATGGCCTAGTAGTCGGGACCCATCTTTGCATCTTTGTGTCATTTGCATAATAATTCACTACTCCCTAAGTTGCACTTAAGGGGGGGTGTTGGTGTAATTAAATGTCTTGTACCTTGTCCTAGGTCATAATTACACCTTAGTTAAGTTTACTTATGGACCACATATGAGGTTGTTGGAGAATTTCCACTTTTGGTGGACTTGACATGTCATCACCTCATCACTTCCACCTTTTGTGGACACATCATGTGATTATCTCTCCACCTTTTGTGGAGTGATAGCTCTTCATAGTTGTCTCATGTCATAAGATTACGACACTTGTCATAATCTTATGCCTTTCTATGTTCTCACCTTGGCTATTTAACCAAGGGGTCTCTCATTTGTAATGAATCATAATCATATTATATCAATGACATTGAATACAATTTATTCTTGTCATATTCTCTCTCTCTCTTCTTGTGCTTTCCATTTGGTCCATAGATCTTGGCATCCATAGCCAATTCTAACATAGGTAATTATGGGATGATAGGATATCAGTTAGTATTAGTGAAGTGATACTTGCTCATTATGTCCTTCAATGTCAAACATTCATCACTGCAATTTCCAAAAACATAATGATATTTAAAATATGGTACTTTCAAATATTTATGATGGATGACCAACCTATTTGAAGGTGGTAAGAGTATAAGACCTCTATTGAAAAGAATTGGTAGTTTCCTTTCAAATTTAGGTGGTGGATGGAGAGGAAAATTTAGTTTTTTCAAATTGTAAGGTTGTTTGTGTTTATGAGATTCACCTTTTTCATGGATGGAAGGAGGAAGAGGAGCCATGGGGATCCTAGCATCCATGTTATTGTAATCATGTAATTTTTCTTCATGTGGAAGGAGGGCATTCAAGTCAAGAGGGGAATCAAAGATCACCATGCCATCATCCTAAAGTCTCCGATATTCCAAAGGAGGCTTGTTGTCATTAGGAGGATCTTGATATCCTAATCTTGTTGTTCTTTCATCAGTAGCTCTATGTTCTAAAAGTTGGTGAATGTCATGTTCGGTTGTTGTGTAACATCCTTGTTTGCTCAACATAGTAAAACCTTTGTCGTATGTTTCTTCAAGGTTGATTGGTGTTTTTGTAACTTTGGTATTGTAAAATGGTTGAGGATTTTCTTGGTTAGAGGGAAAAGGTCCACCTGTTGGAGGGAAATTAGGCCCTTCATTTATTTCAACATGTAGGTATCCAAATGTATCAAGAGGTGCAATAGTAGGAACGTTTGAATGTTTCATGGATGGGTAAAAGGGGTCATTGGCATCAAGGTTGTCAACGAATACACTTCATAATTCATTCATGCTATCGTAGTCTTCTCCACTGATGTCAACAACATGAGGAGGACATTCATGAGTAGTTGAAGGAGCATGGGGAATCTCAAGGTCATTAGGATCACAACCAAAGGCATAGTTTGACATGACCACTAAGGATTTTAATGATGTCCAAAACTTATTAAAGCAAAAGTACATGATGGAAATGAGTGAAATTAAACTAATATGCAAGAAAGAGAATAAAATAGAAAATATGGAAAGTATGACAAAAAGTAATAGCAAAAAACCGTAATGCAGAAAGTTCCTAGAAAATGTCTAGAAATGTAGTTCAGAATGTGCAATTGGTCTGATTTTCCTAGGGAGGAAAATGAGTCCAAGCATGAGTTTTTTTGTGATTTTCCAAAAAATTTAAAGTGATTTTTATGCTCTCCTGATGCAAAACTAAGAAGAAGATGCAAATTTTGGGTTTTTGTATTGTTTTGAAGTACATAAATGAAATCTATATGATATATTCACTAATGCAAATTTCTAAATCCTAGGATGCAAACACAGTGAAAAAGCTAATGAAAAAGCTAATGCTATGACTCCTAGGATGTAAATGCATATGTAAATTAGAAAGATAATGTTAAATATGTAGGTTCAACAAAATGAACCATAGATTTTAGGTGGTGAAAAATGTTATGACTCTCTTACTCAATTAGGGTTTTTCACCTAAAGCAAAGAGATAGATCCCACAAAAAAAATATAGGTGGTTCACTCAAATAATGTAATTACAATGTAAATATGCCTAAATTCAATGATCTAGATGTAGTAAACTAATAAAATTAATTTATTATGTATGCAAAAATTAAGAAATATGAAGTTTATGAAAAAATAGTGTGATATGTAGAAATGAACTAGAAACATGCACAAATGAAATAAAAAATTAATGAAACTAAAAAGAGTGCACTTGGAGATAGAATTTTGATACTATAAGGTTCTAGAATGTCTAAGAAATCATTACAAATGACCAATGGGACTCATTCACCATTGATGGTGAATTAGTACTGCTTCTAGTAAACATTGTTGAAACTAGTTTCTAAATGTTGGGAATTGAAATCTAATGAAATCACCTTCTCTAGAATTGCAGTGGGACTCATTCATAATTGATGGAAAATCATTCATCACACAAAAAAATGCAAATTCAAAAGTCAACTCTGTGGGTCCAAATCTACACTTGTCTTCTTGTCAAGTTGACAAAACCAAGTCTGTAGAAAATAGGCTAAATGTTGTCTCCAAGCCCTAATTAGGGTTTGGTTGAATTTAATATCTTTGATGACTTATTGACTAATTTTAAAAACTATTTCTTTGAAAAATTGTCCTAAAAAACTTGTAAACACACATGCAAAGAGGGGGAAAATGGTTAAGGGTTAGAGTATAGGTATTTTCCTTGGTCAAATTCCACTTTGTTAATCAAACCATTGATAATGAAATGAAATGAAATAACAAGGGAATGATGAAAAAACAACATGCAAGTGTCATAAAATCACAAAACCCTTGTTGTTGAAGTCTTAATATATATCCTACTCCAAGATGCTTGATTCAATGATGCTATGTTGCTCAAATGCTTGAATGAGATGATTCAATAGATAAATGAATATTTGAATGAATGGGGGTTAAAATGCATGGAAGAACACTTATTTATACACACTTATTCCCTAATTACCCAAAAATACAACATCACGAGACAACATAAGGTCTAAATGAGTAAAAAACCATAGAAAATTTGAATTTATTTTGACTTTTGTGCCAAGAGGGACTCATTCACCACCAATGGAAAATGGGTCCCACTCAAGGCTTGCAAGTGGGTGTCAGAAATTATGTTGTGTATAATGTTGTTGGTTAGGGTTTTATTAAAAAAACACTTAATCAAGGCCTATAAGTGCATAAAGGGGCCAAATAAAGCATAAGTGAACCATATATGTTTGGCACCATAAGACTCTAATTCTACTAGGGTTGTTCACCTAAAAGGAGAGAGTTATGACCAAAAAATTTAAAGGGTTATTTCAAATTATGATGTGTCTAATGTTATTAAGGTTGAATTAGATAATCTGAGTGTAACTAAGGTAAGTAATTGATTTATTATGAAAACAAAACCTAAGAAGCAATTGATGTTTGAAAACACTATGTTGATTACAAAAGTGAACTAGAAACTTTAACAAATGATAACAAAAATTGATGAGATTAATCAAAGTGCACCTGGAGGTAGGTTTTTATTATTGGAGAGTTATGGAATGTCCCATAAATTACCATTAATGACCACTAGGATTGATTCATGATGCATAGTGAACTTGTCCTACTTCTAATGAAATGTTCTAGAAATAGGTTTTTGATTACTAGGAACTAATTTTTGACAAAATCACTTTTTAGGCCTATAGGTGGGACTCAATCACCATAGGTGGTGAATTAGTCTACTTACAGGAGTTAGCAAGTTATAGAATTGATTCTACATAGCTATATCTACACTTCTACTTCCTACAAGTGTCTGCTTATGAAACTATCAGATTCAGGTTTGAAAGTTACTTTTTGTTGATATTTTTCCTTAAATAAAGAAGAGATTACTTGAATTAATTTGAAATACAATATTCAATATTTACTAAGCCTCCAAGGTGTCTAAATTTGCAAACACACAAGAAGAGAATATAAAATGTTTATTGTTAGGGTATGGGGGTTTTCCTTGGTCAAACCCTGTTTAGGTAATTAAACCAAAATGATGAAAAGATGTAATGAAGCATGAAACAATACAATATATTTCCTTTCCATGATGAATAAATCTTGAAATTTTTCAACATAACATGTAAAATCTACCTTGAATATCTTAGGAAGCTAAATTAATGACTTGTAATGTAAAAGTCCTAGCTTACTTAACCTGAGATAGAAGATATATTATGAATAATGAAGAATGGATTGATGGATTGATGATAGATATAAAATGAAAAGAAAAAAACTTATTTATACACACTTTTGCCTTAGTATCCCATTAATACCTCATCACAGGCTGACTTGAAGTAAATTGAAACTCAAATTTCACTTTATTTCCCACTCAAAGGTCAAAATTGAGCCAAATGGGACTCATTTTCCACGAATGGAAAATGGGTCCCACCTGGATGGGAACGATTCACCATTCATGGTTAATGGGTCCCACAGGGGCCAATTTGATAGCTCAAATTCCAAGAGATATGGAAATAAGGTATAAAATGCAATCTTGTTAGGTATTTGATCAATTTAAGTCTTGAGATACACAATATGGGTTAAGAGAGGCCTATTAGTGATGATGTAAATGTGAAAAATAGATTGGGACACAAAATTCAATGTGAAAGTGTGATTAAATACACTTTACACCACTAAAATGAGGTCCACATAGCCTAGGAAGGCACAAAAACCAATGTGAATGTGCAAGAAGCATTACAACACTAGTTTAATATTAAGTATACCTTCAAAACATTATATATTGATGTAATAGTGCTATTAAACACATTTCATAATGTTGAATTAGGGAGAAATAGGTTAATTAATTCTAGAGAAGTGTGAAAGTCATTTATAAGACTTTACAACACTTTTACAAGATGTTGTTAAAAGCATGTTAGTCAATTTGCAAGGGTCCAAGACCTAGTATGGATGCATAAAATACCTCACAACACCTTAATCAAGGCCTCATTAAGCCAATTTATCATGAATTAATCCCATGCCAAGCAAAGGGTCCTTTTTTCTATGGCACATTTAGCCCCCACTTTAGTGATAGGATGAGCATGCTTGAAACTCAGGCGAAAGTAGACATTAGAGAGAGATTCACATGTAGATCAACCTTCCAAGATATAAAATCATGTATTTGAAAGAACTGGAGAAGAAGGAAAGATGTACTCACTCTGGGACCACAAAACTTCTAGTCATCCACGAGGTGAGAAATCCCAAAAGGTAAGATACATATGCTAGTTGGCATGCACTCACAAACACAAAGGTGGTTATGGGGAAATACCATGCTACTAGGTGGGCTTCCTACTCAACCATATTAAATTTATGCCTCCTGATAACTTTAACAAGGTGCCACAAGGAAAAAAAAATGGTTTTCGAGCTCCATGAGGTAAGAAAAATGTCATATGCCTGACATGTATAGACAATGTTACTACATAATTGTGTAAGGATTATTCAAAGGTATTTTTTTTGTTAATGCAAGGTCTCATTTTAGGGGAAATTTTACTTAACATCTCCAAGAGAGGATGTGTCAAATAAGTATCATGCTCTTGGAGAGAATCAAGCCCACTGACTCAACCAAGAATTTAACACATCACAAGAAGAAAGAAATCGCATTGTGAAATATGAGTGGTGATGTATTCCCCCCACTTTAAAGAAGTTGTGAGCACCCATACTATGAGTAATTGCTTTAAAGTAGAAGAGAAAGAGGAAGACATGGGAGCTCACATGGAAAGCCCTATGCCAAATCATATGTATCCATCCCAAGCTTTCTCTTATGTATTCATGAAAATTTAATGACTAGCCAAAAGGAGGCAACCACAAGTGACATATTTGGAAAAGGCCACATAACCCCTTTTCCCTACTTAGTGCAAGACAAAGGTGAGACAAAATAATTGAGAGGATGTATTTTAATATAAATTAAATGAATTAGATCATGTCCCTACATAGGGAAGCATACCAAAATCCTAAAAGTGTTCAATTTTACGACTCAAAGCATGACATTCATTAGTTGAATGACCATGAACACTATGATATGCACAAAATGAAGTATTTGAATAGCATTTATTTCAAGTTCTTGGAGCAGGGTGATCAAGTGATCTTGGAGGAGTCTTGACAAGATACCCTCTTGATTAGGAGAAGAAGGTGCTCTTGTAGTTTTTGTCAAAGATACATCTTGCTTAGTATTGGATGTCATACTTACACAAGTTTCTCTAGATTGTGAGATTTTATTCTTCCCATTATAGGAAGGTATAAAATATAAAAAATTTAAAGCATGAGAATTTTTCGAAATGGCATTGACATTAAGTGAAGGTGTAGTCATGTGTTTCATATTGGATTAAGGATGATTTTCAACACCACTAGTTATTAAGAATGGTTTAGTAAGGTGTTGTGTGATATTGTTGATGGTGGGTGAAGATTTGGTGATCTCGATTATTGGAAAATAACCAAGACCATGAATTTTTTATTGTGTGAAAGGGTCGATAGGGTTGTGGATACCTTGTTCTCAATCACCACATACTTTTTGCTATATCCCTATTGTTTCATAAGTTCATGACCTTTTCCATAAATCTTTTTCATTCCTTTTGAATTGGGTGGTTGTTTGTTATTGTGTTCATGAAAGGTTGTTATGCAGTTTACTTCTTTGCCTAAATTAGTTGAGGTGGATGCTTTTGAAAGGTCATTCAAACTTGGTGTTGATATGATTGTTGTGTCTTTTCCCTTTTTTGAATATTTGTGGATGATTTTGTATTCACCCATGAAGTCATGCTCAAAATCCAAGGAACCCCAATTGTCTTCCAATAGTGTCATGTGATGTTCAATTTTGTCATTTTTTTCTATAGGTTCCACTTGTGTGGTTGGTGTTAATGTTTTCAAGGGGTTCTCTTTGGTGTTGTCAAGTTGTAAGGCACTATAAGGTTCAGGGTTAGTGTCAAGGGTGCATACTTTTTTGTTGTAAATGTGTTTCAATATGTGATGAAGAGCGGAGGGCACACCATTCATGGCATGAATCCACTATCTACCTAAGATAAGATTTCATGAAATTTCATAAGGCATAACATGAATTGGTGTATTTAAGGTGACTACTCCAACCTTAAGAAGCATAGTGATTACCCCGAGTGGTTTCTTGTTGACATTGTCAAATCCCGTAATAGATAGAGAATCAGGTCGAATGGTGGATCTATGAATGTTGAGTCTATCAAAAAGAATCACACTATATACTTTAATAGTAGATCCATCATTGATAAGAGTTCTCTTTATGCCTATTTTTTTGTATTAAGCGATGATCATGAAAGCTTTTTTTTTCTTTTGCACATCCAAAGAGGGGAGCTCACATTGATGGAGAGTAATGTTGATATGTGTGTTATGGATTAAAGATGCCATGTCATTTGTATTTGTACTATGAGGAAATATAATTTTTGTAAGGTTGTTTGAAGAATAGGATTGTAATTTGGTGAATTCGAAGTAATTTCCAAAGGAAAATTTTTCTAGGAGTATTCTTTAATTGTTCAACAATATCATACTCATTTATGCGTGGGAGGTAATGAGGAGCACTAGGTGGATTGGGTAAAGGTAAAGGGGTTGGGTTTGGTTGTGGTGGTTACAGATTATTGGGAGTGTTATATGTTTGAGCAATGATATTATAGCTCAGTTGTTGTGATACATTATTCTTAGGTGGGTAGAGGATGAGTTTAGCTTTGTTTGGATTTTTTTGTTTGTGTGAAGGGGGATAGAGAATTAGAGGGTTTTTAGGATGTCCCATGGGGTATGTATGAGGTCCATTGATCAAATGGGATTGAATGGACACTTGTGAATTCATAACCTTAGTGGTCTTGGTTTAATGTATCTCTAATGAAGGGCAATCGGGAAACACTTGTTTAAGAAAGGAAGGTATTTTATGATTGATTCCAATTTATAGCACCAAGATATTCTCCCAAGGAACAAAAAGCCACATGTTTTTGACAAGTAGGGCTAACTTCTTAAAAAATGACTTCATCACTAATAGGGGAATGATCAATGATGGGAGTGTCAAGAGGGGGATGATTGGGAGAAGATGT
Organism: Sequoia sempervirens; assembly: GCA_007258455.2. Classification (NCBI taxonomy): domain Eukaryota; kingdom Viridiplantae; phylum Streptophyta; class Pinopsida; order Cupressales; family Cupressaceae; genus Sequoia; species Sequoia sempervirens. The sequence goes on along the minus strand of VDFB02322584.1, from coordinate 212,014 downwards.
TAAAGTCTCATTCTCTTCTGCTATGTTATCTACCTAACTAGGAGAGCTTGTAATGTGTTCATCAAAGTTTTAAGTGTGTAAATTAGCTTCATCACAAGTGAGGGAGGCATCAAGAGAAGGATAAATATGGTTTTCAAAGAAATTATCCAAAATGGGAGGAACATTAGGGAAGGGAGGGTCAATATTCTCATGACTCTTAATAGGGATGTCTTCTAATACCAACCTATCCTCTTCACATCGAGGAGGGATATTAGGAGATGGAAAAGTTTGATTGTCATGGTTATGGGGAATAGTTGAGGTGGTATTCAAGAATGTTTCTATGCTTTCATTGTCTTGTTTGCTAACATCGTCCAAAACGGAATAAGAAAGTGGACAATCAAGACTTGCAATGCTTGTAACTTCCTTCACCAAGATATCTTCATCATGAATAGGAGAGTCATTGGGAGAAGAAAAAGTATGTGTGTTATGATTTTCTACACCTCTATTCACACCAATGGACAATGTAAGATTAAGGATTGTACCAATGGTTTGATCATGTTTCTTAAATTCCTCATTGTGGTAATCAAAAGTGAATTCATAAGACGGAATATTGTACTTATACAATCCACTTTTAATGAAATCAAAGCCACATCTTTTGAAGGAAAACATGCTATGATAAAAAAGAAAGAAAGTACAATGGAATGACTTAAAAGGAAATGCAATTTTGAGTTTCAAAGTAAACTATTTTTTTGTTTACACAATGAAACAATCTAAAAATGAAATGTTGCGAATGCAAAAGTGAATTTAGACAATGCATGAAATGAGCTAATTTAAGTGAAATCTAGTGAAATGTGTACTACAGAAATGCAAATGACTAATTATACAAGGTAAGGCACCAAATAGAAGCCTAAAAACAAATTTTGGAGTTTTGTAAAATGTTGTTTTAGTGTTCAGAAGGGATTGACTTGCCCAAAGTGGCGAATGAGTCCTGATATGGACCTTTTCAAGAATTTTTTAAAAAAATTTGAGTGATTTTGATGCTTTCTAAATGCCATGATGCTGACCTAATTGAAAAAAATTAGAATTTCAAAGAATCTAAATGAATTTATATGCTAACAATGCAAGCAAAATACACTTTTTATTAATGCAAAATCTAACACCCAGCATGGAAATGAATCATGCAAACCCTAATGCAAGCTATATCTATAATGAAAGAATCCAAAATTAGATAAGAATTTTTTTGAAAAGTAGGTTCACCAAAATGAACTGTAAATTTTTGGCATCATAAGAATCTTTAACTCTTATAGGTTTTTTCACCTAAAAGGAGAGAGGTAGGGCCAAAAATACTAAAGGTTTAATTCAAATTATGATGTGTCTAATGTTATTAAGCCTAGTTGACATAATATGAGTGTAACTAAGCTAAGTAATTAATTGATTATGAATAGAAAACATAACAAGCAATTGATGTTTGAAAACACTATGTTGATTGCGAAAGTAAACTAGAAACTTAAATAAATGATAACCGAAATTGATGAGATTAATTAGAGTGCACCTGGAGTAGATTGTCATTAATGGAGATTTTTTGAATGTCCTAGAAATCAATATTAATGACCACTGCGACTGATTCACCATGCATGTAAAATTAGTCCTTCTTTTGATAAAAAGTCCTAGAAACATGTTTTTGACTATCAGGAACTAAATTATGACAAAATCACTTTTCAATCCTATAGGTGGGACTCATTTTCCATAGTTGGAAAATTAGTCCAGTTACAGGAATTATAAAGCTCTAGAATTTATTTTGTGTAGCTAAGTGTGCACTTCTACTTCCTATAGGTATTCGCTTATGAAACTATCAAATTCGGGTCTAAAAGTGACTTTCTGTTGATATTTTTAATTAAATAAAGAAGAGATCAATTGAATGACTTTGAAATCAAATATTCAATGGTTACTAAGACTCAAATCTACCTAAATCTACAAACACACAAGAAGAGAAGAAGAAATGTTGATTATTAGGGCATGGGGGTTTTCCTTAGTCAAACCTCATTTAGGTAATTAAACAAAAATGATGAAAATATGTAATGAAACATGAAACAATAGAATATATTACCTTTCCATGATGGATGAATCTTGAAAGTTTGCAACATAACATGTAGAATTTTCCCTTGAATATCTTAAGAAGCTAGATTAATGACTTGTAATGAAAAATTCATATCTTGCTTGACTTGAGATAGAAGATAGACGTGAATGATGAAGAATGGATTCATGGATTTATGATAGATGTAAAATGAGGAGAAAAATACTTATTTATACACACTTATTCCTTAGTATCCCATTAATACCTCATCATAGGCTACCATGAATCAAAATTAAACTCAAATTTCACTTTATTTCTTGCTTAAAGGTCAAAACTGAGCCAAATGGGATTCATTCACCACACATGGTGAATGGGTCCCACTTGGATGGGATTGACCCTCCATGCATGGTGAATGGGTCCCAAAAGGGTTGATTTGATAGCTTAGATGCAAGAGATATGGAAATAAGGTCTAAAATGCCATATTGTCAGGTGTTTGATCAATTTAACCCTTGGGATGCACAATATGGATTAAAAGGGGAGTATTATTGATGATCTAAATGTGAAAAAGGTTTTGAGACATAAAATTCAATGTGAAAGTGTGATTAAATACACTTTACAACACTAAAATGAGGTGTGCATGGCCTAGGAAGGCACAAAAATGAATGTGAATGTGCAAGACGCATTACAACACTAGTTTGATAGTAATTTTACCTTAAGAACCTTCTATATTGATGTAATAGTCTTAATAAACACATTTCATAATGTTGAATTAGTGAGAAATAGGTTAATTAAGTCTAGAAAAGAATTGAATTCCTTTACATGACATTACAACACCTTTACAAGATGTCACTAAAAGAATGTTATTCAATTTGCAATGGTCCAAGACCTAGTGTGGATGCATAAAATACCTCACAACACCTAAATAAATGCATCATTAAGCCAATTTACCATGAAGTAATCCCATATCAAGAAAAGGGTCCTTTTTTCTATGACACGGTAAGAAATTTGTAATTAGTAATGACAAGCCTAGAAAAGTGTGAACATTTATTACAAGACTTTAAAACAATTTAGAATATAACTTGGTAAGTGGTGTAGGAGCACCCTAGCAAATGCATGCCTCCATGAGGCAACTTTTGGTTGTTGATTTAGTTTTGGTGTGTCTACATTATACTAAGATTTGTTGAATCATTTTTTATGTGATTTGAGTCAATTGGGGTCCATTGGATTTATATTTCTAAATGATGTAAAAGTTACCAAATTAATGTAATGGCAATATTGTAAAAAGGCAAAAAAGGTGCAAATAGTGGAATTTCAATAGTCAAGTAGTTAGAAGGTTGGTTTGAGTTGTAGTAATTTTGTAAAGGTTGGAAAGCATTTAAAATGGTGGAAAGTCTTTAGGAATAGGTTGGAGGGTTGTAAATAATGGAAAATTATAATGAAACCCCTGTTTTATTCTTAAATTTTTGTGTTTTTATTGGTAAAACTCTATTCCAAAGAACTATACAAAGTTATACAATCATATTATTAAGGGGAAGTCATTGTAATTGGTAAATATATGAGTCTAAATATTTTTTCAATTGTTCTTGTTGAATTTCATCAAAAAATAAGAAATTTATTGCATTTTTTTAAAATTTTCCAAAAACTCTATACAAGGAACCTGAGAGCAAACAAAATCCATAAGACTTATTTTATCCAATGAAACCTCTTTAAATCTAGTATAGTGATTATATTTTGGAAATTCCTTGATATTTTGTGAGGTTCAAGAGTCTAAGTAAGGTTTTATGTGGCTTTGCATGATGTCCTGGATGGGAAAAGTGTGTTTTAGGAGTGAAATTTGGAGGTTTGAGCATGGAAAAATTAGAAAACCCTTAGGGAAGAATAATTTGAAAGTATATTAAGAATATGAAGACCTAATGATATGTTTTGGAGGAATTATCCATGATAAATTTGTTTGGGAAGGTGTAGTTTCATAAAACCCTCCTTAATTTAGGCAAAACCAAGGATTTATTGGTTTGGTGTTTGGGTAGTGTCTTGGAGGAATAAAAATAATTGTTCCAAAGGGTTTGAGGCCTATAAAAGGACTATTTATACATTTTAGGGGTTGGAAGATTGTTTAGGTTGTACTTCCTTTTTAAAATAGACCTATCTGGAGGTCCAGGATAGTGTTGAAACACTAGTTTGTGAGTTTTGTTCCAAAAGAACCATATGTGGCTTTGAGGCATGCTAGAGAATTCTCTAATGGGTGTTTGAGAAGACTGATGGTTGGAAGGCTTGTTAAGAAATTTTGAAAGTTACGCTTGAGAAACTAGGAAAATAAACCTACAAGTGAAACTGGGTGGATTTGTGAAGATTTGATGAGGTAAGTTTCTGAATATTTCAAATTTGTCTCAAGGGACTTAAATTGTATTTGATGGGTATTGAACCCTTATATTCCATCAATTGGTATCATAGCTCAGAAGGTTTGAGCAAGAGATTTTGTGGTTTGTGTGTTTTTTTATGTGTAAGTTGAAGAGAGAACCACATTTCCAAGAGACTAGGTAGAGTAAAAGAGAAAGGACCTAGGTGAGGCAAAGCCAAGAGTAAGAAAGGTTAAATGGACTTCCTTGAATAGAAGATGGGTTTTTTGAGAAGTCACTTGTAGGCAGAAAGTTCACAAAAGAAAGTAGAAAAGGAGAGGAAGAGGAAAGAGGAAAATGTGAGGCAAAGAGAGATTGAGAAAGAGATAAGAGAAATAAGGGAATTTATGGAAGAGATGATAAGAAGGAATTAAGAAGAGATGGAACAATTGCTTAAAAGAGAACTTATTTGGCACTTGAAAATGAAAAAGAAGGTTGTATGGAGCATTAAGAAGATAGTTAAAAAGAGAAGACAAGTGATGTCAATAGAGGAAGAAGAATTTGAAGGTGTGGAGGAAGAATTCATGAAGGTAGATGAAGAGAGCATGAACATTGCAGCCACTTCAAGACTTTAAGAAGTTGTGAAAACAAATTTGAAGATTGATTTGATTTAAAAGGGAAATGATATTAAGTTAGTGTCAAGATTAGATAAAGAGAAGGTCAAGGATGAATTGATTCTTGAGACTCAAGATTCATTTAAAGTTTTTCATGATGAGGAAACATGTGTAGGGGGAGAATATTAGATGAGAGAAGAGATAAACAAAGATGAAGAAACCATTGTTACCTGGAAAAGGAAAAAAGCTAAGGAGATCATCTATCACTTCCTTATTGTGATAGCAATTTTGATGGGAAAAGAACCAAAGGTCAAGATCAAGTAGATTGAAGAAGAAGGACAATGTGAGGTGGTGATACATCAGGACATGAAGGTGTAGGATCAAAATGATAAGACAAGAAGAAGGCTACTTTGCATGGACAATTTGAAGCCCCAAGTGAAGATGAAGATCAAATGGCGCTATTTTAAGAAACAAAGCATAGACGACCACTAGTAGGAGCATGTAATGATGAATACTTTTTGCTACACTCAATACAAGAGGACTTGGAGTTTTCATTTGGTTGGGAGTATATTGTAGGAGCATCCTAGCGAATACATGCCTCCATGAGGAAAATTTTGGTTGTTGATTCAATTTTGCTATGTCTACATTATAATAAGTTATATTAGACCATTTTCTATGTGATTTGAGTCAAATATGGTCCATTGGGTTTATATTTATAGATGATGTAAAATTTTCCAAATTATTGTAATGGCAATATTGTAAAAATCTGAAAAAAGTGCAAATGGTGGAATGCCAAGAGTCAAGTAGTTAGAAGGTTGTTTTGAGTTAGTTGTAGTCATTTTGTAAAGGGTGGAAAAAAATAAAATGGTAGAAAACCTCAAGGAAGAGGTTGGAGGATTGTAAATAAAGGAAAATTATAATGAAACCCCTATTTTATTCTTCAATTTCTCTATTTTTATTGGTAAAACTTTGTTTTAGAGCACTGTACAGCCCCATACAGTCATATTCTTAAGAGGTAGTAATTGGAATTGGTAAAAATATGAGTCTAAATAATTGTGTAATTTCACTTTTTGAATCTTATGGAGAAATAAGAAATTTATTGCATTTTTTTTCAAAAACTATCCAAAAACTCTATATAAGGAACCCAAGAGCAAACAAAATGTATAAGACTCTTTTTATTTCTATGATCTCTTTAAATTTCATAGAATTATAGTATTTGGGAAAGGCTTGATATGGTGTGAGGTTCAGGAGTCTGAGTAAGGGTTTATGTGGGTTTGTAGGATTCCCTAGATGGGAAAAGTGTTTTTTTGGAGTGAAAATTGGATGTTTGAGAGTGGAAACATTAGAGAACCTTTGAGGTAGCATAATTTGATGGCATATTAAGAATATGAAAACCTAATAATATATTTCTAAGGTTTTTTCCATGATAAATGTGGTTGGGAAGGTGTAGTTTCATAAAAACCTCCTTAATTTAGGCAAAATCGAGGGTTTATTGGTTTGGTGTTTCGATAGTGTCTTGGAGGAATAAATGTACTTGTTCCAAAGGGTTTAAGGCCTAGAAAAGGACTATTTGTAGGTTTTGGGGGTTGGTAGATAGTGTAGGTTCTACTCCCTTTGTAAAATAGTCCTATTTGGAGGTCCAGGACAACATTGAAACATTAGTTTGTGAGTTTTGTTCCAAAAGGACCATATTTGGTTTTGAGGCATGCTAGAGAATGCTCTAATGGGTGTTTGAGAAGATTGATTGTTGGAAGGCTTGTTAATAAATTTTGAAAGTTATGGTTGAGAAACTAGGTGGATTTCTGAAGATTTGATGAGGTAAGTTTCTAAAGATTGCAAAGTTGTCTCAAGGGACTTTAATTGTGTTTGATAGGTTTTAAACCCTTAAATTGCATCAGTAAGGGATAAAAAAGGAATATTTAGATGAATTATAAGAAGAAGAGTCTAGAAATTTGTTACAACGCTTCACAACACCTTTACAAGACATCATAAAGTCTTAATAATTTTAATATTGAAGACTTAATGTGAATGTATAAGTTACATTGGAACATTATATCTAAAGAAAATAGGTCAAGCATCATATAAAAAATACCTAAGTGACCATGAAAATTTCAATGATCCATTTTTCTATAGTACAATGGTGAAGAGAAATTGCTTGAAAGAGCAACTCACATTGTTGTTGTGACTTGGGTGGTGGTGATGTGGATGAAAAATGGCAATAGCCTATAGACCTCATAAAGTTTGTGTGGGGCGAATCTTCAGGATTGTGAGATGATGTAACGCCCTAAATTTAACACTCAAAATACAATTAAGGAAAAAACACAACAATCAAATTTTTCTTAAGAATGCTTGTATAACTAACAAAGCTACTACCAAAGAAGGCAGTACAAGGAGGATTACAACAATTGAGTAGATATAGATTAATATATTTAGTTAGACAACTAGATTGCTAATGCAATCCTAAGAGGGTTTTCAAATGGGAACATGGAAATTAAATCATCAAATAGAATTAAATAGTCCAACCAACACATTCATATACTAAAGGCACAAATAAATCATAAGTTACACAAATACATTATATCAATATTAACTCAAGTAATAAAAAAAGAGCAAACCCTAGGGGCCATACCTAATTCTTTAGGGGCTCATCTCTGATGGCCTTGCATACATATATACTTCACAGAGGAACTATAGTTCAACAAATGGACTTCAACCATCTTAGACATGGTTGGATAGTAATGGGATTATGCTCCACTAGGTTAAAAATTTCTTAACATCATCTCAAAAATAACATCAACTCACACAACAATGATAGCATTAACAAATCAAAGGAAGACTTTTAAACAAATAGAATTCAAATTATAAATACTGGACTAATGTCAATGGAATAATTCTCAACTATCACACAAAAAAGGCCTCTATCTTAACCATACCTTAAGTAGTATTTTATAAAAGGGTAGGTGCAGGATCATGATGGGCCAAAAGGTGGCAATATTATGGGTATTTGTAGGGTGTGGCTAATGACTTTTTTTTTTACCCAAAATTGATGAAATGAAAAGGGTTTTTAGAGGATATTCTCATATTTCCACCAATATAAATTATGCTCTAATTTGAATTTAATAAATAATTATTATTCATTTTCTATTAGAATTATGACTAAAGTCCTAATCGATAGGCTGATTGAAAAACATCTATAACTTTCAAATGGTATAACATTTTTTGAATCTAAAACTTGTGTCACATTATATGCTTCACATACTATAGGATTAAAAATGAAATAAATTTCATGAATTTTTGACCAAGTTAAAGGTGGTCATACATCACGAGTTTTATATTTTTTTAAAAGTTGTAATAAAAATTTATAATTAATTATTTACTTGGAAAAAATTTATAAAAAATATGCATCACATCTGAACATGGAGTCCTCTATATATATAAAATATTATAAAAAGAAATATTATCATTTTATTATAGTTAGGGTGGTCAGTGGAGACACCTACTTATTTTTTTCTCACGAAATTTAGAAATTACTATTGAAATTTCAAATTTTTCACCACATAGATTTTATTTATTTTAAAATAAAACCTAGTATTTAGAAACTACATTCAATTTTCTATAGATTCCATTGTTATATCTTTTTGAAATAATATAGATAACTTATTCAAATTTTTATGTCAAGTTACCTAACATTGATTTTTTCTGATTTTTTGCCACTTAAGGCCCTGTTCTTTCCACGATGATCCTGCACATACCCAAAACAATGCATTTAGGGAGGTTTTAAATACACACCTATTGTATAAAACTAATGAAATAAGGATTTAAGCAACAATAAATTGATACATTGTAACTCCCATCTTGACCACCCTATGTACTAATATATTTTACATGAAATGGTAATCCAATGGTAGATTCAAACTGAAAAACCCACACACAAGCCATCAACAAGTTCTAGTGCCCCATTCAAGAGTTCCACAAGCATAAGATAGGGTAAATAGATTATGACATAAATTTCCTTGGTGGAAATAAATTTGAGTCTACATAAGCTATTGATAATAAACTATATTTAAAAAAGTAGTTTTACCCTATTACATTATTAGAAATATTATCTCCAACAATAAAGTTAATTTATGTTAACATCATTAATTGTAATGTTAACATTGATATTACATATAATATTATCATCGAAATTGTAAGTAGAATATACAAATATTATAGTATGTCTTTAATTATCTCTAAACATCAATTTCAAAAGTTATCTTTGCAAAATATATAAGAATATTTTCAATGTCACATTAACTAGTTCCATTAGTAATATGAAGTCCATCAATCTCATCATTCACATCATGACTTTCTATATTATAATATTGATATTATCTATATTTCAATCGTCTTTAAAATATTATATTGAACTTCATACTAATTAGTTATTTTAAATATCATAGATATATTTATAACTCTATCATTAGTATAATACAAAATGAGCCTACTATTCAATCATAGCAAAGTAGTATTATTATCATTACATTTAATTAGATTAAGAAAAATATAAACATTAATCAGAATGTCTATTTGTTTTTAATAAGATTAAAAATTAACACAAGAATAATATAAAAGAGTCTCCCAAACTCTATTTAATCTACACTTGGAATAGATGTGATTGGAGATCATTATATTAGTTATAGGTCAAAATGGGAGGAAAACAAAATTAACATATCACACCCACTCATGCATGTAAATGCAAAGGAAATATCTTTGCATAGGTTATTAAGTGACCCTGAGTTTGACTATATGATCAACATGGAAAATAAAAAAATAAAGAAAGTTAGTGACATTAATGTTTAACTTTTTGGAAAGACTACGATGGTGTACACCAAGTGCGCCCTATACGAGAAATAAAATGAATAAATAAAAACAATTGAATCTCAGTGCTTATGCACCACATGGTTGATACGAAGATTCATTATAAGTGGTTCATACATAATCCTTAAACTTGGACGATTTCATAAATGAACCCATAATATTGAAGTAAAGGTATGGCACAATAGGAATACGAGTGAAAGTAGTGTCTAATGGGAAGGAAAGTTCACCATTTTGATACAGGGATATATAATATTCTCTTCTACTACTGCACATAAAACACTAATGGAAGGAAGAAAAGGAAAGTTATCTTGTTAAGCATTTTAGAATGTCATACAATTTTCCAAAACTATATTTATGCAGGCTTGGTCAATCTTTGGATAACCCTAGCATTCACGAGTGTTTAACCTCTAGAAGACAAGGAAGATGAATATAAGGGAGAAAACTCAAAATAACTGGTAATTATTAATTGACCACAAGTAAACCAAGAATCTATAAAGGAATTCAAAGCTATAGTTAGGTACAGGAACTCAATTTCAAAACATAAGTTCTATAATGAACATGACATAGGAATTGGCATAAATGGTAACACCAATACATCATCTATAAAAATTAGTGTTGACAACAGTGGCATGACAAGCTATCACCCATCATATGATTGGTCCCCAAATTTCCTATGATAGATACATCCTATCCTCAATGATGAAATGTCAGATATGTACAAAACAAAGGACTAAGCTAATTTTATTAGGCTCACAAAAGAAATGGAGCTAATTTACATGTGCATACATTCTACAAATTCAAATCAACAATTGTATGAAGCAGATTTTGATTTTATTTCTTTGAAGCTCTAATTGTCAAGATTAACAAAGTTGATAATTGATATTGAACCTTAGACTTGTTTTCATTCTTTACTAGAGCAAGAGAAACCTGGTAATTATAGAATTTCAGACTTAACATAAATGAAACTATTATATTTCAGTCACGAACAAGTCTGATTACAAAAATTTTACATTCATAATAATCTCGTTTACTAAACTCAATCAATGATCTAAATAAAGCCATGCCACAATTACATTTCCCACAAAAAACAATAGAGAAGAAAAATATTACATACCTTAAGTATAAATATAGGTCCACAAATTGTCTGCACATTCTTCACATTATAATAGGTTTCTATGCACCACTTCTAACAACTCCTTATGGAACTCGATTCCATATTTTTATTTTAAAGCATCCTATTAACTGCATATACACAATGTATCCTTTCTCAATTTCTTCTATCACTCCCCCCCTACATGCTCTTCTAGCATGAGGCTACGGCACAAACATATTTGGAGCTCAATTTTCAATGTGCAACATCATGAGTGACACCTTAGAGTCATGCAAGTCACCATCGAGACACTTGATTGCTATGTAGGGGTTTTCTCACTGTCTCGATATAGTATTGGTATTAGGTTCCCTCAAGAGAGGGATTGACACTAGAAGCAACTTCCTGGAGAAAAACCTTCTAATACCACCATCCTTCACATTAATATACTTCTGACTCTTCTACTCATTTCTATTGTCATTACTCACCATAACAAAACCCAATCCCCCCCTTATAGCTACCCAAAACAAAATTGTGTATATATACTCATTCTTCAATCCCCCCTCCCACAGACAAATAAATTATATTGCCATTCATTAATGAAATAAGATTTCAGTTGTATTTCTTAGTCCTTTTTGTTTTGTAAGGCTAGATGCAGTCAGCCATTCCCCCCCTTTTCACCCAACTCCAACACCTCACACCCTATACCTTCCTCCTCCCAGTCGCTGGTTAGCTAATGACTTCTAGCATTGAATTGAGTGTTGGCTATTGGTTCTACCTAGAGCCAAGTATGGCCTCCTTGCAATGGTCTACTCGTACTAGTAATTAAGGAATGCAATTAATGGAAATCCTCCTCAAAATCAATGATAGATGCATTTTATAATATGCCATAAACTTATTTTCTTGTCTTCCAAGCTCCTCCTTTTACCTCACACCAAAAAGAAAAAGCATGCTACCTATATCAAAGCACACCCTCCTACCATTAATTAGGGTGGTGGAAGATCTCTAACACGATGATCAACCATTAGACTATATTTAGTTTCTCCAATTATAAATCTAGATCACAATCAACATGATATAAAAGTTAGGCAACTTGTGATCAATATACCATAAATGTTTCAGCTTATTGTACGCAATATAGTAGATTGAATATAGATCACAGAGGTAATTAAAAACTAGATCTCAAAAAGATCTGAAAAGACATTCCTGAGCTAAGTGTTTCAAAGAAGAATAAAGCATATAAATACATAATATTTCCCTTGACATGAAACATTAAGAAGTTCAGATGTTCATTGAGTTTAGGCGGTGAATTTATCAAAGAATCTAACTTAGTCCTATTGGATGATCTATTCCTTAAATGATCTTTCCTCACATTGACAAGTTGGGTAGGATTGTGAATAAATCAATGGGAGGATAATAGGTTTTATTTAAATTCCTATCCATCCACTACATTATTACAATTCCTTAGATGTGTTGTATTTATGCTGAGAAGACACGATATTCAAAATTCATCTTTATCATATTTTGTTGAAGTTGCTACAATAGCAAAGCATAACATTAACTGCTAAATTTTATGGTTGATGTTAGTATATCATCCCCCAATCAAAAGTCACGTTAATATGAAATCTATAATTCATGCTAATACCACTTGTGTAATTATAATATTAATCATAGGTGAAATCCATAATAGATGTAACAAGAATGTAATTAATGATATTAGTTTAATTCTTAATATTAATAGTAACAATAGAATTAATAAAGATATTAATTTTCATATCAATGTTATTTATATTAGTAATAGTATTAAAGATTAAATTAATATTGATAAAGATAGTTATATTATTAACATTATGAGTACCATTTTTTAAAATCAATTTATCCATTATAGGTATTAGATCAAGCTTCCATTATATATAAATCCAACTCAACTAATCAAGAATAAGGTAACTTACTAAAAGAAATGAAAGAGATGTTAATATTGTATTAACGATAGGGCCTTACAGATGAGCAAATTTTGGATCTGCATTTTGGTGGACCCAGTGTGTGGTGATTCATCTATGAAGGTGATAGATGATGGAGATCAAAAGATGATTGATCAATGGAAATCGAATAGTGCTAAGTGAAAGGTGAAGATGAAGGTGGATGACATGCATTGACCGTTATAAAGTGAAGGACATGTGGTAAATGTTTAGGGGTTGATTTTGTATTGTTGTTGCAAATCAACAATTAATTGCTAAATGAATATATATGCAATCAATGATAGTGATTTAAACAACTATTTTATCAAACGATTATTTTTTAAAGCTACAACAATGAACGAGAACCACTAGATAATGGTGTGAAGAAATAAGATCAATGAACAGTATTCAAACATGAAGATCTACAATGGTCTAGTTCATGTGAATAGGGTTACGATTGGTAACTGACACAAAGAAAGAAGTAATTAGGCTAGCTACACACAGGACCAATGTAAATGAAGATTTGATGTTCAAGATGGAAATTCATATTGTAGAGGTGATTGAGATCAAATCAGATTGAATCAATAGGAGAATGCATTTAATGCATATTTGATTTGAGGGTTGATTAGTTTTGCTATTCTTAGCAAATTCTCTATATCTAAATTAAGTTTTGTGTGCATCAGTGTAGAGGTTATGTAATGAATGTTTGAGGAAAAACCTAATAGGTGATCAAGATCAAAATCAAATCACATGATCTTGAGAATTCATTTAATGTATTCTAGTTTTAGGGTTTTGTAGGTTGTTTGGTTTAGCAGATTCAATGAATCTGTATAGTGTATGTGTGGCTTGATGAACTGATAGCTTTTTAGTGAAGTTAGAAAGAAATTGAAACCCTAATAGAAGATTTTGGATTATCTAGATGATGGTGCACATCTAAATCCAATAATTGTAGAGTGGAGGAGTCAAGTAAAAAGGAAGACAATCAAGGATTGTTAAATTTTTTGAGTCTACAAGAAAGATTGTGTGAAATACAGTAGACTATGAATGAATTTTTGAAGTCCTAGATAGTAATACATAACATCATGTAGGTTTTCATTCAAGAGAGAGTAGATGTTTGAGGCACTATAGAAAGGAAAAGAGGTTTAGTGCAACAAAATAGAATAGTGATTGTTCTATGTGGAGAGGAGATTGGAAAGCAGGGGTGTGTAGTTGACAGTGCAGCTTTAGCAACAGAGTGTGAGTTGTAGTAAGTACAACAATGTATTTAATGTAATTATGCATCATAAGGTTTCTTAGGGGTATGTGCAGGATCATCATGGAAAAAATAGGCCCTTAAGTAGCAAAAAATTCAAAAAAATTAGAGTTAGGAAACTTGATGTAAAAAATTGAATAAGTTATATATATATTATTTAAAAAATATGTAAGAATAGAATTTGTATAAAATTGAATTTAGTTTCTAAACTACTAGGTTTATTTTAAAAAAATTATATTTGGTGAAAATTTGAAATTTCAATGTAGTAGTACTTAAATTTCAGGGAAAAAATAAGAAGTAGGTGTCTGTCTAACCACCCGAACCATAATAAAATGATAATAATTTTTTATAATATTTTAGATATGAGTAGAGGACTCATGTCCAGATGTGATGCATATTTTTTTGTATTTTTTTTCAAATAAATAATTAATTATGAATTTTTTATTACAAATTTTTAAAAATATAAAAAATCGTATGTCTAAGCACTCTAACTTGGTAAAAACATCATGATTATTTATTTATTTTTAATCCTATAGTATGTGAAGAATAGAATGTGACACATGTTTCAGATTCAAAAAACATGATATTGTTTGAAAGCTATAGATTTTTTTCAATTAGACTATCAATCAGGACTTTAGTTGTGATTCAAATAGAAATTGAATAATAATGATTAATTAAATTCAAAATAAAGTATACTTTATATTGGTGGAAAGCTAAGAGTCTCTTTTATAAACCCTTTTCATTTCATCAATTTTTGGTAAAAAAAAGTTGTCAGCCACATACCATACACATACCTATCATATCGCCACTTTTTGGCCCATCATGGCCCTACACATACCCATAGAACAAAGTCTTATGCATACTTGTGTTTGTTATCATAGAGGTGAATGCCTCATTTTACTAAGTTGTGGCTTGGAATAGAGTGTTGTTGCATCCTTGGAGTTATGGCTCCTAAAATAGGGGATTGTAGTCTCCTTGAAGTTGTGGCTTCTAAGTAAGGTATTTGATGCTTCCTTGGGTTATGGCCCTAAAACATTGTAATAGAGATTTGGATTGTGATGATAGATTTGAGTAGTAGACACAAGTAGCCATAGTCACTGTGGCTTTTCCCTTCTTGGGTTTTCCATGTATACATGGTGTTATGTGATGCTTTTATGTATATGTATATTTATGTATTTTCATGTTAGTATATACACATTAACAGTTGGAGAAAGAAATCTAAACAAAGTATTGGAGCTAAGGAAGTAATCTATATAAAGGTTTTTGAGAGCTAAAGCTTTTAGTATCTACTAATTCACCCCCTTCTCAATAGATCATTGTGTTCCAAAAATTCATGACAATGACAAAGATGGTAGGATCACCATAGTTCCTCCTCCTGAGAATTTAACTTGAGAAGTTGGTGAATCTGGAAAACACAAAAGGCCTTACAAGTTATAAAACTAAAGTTCGCTCATCCACCACTAGAAAGAGAAAGGAAACTACAATTTATTTTAAGAAAAGAACTCATAACATTACCACCAATGAAAGATGGACTATCACTATATCCTGAAGATGAAAAAGTTCCACATTTTTGATACCATAGAACTATTGAACATAGTACTAATGATTTTCGTACATTCAAACTAGTGTTGAGAAATTTTCACTTTGATGGCAATGATTTCCATCGAGTGATCACATAACAGAAATCATTTTCCCATCCGCTTGTCATGTAATATTTGTAGAATTTGTAATTCACACCATTACATGACCTCTATAATAATGTCCTAGTAATGTATTTTTAATTGTCCCTTAAGTTCATTGTCTACCTTCCGCTTACATAAACTAAGATTGGGAGGTGGATGACCTACATTAGGTTGATTCACCCGTGCCGTACTAGTGTTTCTTTTCTTTTCTTTTTCATCTTTCTTTTGTGTGATTGGATGTGTGTAATGTGATCCCTCATGATGTTCTAGTTGATGTCTCTCTCTTTTTGAAACTCCTATATTTCTACCTTCATTCTCCTCTATGTCATGCTAATTTTCATTCTTTCACTTCTTTTATCTCTCTTCTTTTATTTCTTTTTTGTTTTCCTTTTGGGGATGATGCTAGGCATTCAGATATTTAGGTCACTTTCATGTTAACACAAAAGATTTTTCATTTTCCTTTCTTTTTAGTTTCATTTTTTTCTTTTTTTTCCTTTGGGGATGACGCAAGGTGTTGAGACATTCATGTCTCTTCCATGTTGACCTGAAAGGATTTTTCAGTATCTTTGCTTTGTTTGTGTCATTATTCTAGTTCTATGTGTACTTGGGGGATGATGACATTCCAAGATCTCTAAAAACATTATAGAAAGAACATACTGACCCCAAATCCATAGATCCCTTATGTGTTTGGTTCTTTCATTTTTGGGGGAAAACCCTCTTTGTCCTTTTGCATGTTGTAGCATTACTTGAAAACATATGACTTGGAATAGGGCTTTCCAAGTTATCTCACATATCTTGTTTGTATTTATCATTTGTTGCTATAAATTAATTGCTCACAACATGGTGTTTTGTAATTTCTTTAAAGTCGAGGCATACAGTGGCATTATTCTTTTTTATTTTTCCTTTTCATGGTTCATGTTGTAGTTAGTTTACTTTTTTTGATGCGTTTCTCACTTTTTGGTGACATTGGGTGTGATTTCCTTCAAGATCATGATCTCTCTTACTATATTGCATTCCTCTTAGTGGTTATATGTGATGCACTACTTTCCCTAAGTTATAAATCTTCTATTCTTTGATTGGATCTCTCTTAGAGACATTTGGTACAATGTCCCCTAAGTTAAAGACCTTGTATGAACGAAAAAAGGCTCCCTTGAACATTTTTCACTATTGCATGTTGCATTAAAATTATGGCCACCTTGCATAACACAACTTGCATTCCTTTGGAGTCATCACATTTGTTCTTGAGTTTTAAGCATACAAGGTTTCACTTGTCTCATGGAGATCGAATGTCATTTTATGAAGCGTCTTATTAAAGTTATCATTCAAGGTATAAATTTTGTATGGTTGAATGAGAAGCTGAATGATGGCATGAATTTCCACATAGCCACTAGCATATTGTGGATCTCTCATCCAATAGACATCCAAGAGCTTCATTTCCCAAAAGTGGGTGTAGATTTTCAAACAAACAACCTAGATCTAATCCACAACATTTTGGAAAAATGGTCAAAGATTGATCTTCCTTTTCCTTTTTCTTTTTTTCATTTTCTTTGCATCTTTGACATTGTATGACTATGCTTTGATGATTCTGTTATATCATTGTCATGTGTGTTCCTTTGTTCCTATGTTGGTTTGTCATAGGATTTTCACTTTTGGGGCTTGATTATCACTCTTGATTGGTGTCGTCCTATCTTATTAGAATTTGTAAATTTGAACCCCTCTTGAAGCATATTTCTCTACTTTAGTGTGAGTTGGAAGCAAGTTCATTGTCTCACTAAAGTGGGGGCTAAATGTAGTGTCAAAAATTCATGTCAGTTACAATTGCATGTGACTTTAGCTCTCTCTTTTTGAATTAAAGCCTACAAGTCGCCCCTATTTTGTGTTGTAATGTGTTTTAATTCATTCACATTAGTTTTTGGGTCCTTTCAAAGTAAATAAAATGCATCTATCAATTTCTTGTAAAGATGTTGTGAAGTGTTGTAACCCACATTCACCCTTTTCTAAGAATTTTTTAATTAAACAAGGCTAGTACACCTCTTTTAATGCTTTGATTTAGGCCTATCAAAGGTGTTGTAAAGTGTTGTAAGCCATTTTCACACTTTCTAGGGTTTTTTAAAGTATTTGAACCTATTTTTAACTAAATTGTGCTTAATTAAGGCCCTTTCTAGGGTGTTGGAAAGTGTTGTAACACACTTTCACACTCTCCTAATATTTTTTATTTAATAATTGGGCTTTATTATTCTTTATTGGCCCCAAATTGTATCCACAAGCCTTATTTATGTTTATCTTTGAAATAAATCCTAACAAACCATTTAAGGAACCTAAATCTTGAAACCCACCTTTACAAAGATAAGGTGGGACACATTGGAAATCCTTGGCGAATGAGTTCCCTTAGGTGGGACCCATTCACCACTTGTGGAGAATGAGTCCCTTTCCACTCAAATTTCAAAATTAATGCAAATTTCTGGCAAGATTTGTCCTCCTAGATCTAATGTCATCTTGTGTTGTATTGTCAAGATTTCTTGCATAGTTGAGTATAAATATAAGGTTCATCCACTCATTTTCACCTAAGAATTTTGTAGAGAGAATTCATCATAGCAAATTTGAGATCAAGAGAAAATTATCAAGCATTTGCAGCATTTTCAAGCATCATTCATCATGTCAAAGGTTTTATGCATCATGTTTATTGTGGAGATAAAAATTGTGGTGTAGGTTCTCACGACTCAAGCTAACATTACATTCAAGATCAACATCCTTCAAGAAAGATTCAAGGTCTACATCCATTGCAGCCCTCTCAAGCATAATTCTAGCATTCTACTCCAAGGGTTTGGTGAGTTGTAACATCCTCTATTGTTCATTCATCATTCCTTTTGTCTATTTGATTTCATTCAAGGTTTAATTACCAACAAGGGGCTTCACCAAGGCAAGCCCCTATCAAATAACCCCTCAATATTTTCCGTTCTCTTTGTATGTGATTTATAGGTTTAGGTGGTAGATTTATCAAGGAGAAAGGTTGGATAAATTTTTCATAAGGATTAAAGTTTTCAAACTTGCAATCAAGCCTTGGAGAAGCTTGGAAAAGATCTGTAGGCTAGAATTCATAGTTTCAAACCTAGATCTCAATACAGAACATCAATGTAGACAAGGAGTGGCAGATTGCAATTTTGAATTCTCACAAAATTAGAAGTGGACTAATTTTCCACTACTAGGGAATGAGTCCCATTTTCATTTTTTAGCATATATTTTTGTAGATCTAAGTACCTTTTTGGCTAAAATAGATTCCAGAATAGTCACCTGCAACTTGTACTAATTCACCTTGAATGGTGAATGAGTCCCACCAATCCTAAAAGTTAGCAATTTTAGGATTCTAGAGCTCCATTTTAGCTTCTAGGTGCATACTTATGATTTTCTAGTTTTTTGTTTCAATTTACTTGCATTTTTAGATCATTCATTGAAGCATTACATCAAATTAGGGTTTTCTTTCACATCTTGCATTTCATCCTTCAATGCATTTCCTTTCCAAGTCTAAACATGGTGGTGAGCCCCTCAATAGATCCTAATTAACCTCCTCGGATTCATCGCTTAGCTAGATCTCTTGCTTCCTTTCCACTCTTTGGGTAAAGATCTCAAGGGAAATTCTTGAATATTTAGTGGGAAAAATTGTTTTCCCTAGGTCCAAAACCGTAGAAAGAGAGAAAATTTTAACATAAATAATAACCAAAACCCACAACTAAAAATTTCAAGATATTCTACTCTAGCACTACCATGAGCAATTGCCTTGTCATCTCTGCCAACAACAAAAACCATAACCAAGTGAGCAGGTAATGAAAAAAAATAATGGAAAACAAGAGTCAAGAAAGGTGAAGTATGTAGAAACCACCTAGGCCCTTCCAACACTGAGAGATGGAAAATGAGTTGTTGCAAAATATCCTTTAAAAAATAAGTGAATCACCTTGAAACTATTCCTTGACCAACCTAAACATATTTTAGACACAAAAATAAAGAAATGAAAGGACAACACAGAAAATTTCCACCCCAACATTCAACCATGATATTATGGGGTAGAATCGTAACAACCCTAAGAGTCCAACACCCATTGGAGACAAAATGGGGAAAACCACCATCCTCATGCACCAAAAACAATAGAGACAAACTTGAAAAAGGAAGAGGTGACCAAGAAAATCAATCACATCACATAGTAGGAAAGAGGCCTACAATTTCAAAGAGAACTTATAAAGGCCACCGAAGTCGTAACCAACAAAATCTAGATTCAGATACAAACCAAGGACACCAATTTTTTTTCCTTTGTATAGACTAAAATTCAGTGATCCAAGCCACATGTACTTAATAAGAATAACTAAAGAACCCCCTCCACATCATCAAGATCTTCATTGTGAACTCCCCAGCTTCTTCAAAAATCAAATATGTGCCTCTACTCCATTTCCTCCCCATCTCTTCCTATAAAGAATTAATAGTTGCTTGCAATAATTTCCCTTAAATAATAATGTAATGTTATATTAGGTTAGGCTAATATAGGTTTGAAACCTAATTAAATCATAAATTATCAAATCATTCCCTCTATGGTTTAATTATGTTGATATTTTATTATATACTTTCCTAATTGATAGTGTGGCTAATTATCTTGCAATTTTACCAAGTTAAATATATAAATAAAATATGCAATTTAATTACAGAAAATTTAAAGTGCTTAGAATTTTGTTCATTTATAGGTGATCGTCTTGCTTAAATCCTTATTAAAACAATTAATTTTAATATATGAAATGGACTTTAAAATTATGAGACTAATTTCCACTAGTGTTTCATTGAAAATATTGAACTCAAATTTTTTATTACTTCTACAAAGGTTCCATATTATAAATCACTTAGGAATATATTAGTCTTTAATCAATTTTGAAAGCATTAGTTTGTTTCGTAAAATTTTATAGAAATTTAGAATATGTTTCATAGCTGCATTAGTGAGGATTTTAAAACTGACTTTATATCACAACTTAAAGTGAGGGTCCTTGTTAAAAAAAACCCCAGCATGGATCAAATCAATATTAAAAGATATTAATCAATGTAATCCATGTTAAGCACTAATGGAATTTGCACCCAATCTCCATGCTTATATTAGATCAAATAGTGACCCTTGGATCATAAGGTAGCTAAAGAAAACATTAAATCATAAGTATGCTTCAAAACATGTTTTTGACTCATTCTTCTTTATTTTATTTTGTAGGCTTGAAGGAAGGAGAGGGAATGGATGATGCTATTTTTCTCATAGATTTTCCTTTTTAGGAATTCATGGCTCCATGAACCATAAATGTTTAAATCCCCCCCTTTTTCTTATTATCTCAAGTTTCTTATATAAATATCACTTACATTCCATGCTTGTAGATTAAACTGATAGGAAGTATGTTGGGATATGGTGTTGTACACCATTGCATAAAATTATATATTACATAACTGTAATTAAATAATTATTTGGTTGTGATACACCTTGGTGGTATTGTTAATCACACTAAGTAATTATTTGTGGCCCACTTGATGTTGTATTGTAGCATTATAATATTATTTAATGTGTGGGAGACATGTGACAATAATTTAATATTGGGGAAATATTAAATAAAGGGTTAGTGGTTTCTATATTCACAAGGTTTTGTGGCACATGGTTTCACCTTACCGCTAGTTGTATTTTGTGTGAGCTTGTGTCTATAAAAGCAAACATATGTATAGTGGTTTAGGTTGGCTGAGTGGTTGGGCTACCATTATTGAGTCTTCTTGAGAGTGAATTTTTGAATCATGGCATGGGATGTGTGGATTCATGCTTTGACACATGGTAATGCATTGGGGGGTTGATGCTTCAAAAGTGTTCATTGTAACTCTTTTAAATTTTCTTCATGGGTGATTAATATGATGGAGTATGGATTCTTTTGAAGGTTGGGTTTTTCCCTCCTGAGGGTTTTCCTGGGGTATATTGTGTCATATTTGATTGGTATGTTGTCTATTCTCTTATATATTGATTTTGATCACTTATATGGATTGTTATCTCTTTTGGGTTATGTGTAAATTGCCATACAATGGTTGCAAGTTTTCTAACAAGTGGTATTAGAGCTTTCATGGTTGGAGAATTTTTATTATAACCCTAGGTTGAGAAAAGGTTGGTTAAGTTTGAATCTATGCAATGTATGAGAGAATGAAGGACATGGAAATATATGAGGGTTTTGCAGGTTGTTTATTATATACCTAAGCATTTTGGGTTTATTGTTATGATGGGCTATTTGCAAATTTGGGGTGTGAAAAATAAGGGTTTCTTGGTTTTGCATTCAAATGGGGGTTTTATGGGGGAAATTTTACAAAGGACATCCTGGGAAAAAATGGACCTCATGGTTGGATTCAGGTTGACTGAGAGATACATTTTTAGATATAACTTGACCTATTTTGGAGAAGTTGAAAAAAATGCAATTTTTTTAGTAAAATCCTCAATTTTGCATTGTACGGGCATTGTTATTTTATTCTAAAAATTAAAAATTGAAAAAAAATAATCCATCAATACCTAAAAAATACAAAGCAAAAATTAAAAATTTATAAAAAATAAAAGAAAAATAAAAAAATTAAATTAATTGACTTTGAAAGACTTTTGAAAAAACTTTAATTAAAAAAAAGAAGAAAAATTAAAGGGAGTCATACCCATGTACCATAGACCCCTACTATACTATAGGGTTTGACACCCGTACAATATACAGGGGGCTATCAACTTTGTTGGCTAATGGTTGGTACACCATCGGGGCCTTGCCTTAGTCTAGTGCTGGTCATTGGTATCAATAGGGGAAACCATCGATATATCAACATTTAAAATTGTCATTTAAATAAATCCACTTAAAATATTAAATGTTGACCATTGTTCTATGTATCAAAAAATGGAATTAAATTTAATAATAAATCTAATTCTAATACTCTAATTGGGAAACTTTTTTCTAGAGAGCATAACATTCACCTAATTGCTCTATTTTTTGACTTCTTAGACTCATAGGAAATGTAACTTACATCTCTACACTGTGGTGTGAGATAATTTTCCATATTTTGCATTTTTGATAGTGTTTTTCTTGGTGGAAGTTATATTTTCTATTTGAGCTTTGAGAGGTGATATCAGGTGCATACAGAGTCAAATTTTAGACTTTAAATAGTCAACCAAATCCTTGTTTAGAGCACCACATACTAGATTAGCTTTGGAGTTATTTTTATATGATTTATTTGTTGATATTCTATCCTAGGTTGTTTATGGGTTTCTTTGACTATGGTGATACTATGAGCTTATGGATTGTTGAATCTAGGAGATTTGATGTTGGATTCATTGTATGCTCAGTTGTACATCTCAAATCATTCTCTTTTGGCATAGTTATTAGTTTGGTTTAATTTTTATGCTTCATTATGGTATATATAAGTTGTGTAGCATTGTAGGTGGTCTATACTTACTTGTTGCACCTATGACTTTGACATGGGCTGTCTATACCCATAGATATTTTAGTGTTAATGCATTTTTAGTTTTATTGGTTTTGTTTAGTCACTTGGTTTGCTAGTTTTGTTGTCATCTTGAGGAGGTGAGATGGTATATTACTAGGAATAGTCATCATATGAGACCTATGTGGTTCACTATGTTATGCAAATATGTGGACATGGTTTGGTTGAGTTGATAATTTTGGTGGTGATCATGGTGTCATGGATGTTTCTTGTGCTCTATAGAATTTGGCATCTCATGATAGTTTATGTAGGTGCATTGTTGGTGGTGTGTGATTAGATCCTAATTTAGGTTGTGGCATTGTATCTTCTTGGTATGAGTTTCATGATTTAATTTTCTTTCTTATTAGGGAGCTCATGTGGTATTTGAGATCTTTTATTGTGTAAGGAATGTTAGTTGATCTTTATTGGTAGATTTTTATCATGATGTCATGATATCTTGTTATATTCATTGGTTATACACTTTCAGTGGGAGATTTTGACAATGATTGTTTGGCAGTAATGATATGTTTACGATGGTTCATTGGTGGTTGTATGTTTCTTCCTGGCTTGGAGATCTTGGTTTCAATTATATGTTACTAATATTATAGTTGAGTGTGTGCAGACCTAGATAATATTCATGGAGAGGATGGTTGTCATAATGATTTGTGTAGATCATACACTGGTTCAGTGGGATTTGTTGGAAGTTATGTGGATGCATCAATGGTATAGCTGTCTTTATGTGATTTGGGATATTTTTTCTTGGTTTAGAGTGTTTGGTATTATGTCATGCTTTACTCTTCATACACATTTAGATTTTGGCATGGTGCGTGTTCCCTTGAGATTGAGATTTTTATTTATTTCATTATGCATGTGACATCCTAGGAGGAGATTGTTAGATCATGGATGTCATTTTTTACATTCCTAGTTCCTAATTGGAGCTTTGACATTGATTGTGTGTGGTTCTCTTTGTATTGGCTACATTGATAATTTTCTTGATTACTTCATGGTGCTATGTTGCATTTGGAGTTTGGAATGGATAGATTGGTTGTAGGTACTCAAAAATACTTGGAGACTTAGGTGATGGTTTCATTTCTCTTGTGATTAGAGCCATTTTCTTGAGATGGTTACTATTTGGACATTTCAGTAGGAAGATTGAGGGACTTTCACCTTGGTATGGACATGAGTTCATGATAAACCAATAGAGGGGATTTTTCCTGGGGTGAGTCTTGATGGCTTGGTTATCCAAGAAGGGGCATTTTCATTCCCCACTCTTGATCTAGACTCAGAAGTAGTATGATTTGAGAGGTATTTTCCCATTATATCTTTTAGATGTGTTATGTTTTGTGCTTTTATTTGTCATGAGATTGAGTTGATTCATGGTGGTTGATTATGGATACTCATTTTAGGATTGGTTTAGCATGAGTTTATATGCTTTATCTTTCATAGATATGGATATTGATCAATGGATAGTTAGTTTTGAAGGATTCATTTTGAGGGATGTTATAGCATGGTTATCTTCTTTTGCATTTGATTTGATGATATCATGCATTGATTAGGAATTTTAGCAGATAGTTTATGGGTTGATTTCTAGTATTTGGGATGGTTATTTTATGTTTTTTCTTCTTGATCATAGAGGCTCACATCCATGTTGGCATTGTTACATTGCTTCATATGTTGTACTTGATCTATGTGATTGAGTGTTATGGATGTTGTTGATGATTTTAATTTGGGGTTTTTAGGAGATCATACTTCACACAAAAGTACACTTTTGAGGTATAGGTAGAAGGACATTATGGTTTACAGGTTTCTCTCTTCATGGTTCCTTCATGGATATTCATGGTTATTGGGAGGATGGTGTCAACATGTTGTGAGAGATTATGAAACTCTTTGGGTTACATGTGTTGATCATTGTTATTGCTCTTGGTACTTCATTCTTTAATTTAC
The DNA here is from genome assembly GCA_007258455.2 of Sequoia sempervirens. Lineage (NCBI taxonomy): Eukaryota > Viridiplantae > Streptophyta > Pinopsida > Cupressales > Cupressaceae > Sequoia > Sequoia sempervirens. Next base: position 186,731 of record VDFB02322584.1, on the reverse strand, counting down.
TTATCACACCTTGATTTATAGTGTTGAATGGTAGACTTGATATTCTTTGATAGTACCTATGTAGTAGGAGTTTTTGAATATGTATGTACTTCATCAATAGATTTGATATAGGAAGCTTGTTATTACAGTTTACAGGTTGCATATTTTCTTAGTCTAAGTTTTTTTATGTATTAATACCTTCATGGTATGGATGGTTAGATGTATGAGCATGAATTCTGGTTGCTATTCCCGATCATGTAGGTTTTTCATTTGACAATAGCTTGGTTAGAACCTTTGTTATCACTTGGATTTGATGCTTGTGCTCATGGATTGGTGCACTTTCCCCTTGGCATATTACTTTTCTTCCATAGGTGGCATGTTGGAGGATGAGAGGAGTTCTTGTTTGAAATGGTTGTCACTTAGTTCTTATTACAAGTATCTTGATGGAGCACAAGATCATGTTTCATATTCATGTGGTTTCATGGATAGCTATTATGATGTATTTCATATATTGATCCCTTATGCAATGTATACAACAAGTGGGAGAATGTTGGGATATGGTGTTGTAGACCATTGCATAAATAGATTTATTAAATAATTGTTTAGTTGTGATTCACCTTGATGGTGTTGTTAATCACACTGGGTAATTATTTGGGGCCCACTTGATGTTGTATTGTAACATTCTATTATTATTTAATGTGTGGGAGACATGTGATAATAATTTAATATCGGGGAAATATTAAATAATGTGATGTCTTAGTAACCAATACTAAATAAGGGGTTAGTGGCTTTGTATTCACATGGTTTTGTAGTGCATTGTTTAACCTTACCACTAGCTATATTTTGTGTGAGTTTATGTCTATAAAATAAAACACATGTATAGTGGTTTAGGTTGGTTGAGTGGTTTGGCTATCATTATTAAGTCTTCTTCAAAGTGCATTTGTGAAGCATGGAATGGGATGTGTGGATTCATGCTTGGAAACTTGGGAATGCATTGGAGGGCTTGATGCTTCAAATGTGTTCTTTGTAACTCTTGTATTTACTTCATGGTTAATTAATATGATGGAGTATGGCTGCTTTTGGAGGTTTTGTTTTTCCCTCTTGAGGATTTTCCTAGGGTATATCTTGTGTCATCTTTAATGGGTATGCTTTCTATTATCTTGCATGTGGATTTTGATCACTTATTTGCATTGTTATCTCTTTTTGGTTATATGGAAATTGTCATGCAATGGCTAAAATTTTCCTAACAAAATACTAATTTTCATTTTCTAATCTCACCTATCTGACTATAACACTACAATATATATAAAAACTATGATATATATGCTTTTATAGTGATAAGTAAAGTTTACATTTCTATACAAGTGTATCTTTTTTTGGTTTTAATACAAGGAAACATATAATTATATATTCAAACTTCCTTTGTATTTTAAATAGATTTTAAAAAATAAATATTATGTTGTGATTTTTAAATATGTTAAAATTATTTTACCCACTTGATTTTCACAATAAGTACATTTATTACTTATCGTGGAGAGATGAACAATGAAATATATCCTTTTATTTGAATTCTTCATAATAAATGAATGCATATTATTATATTTAAAATTCCTCTACTCCATATTTCTTTTATTCAACAAGGAGTTATACTATAAGTTTACGTACTTTTGATATACAATTTATCTTTCATAAAAAAAAGGACATCAATTCAAGGTAACTTTAAATTTCCATCCTCAAGAATATCAATAGGATATTTTCAAGAGAAATTCCAAGTGAGGAACTTTCCCTACATGCTACAATAAAATGCATCATTGAGCCTCTTAGGATTCTATCCACTCCCCTAAGCAAGGAGAAACCATAATAGACCCAACAAATAATACTTTGCAATGAAAAATACACACTAACAAACTACTCATTTCAATATCATAGACACCATACTCATGAAGTGAAAATAAAATTCCATTCATTCTTAAACAAGATTGAAAGTATGTAAACTAAAACAAACCCCCATAGAAAAACTAACTCAATATTTATAAGGAGAGGAAAGGAAGACATATCTCTCAACATGGTTTTTAAAAATGAGTCTTTTCCTTCTCTCCAAAGCTGAGTCAAGCTTCAAACTCTAACTCTGAAATTAAAAAATATATTTTTCTGTCTCAACAGTTAAATCTCAACAAAATCTAAACCAAAATGAAAATAGTTTTGGTTCAAACTAGCTAGATAGGGGCATTAGTGCCCTAGACAAAGAATTACAAATCTCAAGAATCAAGACCCAAACTTTAGTTGGTTGTTATCTATAGGCTATTCCTTATATATTTAGCTTCAAAACATTGTATGTTTATGATTAATTCTACTTTTCTTAATTTGTTGACATAAAAGGATTGAATGCTTGATCTTACAATAAATTCTTCAATTATTTTCCAAATCCACTTCAAATATTTCAATTGAACATAAGAGAGGAAAAAAAGGGTTGTGTCGTATATAAGCTTTCCTAAGTCAAACCATATTTTGGTGTATCCACCTCCACAAATGCATACGATGATGTAAACAACACTTACCCTCGATTGGGTAGAGGAAAATGGTCAAAAGAAATGATAAATTTACAAGTGTTGTAACTTACCACTCATATCTTCTTTTCTTGATTAATAGAAGTCACTATACTCATCTTATCCAAGGAGAATTCATTGTTTGATTGAAATTTCCATAATTATTAGTACTCCTCAAACAAATGAACATAAAACATGAATAAAAACAGATATAAACTTAATACATTCTTCTTGACTAATGATAAGTGTGTCAAAATATGATATTTTGTTGTTTAATACTTTCTAGGATACTCAATTATTCAATATGTTCACTAGATTTTATCTTATGATTTAAAATGGTGATAAAGACTTGTATTTATAGGCATTAATTTGTTTTCCCAAAAAAAAAAATTATGAAAAGATCACAAAAATGAATTAAAATTCTTAAATATTAAAATACTGGCAATGACATATTTAAATCTGGATCAAAATAGGCTAGATAAGGGTGCTAGTGCCCTAGTCTATAAGGATATGTGAGTTTATCCATTTTTTTGGAGAAGTATTACCAAAGGAAAAATGAAATCCCAACCAAGGGATTCAAAGAAGAAAACATTTTTCCAAAGAACTAAAACATTTTTAAAGTCTTCTACCAAAAGTAGCATAGCTGTATATATTGGACTAGCTATGAGAGTTACAAATAAATGCAACAAAATTGGGAATAGGTCTAGACAAAAGACTCAAAGAGACTATTATCATTGAAATTTGGTCAAAAAAGTCTAAAAGGGGTGTTGGTAGCCTATACTAGAGGAATTAAAATTTAATACTATAAAAATATAGAACTAAAATATAGTATTTTAAGATCTAAATTTGTAGAGATTAAGGTTTAGATGCAGACAAAATTATAGAAATGAACAAATAGCTACTTTTTCTATGTGAAATACCCAATCACGAATATAATTTTATGTTTTTGAAATAATGCAATATCATTAGTAGATAATTTTTAGATTTTAACATATAGCAATTGATTAAATATAGTATGAAAAAGCTAAAAGTTAACTCTTTTTTATCTTTCGAACTAACAAATACCATGCAAATTTTTACCTTTCTATTTTTTTCAATAAAACATGTATGTATAAATGATAAATTCAAATTATTTAAGCTTGTCTTCTAATTTTAGAATGAAAATTTGAAGATTTTAGAAATGTTTTAAAATGCAACAAGTGTTGAGTTCACCATAATGTTGTTAAATATGTGCAGGAAAACTGAGAGGGGAGATGAATCAATCGTCACAAAATTCAAACTTAATACTTCAATACATATCAATTCCACAAACACACTATTCTGTTATTAAGTATGAACATGAAACACGAATAAAAAAAATCAAATCAACACAATGAACACCATATTTTTATGTGGAAAACCTAATGAGGGAAAAATCATAGTGAGGGTTAACTCACAATATAAAGAGATTACAAAACTAAATACAGAGGCTCATTGCCAAGGGTTCACTACCGAGAAGAGGACTCACTATCTGAATACAAAGGATCATTTCCTACTGAAAGTATTCACTATCCAATAAGAAGGCTGACTACCTACAAATACAACAGAAAAAATAGATCCACCACAACAATTAACACACATTGATAGCCCTTGAATAAAGGATTGTAGAAACCTTTAGATCACTGCCTTAAGGAATCTAACACAATGAAGAAATACTACCTCAACACACTTTCACACACTTTCCCTCCTATGATTTGTGGCTCACTTCATCACTTTGCATCACACTGTCATACAAATATTTGCAATTCAACTTTTATTTATACCATCTTCAACCTTAGAACCTTTCTCTGAGGTTGGCCACAAAAACTTTATTTCATAAATTCAAATTAGGTCAACAACTTGACATTCCCATGGTTGAAAGGAATGAGAGTGGACTAATAAAGTATTTAAACAAGACCAAAAATAAAAATTATTGGATAAACCACACACTACCTTTATTAAATTTGATTCTTTGAATCAAGTGTAAACACTAGGTCAACAAAACTTAATGAAAACACAAATGGACATTGATGTGTATGCTTCCCAAGAAGAATATGACACACAAACATCCTAGCATGCTTCATTATGGATGGGAATACATCTTATATTATTCCAAATACATTTGTGGCAAGTGCAATACTCTTCAAACACTAAACACCTTCAACTAGTTCACTTGGACTTTGCAAACTCACACGACAACATTGATACATGACTTCCTAACGGCCAAACTTCAACTTCTTTGCCAAAAACTAGAGAACACCTTCACAAGACATATCCAAGATCCACAAGATCTAAAAATAATAATAGAGGACTATGGAGGAGAAACATTTCTTCAAGTCCACAAAAGACCAACTCTACCAAAATAGTTCACATATCGGTGCACGTAACTTTTACATACCATCACACTAGAAGATAAAACTCAGGAGATATCACCACTATACCATCATTATAAAATATTGAAATCCACAATGTATGCATAGAATCAACTCAGGAGAAATGTGGAGAACATACCAAAGCATATTCTAAACACAGTCATTACACTAACTTCTCTTCTTTATTAATTTTTTCAAAAGAACTTGGAAAAACACTAATTCAACTCATCTGCAACATCATAAAGATAGCTCCATGTACTCACAACATCTCAACTATACATGTACATGGTGCAACATACTAAACTATGTGGACATCAATGACAACATTAATGACAACAACACCAAAACAACTCATAATTGCAACATTCTCGCCCTTTGTCATTGAGGGAAACATATGATGTGAAAAACCATCAAGGAAAAAATATTTCACAATATCCTAATAGAATACCTTCTCTACTTCTACAACTTTTTACACCTTCTCTTCTTTTGCAACTATTTTTCACATGACTTTATCTCCCCTTTTGACATCAATGGAAAAGATCAAAAGCTTTGATCACTCCCGCTTAGGAGTGCACTCATACTACAAAAATGAAAACCTTTTGTGCTCCCCTTGCGGAGTAGACCCATTTATTAGTCTAGATGAATGTGGAATCTGTGAATCTACTGGACTAATGTAATTTCATGTGCACCTAGTTTGGAGGGCTAGTGACCCCCAAAATCTCCCTAAGATGGTCAAAAGTATCCCTCAAAAGTTCCTTAGTCAATATATTCGCAATCTATTCCTTTGTTGTTACATACTCTAGTCTGACTTCATTCTCCAACACCTTTTCTCTCAAGAAATGATATTTGATAGATATGTTTTTTTTCTTGAATGCATAGCTGGATTCTTTGAAATATTTATAGCACTCATGTTTTCATAGAAAATAGGAATGGGCTCATCACATATCACTCCAATGTCTTTCAGAGTTTTCTTCATCCACAAAACTTGTATGCAGTAGGATTTTGCAGCAATACATTTTGCCTTTACAATGGATAAATAAATCAATTCTTGCTTCTTACTCAACCAAGAAACCAATCTTCTTCCTTGAAAGAAAGCACCTCCACTAATACTCTTCTAGTCATCCACACAACTAGCCCAATCTGTTGAGATTATGGATGCACAAGGTCCTTGAAGATCTAGTATTCAATGGACCCTTGATAGGAAGGATAATCAACCCCCCAGAATGTGTTGCAACTAGGCATGCACAATATAGATTCTATAATGATATGATATGATTGATTGATATGTTACAAATGAACAAGTTGCCTAATTATGTAGGCAAGAGAGAAAACCTAAGATGCATGAGATGTTGATGATCTAAAAACATGTGACAACATGTGAACCCTATCTAGAAAATTATTTAATGTTGAGATAAGCTCTAGAAGGACAACTCATCTTCTATAAGGAATCTTATCCCTACAAACAAGGAAGGGAATATTAACCTATTTATTAAATCATTTATTAAAAGTGCAACCTAGGACTAAATGAAATATGACCTAGGTTAACTTATGATAGTGTAATAATTAATTAATTACACTAACACTACCCCATAATTTCAACTTAGGGAGAAGGATTGAATGATTATGCAAATATTATGATGATGATGATGATGACGGATCCTAGCTATGAGACCATGTTAGGTACCCATTTACATGGAGATGTAGAAAATCTCCCACAATCGGAGAAAAAGGGAAAACCAAATGGGAACAAAGCCCTTGTCCAAAAAGGAGATGAAAATGCAAAAAATGTGAGATAGGACGGGAAGGGTGGAGGACTCCCAAATACCCCCCAATTACACCATCTGTCACATGGATACAATACAATAAATAGTCCCCCCATAGGGAGGAAAGAGAGAGACTATATAGCCCCCCAAAAGATGTGATCACCTGCAAAAATGGTAACTATCTGAAGACAAAACAAGATCTAATGTCAACAAACAAATTGTCTCCCTTTCGGAAGAAACAAAACCAAATGCAAGTGTAGTGATGCTTCCCATTCCGAATAGGAAGTGAAGGAAGGTAGGATGAAGGCAGATGTTGATGGTGTCTTTGAACTCTACTCTAATGTATCCTTTCATGATGATGAAGAGGCCACAATCAATGAATAGGGTGACAAACTAGGATGATGTAGAAACTACTGCTAAACAATATCCAAAGAGTGAGATGTGACAGATATGATGAAGACTTGATAGCCCCCCTGAATGAAGTGTCCTCAAAACCACTAAAATAATTCTGAACCAAATCCAATGGTAGATGCTAAAGAAACCTCAAGTCTTGAATGGAATGATAGGGAAGAAGTCTCAGATATGAAATCTTTGAATAAAGGAGTGATACCCCCTCAAGAATGTCCTCCAATCCTATAGAAGTAGCCAAGTCAGTGATACATGAAACAAAGCCAACCTGTAATGCCAAGTCTAGAAAACTAAAGGTGTCCTAATAAATGATGATGGTGGTGGAAGCCTCAATGAATGAATCTATACAAGGAATCATTGATTGTGAAGGATACCAACTGTCTTTGATGGAGAAGAAGTACCTAAAGCAACCTTGTCAACCTCTTCAAAATATTCAAGGAAATCAACCTCCTACACAACAATATCATCGGTACTTGATCTGAAGAATGATATTTTGAATCATGACCATTGGGAAATAATGGAGTGTTTGAATCTCTATAGATCTCCAAAAGTTGATCCCAAAGGATCTGAGGAAAATCACAATGATCAATAGAACTCAAAACATCACAATCAACTTGCATCTCAATGATCTCCAAAATAGTGTATCTACTACAACTCCAAGTAAGTTCATGAATACCTTCACTTGGATGCAAAACTATACCATAAAGATGAGGAAATAGATCAAGTGATTGGAGATGGTGGCTAATCCCATCTCGCCATTACTTATAGTTACCCTTATGCAACATAACCAAAGAAGGATTATATGCAAGCCCCATAATGAAATTTCTCAAAAAAAGAAAAGAAAAAAGACACTAACCTTCAATAGCAAATAAAGACTTCCAAGAATGATGTACAATTGAAGTGATGCTACCTAGATCAAAAAAATTTATCCCAATCTTTAGAATAATTAGGTTATTGATCAAATGCACCAAATTGAAAAAATCTCATGCAAGAGTACCTAGAGTTGAAAATGATCAAGGGGTCTGGACTGATGAAAAAAGCTCTAAAAATCTTCTCGATGCCGCTAGAATCATTGAAATCTGATGAATGGTTACAAATTTGTGAGCATTTATGTCCAAATTAGGGTTTGTACTTTAGTTCACTGTAGAATTTTTTGTGTACAAAATTTCATAGAATGGATGTGACTACTGGAAATTACTTAGAATTACCTTTCCGACGGTATCTCGTTTGTTAAATTTTGATACCCTCGGTGAAATTTATGATAAAATGAAAAAATGCCTATTGGAGGAACTTTGTAGGCTAAAGAGGGTAAAAAATTAAGCCCCTTCAGGCTTAACACTTGGTTGCAATTATGACCATAGTTATAAAAATTGGTAGAAAACTACCCCCACTAGGAGTGGCATCAGAGCTGAGATCAAGCGTGGAGCTGGTGTTTATAGGTGGCACTGCTAGGATTGGGGTTGGAGTTTCTATGAAAACCAGTAGTGGTAGGATGAACTGCTAGCAAGATTGGTTGGTAGTATACTGATTGATAGAGATCAATGACATCGATAACAAGTCACTAGTGGAAGGTTGGTTAGTCTGGTAGAAGATTGATCACCGATAAGGAAGGATGAGGACCATGGGCTGACAGAGGATGAGCAAGAAACTGTGGCTGGGAAAACAACCGATGATGGAACAGACCAAAAGCATACAAGCTTCTACCAACAAAATAAATGTACACAGCTGACCATAGGTCTCCTCAGGATGATTTTTTACTGTAAATTGTATGGATAGTACAACTGATATTGCAAACCCTAAAAATACCTCTGATGGCTCTTGAGTTGATGTATCTGATTTTGATGAATGGGCAAGTGATCTTAGGGTTTCAAAGCCTTCTAGAGACAATGGAAAGCTTGGATATGACTCCATCCACTTCATAAAACTATCTTGATCCCTAGGTGGAAACAAGTAGCCTTCAATGGAAACCTTCAGCCTACAAAGAATCTCGCACACCAACTTTCTTGATGAAGGGTTGATGTTTCACTAGAAAAGATTTCATACCATGTTGAGATTATGGATGCATAGGGTCCCTGAAGTTGTAGTCTTCAATGGAGGACCCTTGATAGGAAAGATAATCAACCAGCCAAAAAGTGTTACAACTAGGCATGCACAATAGAGATTCTATATTGATATGATATGATTGATTGATATGTTACAAATGAACAAGTTGCCTGATTATATAGGAAAGCGAGAAAACCTAAGATGCATGAGATGTTTCCATGTGTCATGATCTAACAACATGTGACAACATGTGAACCCTAACTAGAAAATTATTTAATGTTGAGATAAGTTCTAGAAGGACAACTCATCTTCTAGAAGGAATCTTATCCCTACAAACAAGGAAGGGAATATTACTCTATTTATTAAATGATTTATTAAAAATGCAACCTAGGACTAAATAAAATATGACCTAAGTTAACTTATGCTAGTGTAATAATTAATTAATTACAATAACAAAATCTGCATCAGTATAAGCACTCAAGATGAAATCAACACCCTTAGGATACCATAAGCCATAATACGGTGTACCTTTAAGATATCTAAATATCCTCTTTAGAGTTGTAACATGTGCCTCTTAAGGATCTGCTTGAAATATGGCAACTAAACATATTGCATGCATAATATCTGATCTAGTAGCAGTAAGATATAGTAGTTCACCAATTATAGATCTATATTTTCTTTGATCAATCTTAGTATATTTACCATCTTTGCTCAATTTACATCTGATTAATATAGGAGTACTAACCAATTTGGAATCATCCATTCCAAACTTCTTCAAAATCTCTTTTACATACTTAGATTGTGAAATGAATATCCCTTTATCAATTTGATTCACTTGTAGACCAAGGAAGAAATTCAATTCACCAATCATGGACATATCAAATTCGTTTTGCATCTCTTCAACAAAATTTTTACACATTCCTTCATTTCCACCAAAAATGATATCATCAACATTTACAACTACTATCAACATTTTTTTACCTTGCACTTTGAAGTAGAGATTGTTGTCAACAAAGCATTTGTTGAAACCTTGCTTTGTCAGACATCTATCCAAATTTTAAAATAGATGAAACCCTTCAAGTTTTTCCATGTACACTTATTCCTCCAATTCACCATTTAGAAATGCTAGCTTGACATCGATTTGATACACTTTTGAAACCCTTGTGGGCCGAAAATGCAAAAAAAATCCTAATAGCTTCCATTCTAGCTAGAAGGGAAAATGTTTATTAAAAATATATACCTTCAACTTGTGAATATCCCTTGCATACAAGTCTTGCCTTATTCCTTACAACTTCTCCACTTTCATTCAGCTTATTCAAGAACACCCATTTTGAACCAATTACATTCTTATTCATAGGTCTAGGGACTAGTTCCCATGTTTGATTTTTTCTATCTATTGCAACTCTTCTTTCATAGATTTCATCCAAATCTCATTTTCACATGCTTCACTTATAGACTTAGGTTCAATTTTATAAAGTAGACATAGATTTACCTTGGTTGCTACTTTACTTCTTGTTTTCACACCTTCACTCTTATCTCCAATTATCTATTCCTCTCGATGATTCTTTTTTACATACTTAGGATTCTTAACCACAAGTTTTGGCTCATTCTCTTCTTCTTCTTCCTTCTCCTAATTTTCCTAAGGTACATGTCCACAAATAGGATCATTGGGTTCAACTTCACTTATTTCAATAGGCCTACATATGTCTTTATCAACTTTCACATTAACACTTTCAACCATCTTTCTCATTCTTTTATTGAAGCATCTATGTGCTTTGCTAGTAGTGGAGTATCCAAGAAAAAATCCTTTATCATACTGAGCATCAAACTTTCCAAGATTTTCATCATCTCTTTTAATGTAATATCTACTTCCAAATACCTTGAATTACTTCATAGTAGGAGTCTTACCAGTCCATAACTCAAAAGGAGTCTTTGTGCTATTACTTCTAATTTGAACTCTATTAAGAACCCAAATAGCAGTGTGTATTACCTCTCTCTAGTACACATCTAGTACATTTGATTCTTTCATCATGGTTCTTGCAACTTCCTATATTGTCAATTTTTCCTCTAAACTACCCCATTATGTTGAGGGGTTATTAGAGAAGGAAACTATCTCTTTATGCAATGTTATTCACAAAATGTATTAAAATCACTAGAAATGAATTCTCCACCTCTATCATAGCTCAAATAAATTATTTTCAAATTTACTTCATTATCCACTCTTGCTTTTCAATACCTTAAACCTATCTAGAGCCTGAGTCTTTTCTCTAAGAAAAGAAACCCATGTCATTGAATTATAATCATCAATAAGAAACATGAAATACCTATCTTCATTTAGGCTTCCCATTCTAGTCGAACCACATAGATCAATGTGAACTAACTCCAACATTCCAATAGTGGAGTGCTCTTTTCCCTTCAAGCTACATCTTGTTAGTTTCCCCAATGGACAACTTCTGCAAATAGTATTAGTAGGTCTTGAGATTCTAGACAAACCTCAAAAATTTTCTTTTGAACTCATTTTGACCAAATTATCAAAATTTACATGTCCCATTATGAAGTTCCATAATCAACTTTCACTAACTTGAGATACAAGGAACTGGCCATCAAATCTCTTTAGTTGATAAATGTTTCCATGAGTTCTCCTTCCAACAACAACCATATCTCTATTTCTAGATCCTTTTCTAATTTCATAGGTATTATTTTGAAACAAAAGTTTAAAACCATTGCTACACATCTGATCAACACTTGAAAGGTTGTATCTCAAACCCTTCACATAATATACATCATTAGTGATGTGCACTCCATCAAATCTAGTTTAACCTTTCCCACAAATCTTAGCTCCTGAATCATCACCAAACATGACTAAAAAACCATCATAGTTTTCAAGTTTAGTGAACTTACTCTTAACTCTGGTCATGTGATTAGAACATCCACTATCAATTACCCAGCACTCTTCATCTTGGATTGCATGAAAAGTGGTAACCAAAGTACCTTCCATCCTATTCCTCTTATTCTCCGAAGCCCTTTTTCTTGCACATTTTTTAGGGGTAGCAGATATAGAACTACTTTCCAAAGCTAAGAATAAGCATTGACTATCATCAACCTCATTTTTTAGATTCATCACTAGAGATCCCAACTTCTTCTTTAACATAGTACAACTTCTTTTATTTCTTATCTTTCCTATCCTTATCTTTATAATCCTTGTTCTTCTTATGTACAACTTTATTTAGACATCTTGAAGAATAATGACTAATATTACCACAAACGAAGCATTTAAAGGGAAACACACCTTTATAATTTCTACTACCTTTCTTCAACTTCCTAGTGAAGTTCGCTTCCAACTCATCAAAACCATCACTCTTTAGATTATCTTCTATCTTCATTTCCTTAAATGTTGTCTTTGTCTTTTCATCTTTCCTATCTTCTTTCCTAAACTTTCTCATCTCAAATGCTTGCAAGGTATCACACAAATTTTCTTTAGTATACTTTTTAGGATCATACATCTCTTCAATAACTGTGATCTTATCACTGTAGCAATCTGGTAGGGTGATTAAGATCTTCTCAATAATATATTCATTAGTAAACTTTCCTCCTTGACTCTTAACTTAATTTGTTGTCATTTCAACTCTCTGAAATTAACTTGTAAACTCTTCACCTTCTTCCATTGTCAAATTTTTGAATTTTCGCTTTGCTGCCAACTTCTTTGTCAATTTTACTCTTTCATTTCCTTCATACAGTTCTTCCAACTTCTTCCAAACATCAAAAGCAGTATCTAAAAAAGGAACCTTAGTTTTCTTAGTCTTGGATAAAGCATTGTAGATAGCATACTTCGCTTTCATGTTCTCCTCATAAGCATAAACCTCATCTCCAGAAGTAGGATCATTCGTTGGAGGAGTATACTTTGTCTTAATAGCCTTCCATGCTTTACAACCAAGAGAAACATTATCCTCTCATCTTCCCTTTCCAATCACTATAATTAAATCCATCAAACATAGATATTTCCAACTTGTGCACCATCAAATCTTCCTTAGGCTATTAAGCTCTACACCTAGGAACCAATGCTCTTATACCAATTTTTAAATAGGTGCAAGACAACTAAGAGAGGGGGAAAATCGGTTGTCACAAAATTCAGACATAAAACTTGAATACTTATCAAATACACAACCATAATATTTTGTTATTATGTATGAGCATGAAACACAAATAACAGAAAGGAAATCAACTCAATGAACACTAGATTTTTACATGGAAAACCCAATAATGGAAAAACCATGGTGAGGGTTAACTCACAATATAAAGAGATTATAAAATTAAATACAGAGGTTCACTACCAAGGGCTTATTGGCTAAAAGAGGACTCATTGTCTGAATACAAAGGCTCACTTCCTATAGATACAAAAGAAATAAAGATCCACCACAACAGTTAACACACATTCATAGGCTTTCAATAAAGGATTACAAAAACCTTTAGATTAGTGCCTTAAGGAATCCAACACAGTGAAGAAATACTACTTCAACACACTTTCACACACTTCTGCTCTTATGATTTTTGGCTCACTTCGTCACTTTGCACCACATTGTCATTCAACACTTCACAATTCTACTTATATTTATACTGTCTTCAACCTTAAAACCTTTCTCCAAGGTCAACCACAAAAACTTTATTTCATAAATTCAAATTAGGTTGGAAACTCAACATTTCTGTGGTGGAAAGGAATGAGAGTGGACCAATAAAATATTTAATCAAGACCAAAAATAAAAAGTCTTAGATCAACCACACTACCTTAATTAAATTTTATTTTTCAAATGAAGTGTAAACACTAGGTCAGCTAAACTTAATGAAAACACAAATGAACATTGATGTACACGCTTCCCCGAATGCCACAACACGCTTCATTATGCATGAAAATACATCTCAAATTCTTCTAGATACATCAAAAACAATTGCAATACTCTTCAAATATTGAATGCCTTCCACTAGTCCACCCAGACTATGCAAATTCACTCGACAACACTAAAACATGACATCTAGACCACCATACCTCAAAACTTCTTTTCCCAAAACCAGTTAACACTTTCACAAGACATATCCCAGATCTGCAAGGTCTGAAACAAAATAATAGAGGAATATAGAGAATAAACATTTCTCCTAGTGCACAGAAGACCAATTCTTCCAGAACAGTTCGCATACCGGTGAATGTAACTTTTACATACCATCACACCAGAAGCTAAATCTTAGGAGATATCATCACTATATCATCAATATCAAACCTTTAGATCCACACACACATATGATCAATACAGGAGAAAGGTGGAGCACATACTAGAGCACATTTTGAACACATTCATCACTCTAACTTCTATTCTTTATTAAATTTCTCAAAAGCACTTGGAAACAACTCATACTTGCAACAAATGTAATGTGGCAAAGAAAGATCTATGGTCTAAAACACTCATTCTCCTACACCATATTGTAAGGAACCAAAAATGATCACAAACACCCACTTGACTACTAACTACCAAATGGAAGATGCAAAATGGTGGTTTAGGGTTCTAGTTCTTTGTTGGGGGATAATTGATTGATTAATTTATTAATTATTTTTTATTTTTTCTTCTTAGAGAAAAAACATATATTAATAGTAAAAATATAACACACAAAAGACACTTTCAAGATAAGAATCATGAAAGGAGCCACAAACGAATCAACATCCATATTAACATTTAGTTGCAATAATTTATGAATGAAATAGTGAATCCAAAATGTGTGAAATAAGACAGATGTTTCATCGTCCTCCTCTCAAAATATATCACATGATAACATTGTTTTGAGGGGGTCAACAAAATTATTTATTGACATGCTCACATCCTCCTACCTAACATTAATGTCGTTAATGTACAAATCTGAATAACATTAAGGGAAAAAAAGTGAACCTGATGATTGTAGTTCAGTAGAGTCTAAAAAACTGTGGACTACTGAAGATTGTGGGAAACAGTTCTGAATTTGGTAATTTGAACGCTTTATATGCTAAAGATTGTTGGGGGATAATTGATTGATTAATTTTTCAATTAATTTTTCCTTTTGGAGAAAAAACATATATTAATAGTAAAAATACAACATACAAAAGACACTTTCAAGATAAGAATCATGAAAGGAGCCACAGACAAATCAACATCCATATTAACATTTAGTGTCAATAATGTATGAATGAAATAGTGAAACCAAAATGTGTGAAATAAGACAGATGTTTAATCATCCTCCTCACAAAATATATCACATGATAACATGTTTTGATGGGGTCCACAAAATTATTAATGGGCGTGGTCACATCCTCCTACCTAACATTAATGCCTTTAATGTAGAAATGGAATATTAAATCTGCTTGATGAATTTTAGCAAATTAATCATCAATTGGATTTTACAATCGGCCACACAACGATTACTAAAGAGCACACATTTCATTTTCAAAGCGAATTGCAACTCGTGGGATTGCTGACATTGTTCTTATCGTTGAAACGGAATATCACCTCCATATAAACCCTATCGCCCCCTCCAATGTTTAATCCACGTGGTCCCATCCTTCTTACTTAACATTTAAAGACCACACATTTAATGACATTGTTCTTGTCGTGAACGGAATATCACCTCCATATAAACTCCATCGCCCCCTCCAATTTTTCCACATCATATTTTCATTTTCCTGTTTGCTTTCAGCAGAGAAAAAGCCATGGCAGCCTGCGTAAAAAGCTTCGCCTCCCTGCTCCTGCTTATTGGTGTGCTCGGTCTTTTTACAGTCTCTGCTCAGGTATGTATGAATTTATCCTCCCTTTTCTATCGTACGAGTAGTTGCTTGTTTACGTTCAGATCTGAAAAACAGAATGCGGAATGTACTTGTGTGTGCAGGGAAAAAAAGTGGACGTGACGATTATAGTTCAGCAGAAGCTGACAAACTGTGGACTGCTGAAGATTGGTGTTTCGAACGCGGCTTTCATGAGGCCGATGCCTCCTGACATTTGGGTTCACACTGTGGTATGTTTATTTCATTTATGTAACATAGTAAGTCTATTCTCTTTATTCCTCCTATTCACTATTTTGGTGTTCTTTTGGTTCCATGTTTGATGCTAAGGCGTTGACTGGAGGAGCAGCATACGAATTGAATGTAGCCGTTTTGCCTCATAATGCCTTCTTCGAATGCTATTGTACACCATATGCCCCCTACAATTTCACCGTGCCATCAGAAAGTGATACTCACGTGGAAGTATTGACCGGCTACCAATGTAACAACATTCCATGCCCACGCGTACGAGAAGCGAAGATGATCAACCCCATTCGCCGCGTCGTATGACATTCTCCAACGTTAAGCATGCAGTAGACGATGTTTCCTTTCATCGTCAATATTATGAATAAATGCTGTAATGTGCACGCACTTATGTTATATTTATCTATATGAATGGAAATATAATAATATATGTTGTCTTTATTTTTATTATTTTCCTTCAGTTTTGTTCATTTGTCTACCTAGATTACATAATCTAATAGATTCATTATCAACAAATTCTTATTATTGATTATACATATGATTAGTTGCATTCAGGTTAATAAGGAAAACCTTGGACCTTATAAATGGTAGAGATTTTTTATTATATGAATAGCATCATTATATTAAAGGCAGTAGTGTTTCTCTTCCTCTGAGAAATAAATTTCCCCTTAATTCACTTGTATCATCAATGACCATGAGACTTTTCTGTATACGCCTTTGTATGAATGGTCCACTCCTCTTCTTCTTTTCTATTTTAGTTCTCCCTTCTCCTTATTTCTTTTTATGTTGATGGACAAATCCTCATAATATACTAAGTAGGATCATATTCATGTACAAAGTTTGCAAGCTTGTATTTTTTCTTAACATGAATAAAATGAACAAGATCATGCTTCCTAATTTCATCAACCATCATCTTGAAGCACAAAAATTTATTCAATAGTAACAACATCCCCTCTCTAGTTGTTACCATGAAATATTAAAAACAAAATCATGGAGGTAAAAATTGCATGCTTTTTGTAGTTTCTAAAGTTAGCTTTATCCACCTTGCCACATAATCTCTAGGTATACAATTTTGTTTGGAACTAACTTGGGAAGGTTATGGAGAGCCATTGGGAGCCATAAACCCTAACGATTATAGAATTTGAATAAAAGAACCAATCTCCCTAGTTGTGACCAAACCCTAATTATAGTTAAACTTCTTTAGGCCTCAAGAACCTCCTTTTGATAATCCATAGTCAATATCTTGGCCCAAATTTTTTAGGACACCTCTAACAAAGAAGAACTCAAAAATAGCATAATTTGAAGCCTCACTATTTCGATCACAAATATATGTGTATTTTTCAACAGGGAGCATTCTTTCTTGATCATCAAATGCTTTGATTTTCAAATGACATGACCATATTTTTCTTCCAACATAAAGAAAAATATGGCATAATGAGGAATACCATTTTAAATAATCTTTGTTAGAATCCTTCTTAAGAGAACTTAACTCTTTATGGATTTCTTCTACAACATATCCTACATAATACAAAATTTCATCAAGCCAAAAATTGAACAATGCCAACAATGAGGATGGTGATGGGTGGGAAGTGTTGTGGAGGAGGGGGTTTGACTTCTTGGGCCGAGGATGGTGATTTTGATGACTCTAACCTTGATGGTTGCATTGGTGCTACATTCTTGGTGGATTTGCAACCTTTTTGGTTTCCTTTTTGTATTAACAAGGGGAGGGGGGTTTCAACCGTGTGGGTGCCCTAGGGTCAGTATGTGACCTGGGTGCTAAGATTTGTTTGTTTGTTTTCTCTTCCCCTTTGTTTGAGGCTGAGTTTTCTTCTTCTATGACTATTCTATTATGGGATGGTGTGAATTTGGTGTTGTTTCATGTGTTTGTGATCAAGAGAGTCCTTACCCATTCACCTACTCTGATTTTTTCCTCTCTATTCGAGCCCTTTATGCATGGAGCTATTTTCATTGTGGAGGTTTGTGGTAGTGACGCTACATCTACTTTCACTAGTGGGTTGAATGGTGTGGTTGTTGCTACTTTTCTTCTAACGGTATTTTTCTACCATGGCTGGTTCTTATCCTATCTCTCCTTCATTAGATAGTTCTGGAGGTTTTTTTCTCTCCTTGTTGTTGCTTCTGCTATGGGTTTATGGGAGGATGTAGCACTATGAATCTTTGTTTGTAGAGGTGTGGTTTTTGGGGAATTTTGTGCCTCCCACCCTCTTCTATCTTCGACAAGTTCCCTATTCTTGCATGGTTGTGCTCCTTGTTCTTTGGGTATTGGCCTTAGTTCTTCCTATATTGGGTTTGTTTGCTCCACTTTTTGTTTGGGCTCCTTTGTGTTGTTCTCTTTCCCCATGGTAGCCTGAGAGTCTTTGGGGAGCACTGCTCCTCTTTGGTGCTATAGTTGTGGTCCTTTTTTAGGCCCCTTTGAGGGTTTTCTATCTCTTGAATGTTGGCCTAGGATCAACCCTGTTATTTCTTTTAATTTCTTTTCCTCTCTCTGAGGTTTCATGTAGGTTTTTTGGGTCTGCTTTATGGGCTTTCAAAGGTGTTATAATATCAGGTCTTTGGAGGGGGCTAGTTGGCTGAGTCTCATGGGTGGTAAAGACATCCCTTGGCTTCTATATAGGATGTGGGGTTTTGTTGCTAATAAGGAGAAAATTGGGTTGCAATTGGTGGGGGTTGCTCTGAAAGGTTTCTTTTTTTAGATTGTGTAGGTTGTTTTGAAGTTGAAGGGTACTAGGTTTTTTTGTCCCTATTTTAATTTTAACTTCTCTTATTCAGGTGGATAACCCTCATGTTGTGGAAGAGTTGATTTTTGTTGATGGAGATGGGAGTTAGCTAGTTGAGGTTTTGATGGCCCTTTCCCTTGATCTAACTTGTTTTCCTATTGAGGTGGAAACCTAGCCTATGTTGAAATAAGGTTTCATTTTGGAGCTATTTTTGTTACTTATGTCTAGGTTGTGGTATCTCCTTCACTCTTCAACTTTTCTTTCAGCTTCTCCTATCGAGGTGGAGAAATCTTATATTGAGGTGGAAATCTATCATGCTATTAGTGTTGGAAGCTAGTGTGAAGGGGTCTTATTTCGCTTCATTTTATTTCTCAAAAACTCTTCCTTTCTCCTTGTGCAGTGGAGACTTGTTATTGGTGGTTTCCTAGTTCAAACATCTTTGGTTGTGACTATTGGTTTGATCATGACTTTGGCTTCTACTCTTTTGGAAGTTGTTGGATTTTGTTCTTGTCTTAGAAGGCTCATTTGTAGAAGTCCTAGAGTTTTTTGGAGGTTGTTTCCCTTTAGGAAATGTTTTCAATGTAGGGTTTCACTGGTTTTCCCCTATTTCTGTAATGTGGGGTCTTTTTTCCTAGTTTCCTTTGGTTGATTTGTTCCTTGTAGCTAATTGGTGTTTTATATTTTCATGCTTCGATAAAAGGCATGGCTTCCCAGTTGGTCTTTGGGCTCTATGATGGGATTTTCTATTACAACCTCTCTATTTTGGTCTTATACTTATTGTGTGTATCATTCTTCCCAGGATTTGTGTTGGGAAGCTCTTTTTGAGTTGTTCCCTTTTTTTCTACTATTTCTCTACAATTGGTCTCTATTTTAAATTTTATGCTTTGAACAAAAGCATGATTTTTTCCTAATTATATGCTCAAGTCAAAAGCATAATTTTGTGATGTTTTCTTCCAATTCTATGCTCTGATCAAAATCATAGGTTTTTGGTTTTTTCATCTCTGGATCACTTATTCTGAGTCCTAGTTTTTGTGGTCTCACTTTTCGTGAGCCACCTCTACCTCTAAGGCTACTCTATAATGGGTATTGGTCGTTCCAGTTTTAATCTAATCAAAACATGTCCTACATAATCATATGGATTTTTACATCCCTACTTTGTATATTAACTACCAACACCATTAGGTTTACTAGAATTTGGGTTCTACAATATATACAAAATAATTAGCATAGTATAAAATAGGATTTTTGGAAATAGTCTTAAAAAATATCAAAATGAAAAGGCTCAAATTATTCACTATTATACCTTTAAAATTCCCTATTTGTTCAGCTTCATCTAAAACTAGGCAACCATTTTACTATGTAACTATCCCTAAATATTGTTTATTCTCTAGTTAACAACTCTAAATCAATGGGTAGTTGAGCATTAACATCCAAATTGAAAACCTCATAGATACAATTTTTGTCCAAGGTTATAAGAGAACCACTCTTGTTATTGATGATATCCTATTGTTGGTATTGTATTCCCTAGCTACAACTCTAATTGGGTCAACATTTTATAAAGTGTGAGGGAATATTAATCTCCCTAATCTCAAACTCCAAATGTTAGAAATCAATCTATTTGATAAGAATTTCTTGAAAAAATACTTGAATAATGTTTATCCATGAATATGAATTATAGCATCCCTATAATACTCAATTTTATCCATAACCCTATTTGCTAGAGTTTTCAATCCTTGAACAACCCTCGATCTTTTATAAGACCATAGTAATAAACCATGATATCATCACCCAAAACCCTTGTAAATCCATTTTATTTTTCAACCATTACTAATTTAATTGGGTAATAAGGTATGCAATTTAGGGTTTTTAAAATTTTAAAACCTCTAAAAAGATTTCTTTTAAAATTTTAAAAAATCATTACTTTCCTAGAACCCTAAATTGATCTCTAGTTTAAGAAATTTAGAAACACAATATTTATATGCTATAATGCATAAATGGGCTTGAATTTACTTAACACTTAATATTTGTTGAAAACCCTACAAATTTCATGAAAAACCCTAATTTTCCTAGAAATTCACCACAAGCTTGCACTATGATCTTCATTTTATGTCATGAATTAAGCCAAATCACTTAAAAATTAGGTAGATATAGATCAAATCTACAAACAATATCCTTGCATGCTCTAACACGTGACCTGTGGTAACCTTTCTTCACTTTTAAATATGGACCATTGATTGCTAAATATTTATGATGATCACGGGGATTTGAATTCATTTTAGTGAAGAGAATACTTTCTTTCTTTTGCATAGCTTTATGACACATATCATCATTTTAGGGATTTTTGGGAACAAAAGTAATATCTTTGAGGCTTCCCTAATGGTGTTTTCCTCTATGAAATGCTAAATAAAAATGAAACAAGACATGTGGTGTTATCTTAAGAGTTTGAGGGAACAAAAAATTGGCTTAACTTTTCTCTATGAAGGTTAAATTTTTTTCTAAAAGGAATAAAAAATTGATGCTAATTGAAGAAAACAAATGAATTTGGTGCAGGACCACCCAAAGAACAACAAGCAGTTTCATTAGGTAAAAAAAACCTAGAAGAATAGTTTTTTTTTTTATATATAAGGTCATGTTGACCATTGTGTGGAGAGCTTAGAGGTGTCTTTTATCTTTGGAAAAGAATTTTTAAGAGATAAATAAGTTTAGAAGCTCATCTTACTAAGTTGTTAAAGTTACCAAAGGTTGAAAAACACAGTGGATTTTATAATTTTCATCTTTAAGGTCATTGTATGTTCGACAACAAGAACTTAACTATTTTTTGGAACCTATTTATGATATCCTTCGACCATGGAATAGGGTTGGAAGTGTTGTTGTTATAGTGAGACTTTGTGAAATTAAAGGAAGACAGCGTCCTGTGCTAAAAATTTTGGGTTTTGCAACTAAATAGAGATTTCATGGATTAGACCTGCCACTGTTTTGATTGTAGGATGTGGTGTTAGAATTTTTCAAGCATTGTACATCATTAAATAGTTTCTTTGTTCAATTTCCAAGCACTTTTTGCAAATAGTTTATTTTTTGCTTTGTTGCTGGTCTAAATGAGACTGTTTTTATGAAATGGAGTGCTAGGGCACTTTCCCACCGTACAAACCGTACGGCCCTTTGGGAATAGTTCCAATACTCCATAACTGTACATATGTTAGGTTGTAGGCTTTGTATATGCAGGAGTTGCTAGCAATGTCTTGCCCTAGGCAAGCTAGGTAGAGTCCGGAAGACAAGGAGTGAAAGGCACATAAATTGAAGGGGTGCTAAGATTTGGGAAAAATTCCTTTTGGAGAATTTAGTCGAGGGTCTTGGAAAGGTTTGGTGGTAAGGAGGAGGCTCCATCAACCCATTTGGTGTGAGAAAACTTTGACAGTCTGGAAGCAGCCAGTGAAAGGCTTGTAAACCGTAGTTTTAGGCCATTTTCAAGAATTGGCTTTTTACGGTTGGTGAAGGTCCAAAACTCCAAAAATATTTGAGAGTTATGAAAATGAACCGAGGACCTCAAAGAAAGAATGGGGTGTTCTTGTAAGATGTTAGATCAAAGACCAGATTACTCAGAGTTGGAAGCCTAATAGGGGCTCTTGGCTAGTAGCCCTTTTTAACCTCAAAAGAGGGTTTTGATGAAAGCGACCAGGAATTGGAGCAAGAAGGATAATCAAGAACCAAATTTTGATTTATTGCAATGTTTTAAGACACCTCCACACCCCTACAAGTAAAATGCAACATTGGATGTATGGTTAGTCTTTAGGGTAGATTAAAGGCTAAAGAAGAGTTAGTGTTATTTCACCAAGAATTGTCTTGGTTGGTTGAATGGTGGTAGAAGTGGGGTTGGATAGGAGAACCACAGGTTCCTGAATGTGCAAAAAGAACCTATAGGTTAAGGTGGTGGAGTAAAAAACCAAGAAGGTCTTGCAAGCAAGACCTAGAGTAGGAATCTGAGATTGATTCCTCCAACCCCTCTCCCTACCAGATTGGTATCAAAGCAAGTAAAAGATTTGGGAAGCATCTTATATGTCAGAGGTTGAGTCTAGTGATTCTTCCATCATGGTGAAAAATGCATAGTTGTCCAAGATTGTTGAAGAGCAAGAGGACAATAAGTTGTTAAAAGAAAGAATAGAGCAACTTGAGAAAGCATTGAACAATGTGAAGTTGGAAGGAAAGGTACCAAAGGAAGAAGAGGTTGTAGAGGAAGACAAGATCCTTGAACCTGACCCTATTTTGGAGGAAGAACCTTTCTTGAAAGCATTGAAGGCTTTGAGTGGAAAAGGACTTGAAGGCATACCGCTATTTAGTGGAAAAATGGAAGCTGATCTAGTCATGGATTGGATAGAGGGAATGGAGAACCATCTTGAATGTGATGGGGTCACCTAAGCACAGAAGGTAAAGGTGGCCAAATCAAGAGTAAGAGGTTCTAACTTGACATGGTGGAAGTTCATTCAGACAGAGAGGGAAAAAGAAGGTAAGCAACCTATCTCTACTTGGAAGAGAATGGTTTCCAAGATAAGAGAAGCATACATGCTAGATGACTATGAGATTCAGTTACACAAGAAGAGGCAAAGCTTAAGGCAAAAAGACCAAGATGTGAATACCTACATAGAGGAGTTCCAAAAACATTGTATGAGGTCTAATGTTTCATAGGATGAGAGTCTTAAGGTGGTTAGGTATCTTAATGGCTTGAAATGGAACATTCAAGATGAGATGGCTCTTCTAAGTCCCAAGATAGTACACCAATGCTATCAGTTGGCCATAAAGATTGAGGAAAGAAGTAAGGGGAAGCAAGATCAGGCTTCTAAGGTCAGAGGCAAAGGAAAAGATCAAAGAGATCAAAGAGGATAGCGTGGTGGCTACCAAGGTAGAGGCAATGACCAAATAAACCTAGGAGAGTCTAAACTCACATAGCATGGAGGAGAAACATCTTCTAGAGGAGGATATAATAGAGGTAGAGGACCTTAGGGAGGTTCAGATAGAGGAAGAGGAGTAGGCAGGAGTAATTCATACTTTGCAACCATGAAATGCTACCATTGTGGACAAGTAGGTCACCCTGATAATAGGTACCTAGAGAAAGCATCTTCATTAAGCAATGAAAAGAGAGTGGCTTATGCACAAGAGGACACCATGAGTCCTAAGTCATCTGAGGTCAGTTATATTGAATCTAAGGTAGGAGAGAATCTGATGTTCAATAGAGTTTTGATCAAACAACCGGACAAAGAGGAACCAAAATAGAGAAGAGCCCTATTTAGAGTAAGGTGCAAGATACTTGGTAAAGTATGCAAGGTCATAGTAGATTTAGGTTCAACAGATAATATAATCTCAGACGAGGCAGTAATGAAACTAAAATTGGAGAAGGTACCCCATACTAACCCTTACAAGGTCACATGGCTAAACAAAGGGCAGAGTGTTTTAGTGAATGAGCAAGTAACAGTGGAGTTTTCCATTGGAGGATACAAAGACAAGTTAGTTTGTGATGGTTTACCCATGGATGCGTGCCATCTACTATTGGGTAGACCATGGAAATATGACAGAGGTACCATCTATGATGGGAAAGAGAACACCATCTCATTCAAGAAGGATGGGAAGACTTTCAAGTTGCAGTCACTACTAGAAGAAGAAGAGGGACAGTCAAAGACACCAAGTGTCATGTTGAGTAGTGGGAAGGAGTTCCTCAACAACCTACATCAAGGGGGTGAAGGGTATGTGATCATGATGCAGTCCAAAGAGGGAGTTAAGACTGAGAAAATAGTCTTATCGGGAGTAGTCCAAAAGTTACTTGAAAGGTACAAGAGCATAGCTAGTGATAGTACACCTGCAACTTTACCACCAAAGAGAGCCATAAGTCATAAAATTGACTTCATACTTGGAGCCTCATTGCATAACAAAGCATCATACAAACTTACACCGGATTAGAATCTAGAGGTAGCTAGGCAAGTGCAAGAGTTGTTGGATCAAGGATTAATTCAAAAGAGCATCAACCCATGTGCAATAGCAGTGGTTTTAGCATCAAAGAAAGGAGGTAAGTGGAGACTTTGTACTGACTCTAGAGCTATAAATATGATTACAATCAGATATAGATTCCCTATCCCAAGGATTGAAGACTTAATGGATTGTCTTGGAGGAGCTCAATACTTCACTAAGTTGGATCTCAAGAGTGGATACCATCAGATTAGAATTAAGGATGGAGATGAGTGGAAGATAGATTTTAAGACAAATTATGAGTTGTATGAGTGGAGAGTGATGCCATTTGGTCTCTCTAATGCCCCTAGCACATTCATGAGGCTCTTGAATGAGGTAGTTAAAGACTTTACAGGGATATTTGTGGTGGTATACCTTGATGACATCTTGATATACAACAAGACAACAAAAGAGCATTTGAAACATGTGGAGTTGGTTCTTAGAAGGTTACAAGAGGAGAAATTGGCAATCAATCTAGAGAAATGTGACTTCTTTAAAAAAGAGCTTATATATTTGGGTTTTGTAGTGTTCAAAGGATCATTGAAGATGGATTCAAGCAAGGTGGAAGCTATACTCAACTGGCCTACTCCAACCACAGGGACAAAGATAAGAAGTTTTCATGGATTGGCTCAATTTTATAGAAAATTCATAAAGAAATTTAGTGGCATATGTGCACCAGTCCTAGATACAATCAAAGGAGGTTTGAAAACTAAGTTTGTGTGAACTCAAGAAGCGGAGAAAGGGTTTGAGAAATTGAAACAAGAGGTGGAAACTCAACCTATTCTCTTATTACCTAGTTTTGAAAAATTGTTCACTGTTGAATGTGATGCAAGTGGAGTGGTAGTAGGAGGAGTGCTAAGTCAAGAGGGTAGGCCTATAGATTTCTTTAGTGAGAAGCTCAATGAAGAAAAGAAGAAGTATTCAACCTATGACTTAGAACTTTATGCTTTGGTTCAGTCACTTAGAAAATGGAGGCATTATCTTCTACCTAAGGAGTTTGTAGTCTTTACTAACAATTAGGCACTTAGTTTTATCAACACTCAAGAGAAGTTGAGTAACAAGCATTTGAAATTGATGGAATACATCCAAGCTTTTACTTTTACCATCAAGCACAAGAAGGGACAGTTGAACAAGGTAGAAGATGCACTAAGCAGGAGATTGTTGATAGTGCAAGAGATACAGATCAAGAGCATTGGCATAGAAAGTTTCAAGGATCTCTATGGGGAAGATGAAGACTTTTTCAGAGATCTATAGGGTATGTTCTAACCTTGAGAACCATTTCCATAGTCAATACTCCGAGTATACTTTGCAAAATGGGTTATTTTTTAAGGGAAATCAGTTATGTGTTCCAAGAGGGTCAATGAGGGAAAATCTCATTCAGGAAAAGCATAATGGAAGTCTTAGTGGACATTTTGGCATCAACAAGACTTTAGAACTAGTGCAAAGATTCTATTACTGGCCTATGTTGGCAAGAGATGTTAGGAAGTATGTGCAATAGTGTGTTGTGTGTATGAAATCTAAGGGAGGAGCTAGTAATGTTGGTTTATATCAACCCCTACCCATTCCTAACAGACCATGGGAGTGTGTGAGCATGGATTTTGTGGTAGGCCTTTCTAAGACCAAGATTGGTTTTGATAGTGTTTATGTAGTGGTAGACAGATTTAGCAAGATGAGTCATTTCATTCCCTACAAAAATACTCATGATGCTAGCTACATAGCTCATCTTTTGTTCAAGGAGGTTGTACGGATCCATGGATTTCCTTTAAGCATTGTTTCAGACAGGGATGTGAAGTTCATGAGTCATTTTTGAAAGACTCTATGGAGTAGATTGGGCACAAATCTCTCTTTTGGATCGGGTTACCATCCTCAGACCAATGGTCAAACATAGGTGGTTGATAGGGTGCTAGGTAACCTTCTAAGGTGTCTAACTAAGGAGTATGGATAGAAATGGGATATGGTTATGTCACAAGCTGAGTATGCTTATAATGATAGTGTGCATTGGACCACAGGGAAGAGTCCTTTTGAAGTTGTGTATGGGATGCACCCAAGAGGCATATGTGAGCTCAGAGATCTTGGAGCTATAGAAAAAAAAAGTGGACATGCAGAAGATTTCAGTCAGACCATGAAAGAGATTTAGGAGTAGGTGAAGAAGATAGTCACCGAGGCCACACAAAAGTTGAAGGAGAAGGTAGATTTGACAAGGAAGGATGTGCAATTTGCAGTAGGGGACTATGTAATGGTCCATCTTAACAAATCAAGATTGCAGAAGGGAATTTCAACCAAGTTGCAAATGAAGAGAGTGGGTCCATGCAAGGTATTGGCCAAATATGGCAAGAATGCATACAAGGTGGAGTTACCTATCGATCTATGGATCTCTCCAGTGTTCAATGTAGCTGATTTGATCAAATATAAGGGGACAATAAGTGATGTGGATTAGACCAGTAAGGAGGTCTTCAAGGAAATTAGCAATGTATCCTTACCTAATCAACCCAAGCCTCAGGTAGAGAAGATCTTGGAGTCAAGAGTAAAGAAGGCTACAAGACATAAGGTGTACATGGAGCACCTTGTCAAGTGGAAGAACAAGCATGACTCATAAGCCACATGGGTACAAGAAGACCAGTTCAAGAATTTTGGTATTGATCTATCCTTGATCTCTCCTTCATTTCCTTAGTGTTTGGGCTGAGAGGGGGAGAATGGTGCAGGAGCACCTAAAGAACAATAGGCAGTTTCATTAGGTAAATAAGAACCTAGAAGAATAGTTTTTTTTTTTTCATAAGGTCATGTTGACCATTGTGTGGAGATCTTAGAGGTGTTTTTGATCTTTGGGAAAGAATTTGTCAAGAGATAAATAAGTTTAGAAGCTCATCTTGCTAAGTTGTCAAAGTTACCAAAGGTTGAAAAACACAGTGGATTTTATAATTTTCATTTTTAAAGTCACTGTAGGTTTGAAAAAAATAACTTTACTATTTTTTGGAGCCTATTTATGATATGCTTTGACCATGGAATAGGGTTGGAAGTGTTGTTGTTATAGTGAGACTTTGTGAAATTGAAGGAATATAGTGTTCTATGCTAAAAATTCTGAGTTTTGCAACTAAATAGAGATTTCATGGATTAGACCTGCCACTATTTTGATTGTAGGATGTGGTGTTATAATTTTAAAAGAATTTTACATCATTAAATAGTTTCTTTGTTCAATTTTCAAGCACTTTTTGTAAATAGTTTAATTTTTGCTTTGTTGTTGGTCTAAACTAGACTGTTTTTAGGAAATGGAGTGCTAGGGCACTTTCCCACCGTACAAACCATACGGCCCTTTGGGATCAGTGCCTAGAATCCATGACTATACATATTGTAGGCTGTAGGATTTTTTTGTTTACAGGAGTTGCTAGCAATGTCTTGCCCTAGGCAAGCCAGGCAGAGTCCGGCTAGGGAAGACAAGGAGTGAAAGGCACATAAATTGCAAGGGTGCTAAGATTTGGGAAAAATTTATTTTGGAGAATTTATTTGAGGGTATTGGAAAGGTCTGGTGGTCAGGAGGAGGCTCCATCAATCCATTTGGTGTGAGAAAAATCTGACAGTCTAGAAGCAGCCAGTGAAAGGCTTGTAAACCCTAGTTTTAGGCCATTTTCAAGAATTGGCTTTGTACGACCTGTGAAGGCCCAAAACTCCAAAAATATTTGAGAGTTATGAAAATGAACCAAGTACCTTAGAGAAATAATGGGGTGTTCTTGTAATATTTTAGAACAAAGACCAGATTACTCAGAGTTGAAGGCCTAATAGGGGCTCTTGGCTAGTAGCCCTTTTTAACCTCAAAAGAGGGTTTTGATGAAAGCGACCAGGAATTGGAGTAAGAAGGATAATGAAGAACCAAAGTTTGATTGATTGCAATTTTTTAAGACACCTCCACACCCTCGCAAGTAAAATGCAATGTTGGAGGTATGGTTAGTCTTTAGGGTAGATTAAAGGCTAAAGAAGAGTTAGTGTTATTTCACCAAGAATTGTCTTGGTTGGTTGAATGGTTGTAGAAGTGGGGTTGGCCAGGAGAACTAGGGGTGCCTGAATGTGCAAAAATAACCTATAGGTTAAGGTGGTGGAGTAAAACACCAAGAAGGTCTTGCAAGCAAGACCTAGAGCAGGAATCTGAGATTGATTCCTCCAACCCCTCTCCCTCCCAGAATTTCAATCATTTAAAAAGAGAACATATTTCGGAATAAAATTCCCTACTATGCATATAACTAGCATTACTTGATCACATGCCAACACCTATAGCTGACTAGGACATAGGTGTGATCCTCAACAAGATTTTATTTAGGTAGCTTAGAAATCCTTTAAATAATTTTCACATATAAATAACATAAGTCACTAGGGTAACATTGATTGATGGAGCATGATGTGATGAGGCTTCACTAAAAAAATTAAGCCTCCATATGAAAGGGAAACATATAATTTAATTAGCATATAACCCATACATATCAATTACATTAGGGAACAAAAGATCATTTTGCAAGCTTCCAGGAAGAATATAATATTAGATACTCATCTAAATCAAAGATCCTCTTTGAAATGATGCTATGTGTTCTATAGGACCAGGTAAAGGGTAAAATTTTTCAAAGGCATTAAGAGCATGTGATGGTAGTTGTACATTCTATGCTCAAGGAAAGGGGATCAATAAAATCATGAAACAAAGGCCACAATGATATAACTTAAAAGATCAAATAATTTGGGTAGGTCATGAATGTAAAAATAGAATAAAAGTGCAAGGGATTTTCCAAGGTTTGAGTTTTTCTAATGAGAAACCCTAATGAACATTTATAGAAACCCCTATAAAATGATACTTTATTAGAAATTAGAAACACTTGGAAACATCAAGAGCCAAAATAAATAGAAATACTATGAAGTACCATGAATATAGTTGTTGGCTTGTCAAGTATTAGGTGTCTTTACTTGACTAAGCTGCATATTTTGGGTGAGAAATATTATCATTTATAGAATTCATAAGATTATACCAATGAAAAAATTTCAATTTTCCAACCTTTATCATTTTTTATACATGATAAACCACATGAGTTAATATATTTTATATATGTAGATGATTCATTAATTAAAATATTTGGTCATTATTTTTTCCAGTGTATTTCTATACTTCCTAAGAAGAATGTATGGTTTCAAACTTTAAAAATCCAATATTTAGGAAGGTATTTGATATTTGAAGCATATGAAATTTAAATTACTATAATATGTATCAAAAGTTAAATGTCTCCAAGGTTATATGTATGTGTTGAAGGAAATCAACAATATATAGTTTATGTTTCCTCTAATTACACTTTCCTATATGGATGTATGACATAATTTATGAAATATAACAATATATTAAATGATCACAAACCTTAAAGAGATCATTTGATATTTGCATGTATAATTATTTAGTATGATTCTAAATAATAAATATTTTCTATGCTTCAATGTTTATTGCTTGATATATTTAGTGATTACGTTTATTCCTCTATGCCTCTATTCAATATTTCATTTTGGGAAACTATGGATCTATCACCCATTAAATGGTTAGTAGTCTTGAAAATATAAGATTTAATCACACTTAGGATTGAAATGAACAAACCTTGAACTAGTAGTTTTGAAGTATCCATATAATTCATCAAATTCATGATTTAGCATTGCAAATAGGAAAAAAATATTTTTGAACCTTATCAATTAGTCATTTTGAGAATCATGTTCTTATGCGTTTTCATTCCATTTCCTATGATGATGCCATTATTAAACATATAAGATATTATTTATGCATTTATTTCATTTGTGGCCTAGTGAAAAATTTAGGGGCACAATTTTTTATGGATAAAATTATAACTTGTAATTATTGTCACATATTATTGCACCTAGAATCCTATATAAGATATCTCTAAAGATAATCTTGAAGTGTAGTAGATAATATCCACTTTCATTAATTTTAATTCAACCCATCCTATTTTTCTAATGCACCCATGTTTTGCATTATTGAATACATCCATTAGCCTTGAAGTTTAAAATATGTTCTACAATTATGGGGTAGTATATTTTAGACCCAACAAAATGGAATCATTACTATAAAATAGGAAAATATAAAAAATTTATAACCTTACCAAAAATAATTGTTGGCATAGATATTTTATAGTACCTTTGTAGCAGTAGCACTCCTAGTTGTGGCATAGATAGATGGTAAAATAGTTTTTTTTAGTATCTTCTTTGGTGAGAGGAGTGAGTACTCTACAAGTGTAGAAAGTGTTGAGTAGAGTTATATTTAAAACTCATAATTTTACCCTTAAGAAACTTGACAAGATGAATCTAAATGAGAAAGACTACAAAGTTGACCGAGATTGATACCAATTGTTGGAACACAACAATCTACTAAGAGAGGGGGTGAATGAAGAACCTTCTTGGAAAGAAGCTACTTTCAAAAATATTAACAAGGAGAAGGATATTTCTCCCAAGAAAAATAAGGTGGAACTGATTTCATCTGAGGATGATGAGATTGATGAAGAGGAAAAATTCATCAGAAGACTAAGAAGAGAATCTAGAAAATACAAAGCTAATTGTTGCAAACCTTACAACTTACACTACTACTGCTGAAGTTGCACTATCACAACTTTAAAAACCAACCATCTGATAAACGCTTGTTTAAATTATATCTATCATTGATCTCATCCTTCATATCCATCACATGTCATAGAAATTCCTTCAGCCTCCAACTAGGTTTCTGTGATGTGAACACACCAATTCCTCCTAGCTTTCTGCTATGTGTGATATCAAGTGATAACAAAGACCATTAGGTACCACTGAACTTCAGACTAGTTTTCAAACCCTTTCCATGATGCACAAATCGAGTGATGAAAAAGACTGAATGATAAGGTGAAGGGGTCATCGTTGAATGAACTTAAACGCCATAAGTGATTACTTATATGTGACTTGCAAGCCTAGGGTTTAACTAGTAAACCCTAATTTAGATTGAAAGGAAATATAATTCATTTCTAAGAGTATTATACATTCTCTAGACCTACACATCACATTTATGAGAAGCTATTAGAAAACCCATATTAGATCTAATCTTTTATTTCTCTTCAGATTCCTAGAAGAGTACTCTATAATCTCATGACAATAGTGCACCACATTGAGCAACATTTTGCAATCTACACATCTTCCTTGAGCCAGATTCTCAACATGTCATCTTCATTTTTGGCATCAATGACATAACTCCCTTCACTAGGATCATTTCCATCTCACTCTTCACCCCCTTTTGAAATCAATGACAACAATATGCCAACAATCTCCCTAGTTTTCATTGATGACAAAACTAAATGCTCATAGCAATTGGTTGAAATGGTCTAACACCAATTGAAAGAAATTGAGATATGTGGGTATTAATACAAATTTGTGTCACACTTTCATCCAACCTATCAGTATAGGTGAATTTAAGTAATTTTAACTAAAAATTAATTTTGGTCAAACATATGGTCTTGTAAGATTCAATCTAGCTAAGTTATATATATCGACAAGTTTTCCAACTAAAATTGTTGGCTAAATGCATATTTCGCACCACTTTGAGTCCAATTTTCCATAAAAATAAAATATTTTAAAAAAATTGATGTTTCAACAACTTCTATTCATGTAAAAAAAAGAATTATTTAAATATAAAAATACCCTTTTGTAGATCAATAAATTTAGTTTTCAAAATATATATTTTAAAACTTTAATTATTATTTATATTTTCTTTTTTATTTTTACTAAATGTAGGTTATTAGCACAAAGCATCAGGTTGATTACATTGTCAAGGAAAAATAGTAAAACTTATTAAAAAAATGAAGAACATATGATGCTAGGCTAGATATGAGAATCTATATCAAGATGGTATATTTTTTTCTATTTTAGATAAATAATTTAAATATAAAAATTGACGTCGATTGGAAACAACTAAGTTTTAATACACACATTTTAATATTTATTTAAAAATATATATTTATCAAAATTGGAAGAAAATATATCCATGCCCTAAAGATTCAAGTTATAAATACACACAAAAAAAATCAAGAAAAACAAATAATATTTGCTATATAATGGTTGAAATTTCAAGTAACTTCATTTTTCAACATTTTATCAGCAACTAAATTATAGTGGTAATTTATAAAAAAAATAGATTTAAATAATTTTTTATTTTTATTTTTAAAATACAAACATAAAATATACTATAAAATAAATATTTAATTAGTTTAAATCATTTCAAAATTCAAAACGTATATAAGTTTTTAGTGATTCAATTTCAAAAGTTGGATCAGTGTTGGTTGTTTCCTTTCTAAAAGTGTGACACAACTTAGTACTTTTACCCCTATAACAATTTGAGTTTTGCACCCAATTGGACACATAAAGTAGTGCTCCTCTAGTGATATGCATCTCCACCATGCTCATCCTTCTCAAATGACCATTTGAGTTCATGATCTTCTCCCCCTTTGACATCACCACTATTTGATGGTTTCATACATGATGCTCCCACATCATATCACTAAATATTAGTGAAAGGGAATACATCCAAGGGGAGCTTCATTGATCATTTATTTAACCCTGATTAAGAATAGTGTGATCCAGTCATGTACCAGTGCATTTTACAAATTTTTAATGACTTGATTTCTTCCCACTTTCTCTTTGAATTTCTTGTAAAAGGGTGAGTAATGTGTTAGGGGAATTCTACCCTTTTCCATTTATTTCAAAGGAAGAGAAGATCATGAACTCAAATGCAACAAAGAGAGTTACATACAAATGAGTATGCAACAAAGAGAGTGTGAAGTACAACAGACAAAGAATGCATTTTTTAGTCCTAGGATATAATATCGAACATCCTCTAGGTGTTTGCATTCATGGTATAAAAGAGAAGAGCAACAAGATAGATCAATGATTTTTCTATGTGTAGAGGAGAGTGAAACTTTAGCAATACTAGTGTCAGCTACAGGGTGTACAATAGTTCATTGAATGTAACTATGCATTTTTATGTTGAGTAGAACCAAATTGTATGCATATATGAACTTGTATTTTTCTATTGAGATTGTAGCCTGATTGACTAGGTTATAGCTCAAAATAGGTGGTTGTAGTCTCCTTGGAGTTTTAGCTCCTAAAATAGGGTGTTGTAGCACCCTTGAAGTTGTTGCTTCTAAAGTAAGGATTTTTGGCTTCCTTGGAGTTGTATCTCCTAAATTAGGGTGTTGTAGGATCCTTGGGTTGTAGCCCTAATCATTGTAATAGAGACTAATTTGTGATGGTGAATTTGAGTAGGACCATCAAGCAACTTTTGTCACCATGGTTTTTCCCATCTTGGGGTTTCCACATATATGTGGTGTTGTAGGAATATGTGTGTTGATTGTCTATATGTATGTTTATGTTCTCATCTTTAGTTTTTCAATCTGCATAGTAAGAATTGAGTAATAAATTTCTACAAGGCTTTTAGAGCTAAGAAAGTAATCTACATAAAGCTTTTAAGGGCTAAATTTTTGATATCTACTGATTCAACCCCCTCTTAGTAGATAATTGTGTTCCAACAACTGGTATTAGATCCATACTCCCTAGGAGAATCTTAATCAGCTTGGGTATATTTTGGAAGTGTGAACACAAAAAATGGCTAGTAAAAAAGGCTCTAGAAAATGTAGATGTAAAATCAGGGTTAAGAGGGATCTGTGCACAAAAGGAGAAATTAAGTTGTCAAATTTTTTTGATGGATAAAATGATGAACATATAAGCTACTACGAGATTGATGGGAATGAATACCCATGCATGGATTTTGTTACAATGCCCAATTGGTCTAGTGAAGAGGAAGTAGAGATTGACCTAGGAGGAAGTCTCATTTCTGCTTTGAATGAGACTAAAGGTTTGAAGAAGGATAATGACAAAAACAAATTTCATGCACAAGAAGAGATTGGTAAGCTAACCAAGAGTCTCAAATAATTTAATTAGATATTGATAATATTGAATACTAAGGTTAAAGAAAAATGAGTCAACTTAGAAAATAAATGCATCTATTCCTAGGATGAGATTGATAAGTTGAACAAGGAGAGTGAAGAATAGAAAATTAATGCACAAAAGTAAATAGATAGATTAACAAAAAACCTTGAAGAATCAAATCATATGGTATTTAGTTTGAAGAGTAAGGTGAATGAAGAAAGAATATCAAAAGATGTAGTTCAAACTGAACTATAGTCTTAATCTAATGAGTGCATGAAGCTGGAAGCAAAAATGGTTACTCTAAGAAAAGAATTAGTAAGTTCTAACATTAATTTACCTTGAGGTGCACTCTGATCAGTCTCATTATTTTTTTTTATCATTTATTTAAGTTCCTAATTCATTGTTTCAATACACAATGTGTTTTCAAACAAGTTATTTTCTTTAGTTTCCATTTATTAGTCAATCAATCTCATTTGTTTCTTGCATTCAAACATCACATCTAGGAATTTTACATCCATATTCAATCCACATCACACTAATCCTTTAATGAAACAATAAGAATTTTGAACCCTATTCCTTACCTTTTTAGGTGAAAGATCGTACAAGGGTAAGTGTCCAATAGGGCTCCAAAAAACTTTGTTTCAACACCTTATTAAAGTTATCAATAAGTAAAACTTTAATATGGTTAAGCAGGAAGCCCACCTAGCGACATGAATTTTCCCCATAACCACCTTTGTGCTTATGAGTGCATACCAACTAGCGTATGTATCTTACCTTTTTGTGATTTCTCACTCGTGGACAAGTAGTTATCTACCCAAAAGTGAGTACATTTGGGATTTCTCACCCAATGGACATCCTAAAGTTCCATGGCCCTAGAGTGAGTACACATTCTCTTTTTCAAACAATCAATCTAGATCTAATCCACAACTAGTTGGATTGACGATCGAAGCTTCATCCAATTCTCTCATTTCGACACTTCTATGTTCCTTTGTTCTTATGCTTATTCTACCATGGGATGTTCATCCTAGGGGCTTGATCATCTCTCTTGATCCTTGCATTATATCTTGCTAACGTAAATACATTTGAACCCTAATCTTGATGTTCATGGCTACTTTAGTGTGAGTTTAAAGCAAGTTCATCCTCTCACTAAAGTGGGGGCTAAATTTTCCATATAAAAATTTCCCTTTGTCATTTTCATGGCCATTTAGGTCTTATTTTATGGTGTTGGAACTATTTTTCTTTAATTTTATGTTGTAAAATGGCTTGAAGATGCATATTTATGTACTAAAATTAAAAGAAATATTTCTTGAGAAGGTGTTGTGAAGGGTTGTAAGACATATCTACAATCTTCTAGACTTTATTTATTAAAATTCGCCTAAAAATCACCCTTTCATCTCTAATCAATTCCTATTTTGAAGTTCTGTAAAGTCTTGTATTAAGCTTTCACATGTTTCTAGGCATATTTTCACTGTTTATCCCTTTCTCATGCTTTATATAATTCCTTTATGCCCTCATATGTCTTAATTAAGTGTAGTTTTGAATATTATCCTGACAAACAACATTAAATATGACTTAATTCCTCACACCCATTTTTAGGACCTAGGTGGAACCCATTCACCATGGGTGGTGAATGAGTCCCCCTTGGTCGCAAATTCAAAAAATTTAGATTTTCCTTTCGGTTTTTTATTCAAAAATAATTGATGTCAGCCTTCCATGAGGTATGAACAAATACTAAGCCACAAGATTGCATAAATAAGTGATTTTCACCTCATTTTACATCCTCCAACATTTAGACATCATATTCAAGCAATCTAAAGCATTCAAGCATTGAAGAACATTGGATCATCCATTGACACTACTTCAAACTTCCATTATCAAGGGTTTGGTAAGTTGATAGAAATTGCATGTTGTTAGTTTTCCATTCTCTTTCATTTCATTTTTTCTTTAATGGCTTGACCAAGGGAAACCTCCATTCATTAACCCTCGACCATTTTCCCCTATTACATTTTTGTTTCCAGCCTTTTGTGTGCATATTTGAAAATATTTTAGGTTTTGACGATTGGTTTTCAAGTCAGCTAGGTGCTTCAAGTAAAATCAAGTCCATTTCAAGCTTGGAGAATTTTTTTTGTCTATTTCTTGCAAAATTGACTTCGACAACCCAAAAATAAGTGATTTCAAGATCTGGTGTTGCAAAGTTATCTCCTAAATTTTTATAAATTTTGGAGAGGACTGATTTGACACCAGTGGAAAATGAGTCCCACCTTAGGACTAAAAATCTGAATTTTGTCAAATTTCAGATCCTGATAGTTAGAAACTAGCTTTTTAGCAATTTTTCATTAGGGGGAGGATTGATTCGACACTCTGAGTGAATGAGTCCCACTGTGAAAAATTAGCAATTTAGCCAACATCCACAACATTTCAGAATCATCATACATTACCTAGGTGTACTCTTATTTAACTTATTTCTTTTTGTTCTGCTTATTTTCCTCAGTTACTTCATTGTTTTCATATCACAATGTGTTTTCAAACATAGCTTTAATTTCACTTTTGCATTCATTTTCATTCATTTAGATAAGTCAATTGCATTTAGTTAACTTCATTTATATTAGAAAACATGGCACATTACATAATCTGAGTGATCCATTAGCTTTTTTGGTTCCTATCTCTCTCCTTTAAGGTGAAAAACCTTAGAAGTGCAAGAGAAGTCTTAGGAATCCAAAAATCAATAGTTCAAAACAAAAAAAAAAGAACCAAGAGAAAGGTCATAGATCCAAAGAAGAATGACCTAAAAAAAAAGAAGCTCCTTCGATAAAACCACTCACACAAGTACATCCACCACACACTAGCAACAAAAGAATAAAATCTCGAAACCAACAGGACAAAAACTGCACCAAGCTAGCACATAGCACCCTAAAATGAAAAACAAAGCCAACCCACCAAAATATCTTAACTTGCAACACCAATGCTAAAAGAAAGACAAATATTTAAAGAGAGGAAACAACATGCAAGCTATGACCTACTACAAGCCGCGATCCCACATAAACCATAGTGACTGTAGCTTCATCATGCCCATCCAACTTAATTGTACCTTTTAGTGTTACTAAAATGTATTTATTTATACTTTCACACTTATTTAGGGCTCCTTCAATTAATTGAGCTTAATTTTCCTTTATTAGCCACTAAATTCATTCACCAAGCCTATTTAATTAGATTATCCAAAGAGGAAACCCGACATTCATTAATAGCTTAACATAACACTTTTCATTGAGAAATATTTGTCCTAGGGACCCATTTTCCCATGGGTGAATGGGTCCTCCCTTGACCTTAGGACCTAAGTTTAATTTATGTTTCTGGAGGTATTTTAACATATTCAAATTTGTGATTCAATGTCAGCTTGTGATATTTGAATTTTAGGAAAATGAGGATACATATCTATAAATACAAGGTTATTCCATTATTTCAAATCCTAAAAAAGCAATTCAAGAACATAGAAATTTTCAAGATCTAAGAGTGAAATTCAATACAATTTTAGAGAAATTTAAAGGAATTCAAAGGAAAATTTATTAGTCTTATTGCAACATTCATGATCCAATTGTCATGTCAAATTATTCTTGCATCATGCATGTTTTTGGAGCTAATATGGTGGTGTAGGTTTCATGATCTAATCAAGCATTCAAGGCACTATTTCAAGCAAGATTCATGTTCAAGTTCCACATCCATTGAAGGTATTTCATGCAAGTTGTATTTTATTTAATGGTTTTTTTAGTGGTACCATTGTTTCATTCATTCTTCATTGCCTCTTTCATGTTTCATTTTATTTCAAGGTTTAATTACCAAAATAGGGTTTGACCAAGTGAAACTCTGATTCACAAGAAACAAAAAAAAATCCCTTTCATGCCTTGTTTCTAGATCTAGGTGGAAGAAATATTGATGATCTCTTGAAGAGAAAAATTGAAGAAATTGTCAAATTTGTAGAAGTTGTCATAAAAGTTTTCATCTCACAAAAACACATCTATAGAATTTATTTGTGAATTTCTAACACTGAAACAAAAAGAATCGAGAAGTTCAAAGATAGTACGAGAGGCTCCCAAAATTTGTAGAAAAATCCTAACAAAGGACCCATTTTCCCCTGGATGAATAAGTCCCAAATCAGCTTCAAAAAATAAGTTTTGGTGAAAGGTACACTTAGATCTTTCCTTCTTTGATGTTTAATTTAATTGTAGGTTCTATTACTATTGAGTTTAAAATTTCTATTTCAAGTGTTATATTGCATTTTGGTGTTGGTTTACTATTTTAGGTTTTATCCCTAAAGTATTATTTGACCTTGACCCTTGTCATTCATCCATAAGGAAATTTGAAGATTCATAGCTTTATTTAACTCACCTAAGGGTAGTAAGCCAATTCTTTGTGTGGGTCTCATTTTCTAATGAAATAAAGAAGAATAGGTCCATCTATTATCATTTTGGTGAACCCCTGCTTTACAAAAACTTATTTTCTATCAATTTTTTTAGTATCATTTCTTACTTGTGTATGATTTTTCCTAATTTATGTGTACTCCATTGATTTCTCATTATAGGCCTTATGAATGATCAAAATTTTCCTTCCCCATCATACAATATATCTAATTTATGGTTGTATTCAGATAATGGAATAAAGGGATCCTAAGTTAATGGCTAGCTCATCTGTAAACTTGGTGTCATCTTGTCTCTTAAAAATTATAATAAAGAAACCTATCTTCACCATTACTCTACTGTGAGTATGAGCATAAGTTCATACCCTCACTAAAGTGAGGGATCAATATAGTAAAATTTAAAGTGTAACCCTTGATAATTTCACACTATTTTTAGCTTCATCCGAAGTGTTTGTACCTAATTATGCTTAGTTATTACTTGTTTAATTATAATTATTAGGAAAATGAATTTAGGAAATTAAATTAGTTATTTATTTGAAAAAAAAACAATGATCAAAACAAGGTTGGAGTAGGATGCCCCAATGCCCTTGTTTCCATTAATCAATCCCTCAATTCAATATTTTATTAGTGGCATTAGTATAATTATCAATACAAAATTATTTTTTATCTTATCATAACGAGTAATAAAAAATATACTAAAACTCATATAAATATAATTTTTCCCTCTCATTTGAAAATCTCAACTATATTATGAACTATGAGAAATTATTATGTGATACATGAAATGTCTTCTCTACATCTTAGCTATTACAATATATTAGTTTATGTAGACCAACTTCTTTCAATACTTCAAGGCTATTGAATCATTCACCATCAACTAATTTTTATTAATGGTCTATCATCACTTCAATATGGATTTTATGCCTAAGGTAATCTTTTTATTTTTCATTTATTTATTATATTCATTTATTGTTTAACTTTCCTCTACCCAACCTAAGGCATGTAATTTATACTATCATCATTTTCTATTGTGATGGTGGAAACACCAAAATTGTGGCTTAAGTGAGGAAAATAACATACCACAAATAAATTCCCACTTTTTTTCATATGTGAAAGTTATATTTAGAATTGACATAAAAAATTTATAGAGTAGAGAGAATATTGTACTAGAGTGATCTAGCATCTAAAAACCTTAAAAAAGATATACTAGGGTGTTCGTTACACATGTTCATGTAATTCACACTCAAATTTTATGTGCAGGTGAACCTCTTTCTATCTCTTCCAAACGTAGAGAGAAGACTATACTAGAGAGAATACTATACCACTTTTTTTAATATGTGCAATTTAGATTTTGAATTGACATCAACAAGTTATAGAGTAGAAATAAGACTATACTAGAGTGATCCAATATCTAAAAGCCTTAAAAAACCTAGACTAGGGTGCCCCAATACCCCTATCCATGTAATTCATGCTCAAATTTAGATTTTTTTTAAGATTTTTTTATTTTCCTTTGTGTGATCTATTTATTTTCAAATATAAGGTTTATAGTATCTGATTTTTTTTTAAAAACTACACTAGGATGACCAAGCACCCTTTTCCACACAATTTATTCTTAATTTTTAAGTATAGGTTCCCCTATATCTACCTCTTCAAGATTTGTGTCATTTTCTATAATTTTATATTCTTGCATGTGTGATCTATTTCTTTTAGATCTAGGGTTTATGTCAATTAGTCTTATTAAATCACAAAAAAAATCTACCCTCTTTTCAACATTAAAACAAAACACTAGTAGATTGGTTCTCCTTTGAGGTAGTTATCTAATAATCAAATCAAATTTGGTTTTTGTTCTAATGTTAGTTCAAAAATGGAAGCTAGATCTAGGTTAATGCACTTGTTGGATCTTAGATATGTGTCCCACTTAACAATTATATTTCACACTAGAATCATTTAAGGGAATTTTCCTATTACTAGGCACTAGAGGAAGAAGTAAAGAATTATGTTTTGTTGAATGAGGCACAAATTAATTAGTTGACTTCAAAATATAACTATAGTTAAGGATGTGAGATACTAGAGAGTTATTGTTCAAAGATATTTTTTTGTTATAAAGATATTTTGGAACTCATTTGCTGATCTAATATGATACTCATCTAAATTATTTAATGTATCTAATATTTAGAAATATTCAAACAAAGGTGAATGTTTAGTTTCCTCGTGGTAGCATAAAAATGGTATTGAATTTTTGGTGAAATTATTCATTGTTTTGGATTCTTTTCTTACCTATATATTGGAGGAAAAATATAGTTGTTTAGTATCATTATTTATTGGTATGTAGATGCTACCAAAATTTTATTAGATTTTAGAGTGATGTTGTGTTTATATTGTATCATGTATGTTAAATATTAATACAAATATATCATCATTCTCTAATGGATTTTATTACGCAAAGGGTTTCTCCCTTTTAAATCCTATATCATTTGTTAAATTTTTCATTTATTTTTGATTAATATATTTTCATGCATTATCTAATGGAAATCCCAAAGGTGATTTAAATTTTTGACATTTTCATAAACTCTAGAGAAGAATTTAGTATAGTAGTTTCATCGTATTTCTAAATAAAATATTTGAGGCTTTGAACTATTTGAGGATTAGAAATTATGTAAAAAAATATATGGTTCACATTGGGATCTATTTAGAGAGTATAAACTATGTCGGGATAGTTTTGTAGATTAACTTTAAATCTAGAATAATAAAAATCTCATGCACTAATAGAAAAATTTTCGTGAGGTAAACAATTTTTCCTTTCAATTTCCTTGATTCATATTTTCTTTCTCTACATTTTTATTGTATGATACTATTTATATTTAAAATTGCATCCAATGTGTTTTTGTTAAATATCATAAGGATATGTGTTCACCTAGATCAACCCATATAAATGTGTAGAAACATTGAACAAA
>VDFB02322584.1:95817-144406 GCA_007258455.2 Sequoia sempervirens | reverse complement strand
GTTGTAAAGGCATGCTGCATAAATTTATAAGAAATATCATTGACTTGGTGTATTTCCTTGATTTCTCTCATGTCATTTGATTCATTTCTCCAATTTCACATGCTTAACTTAGATCTTATTGTTGTTTAGTTAGTTGTTTGCTTTATTTGGATAAATCTTAGGAATAC
Source organism: Sequoia sempervirens (assembly GCA_007258455.2). Classification (NCBI taxonomy): domain Eukaryota; kingdom Viridiplantae; phylum Streptophyta; class Pinopsida; order Cupressales; family Cupressaceae; genus Sequoia; species Sequoia sempervirens. The sequence goes on along the minus strand of VDFB02322584.1, from coordinate 144,239 downwards.
TGTTGGGTGATTGTGAAAATTCCTGCTTTGTTGATGATCCCTTAGTCCATACTTTTTGCCGTTTGCTGAAGGTAGACAGCTGTGCAAAGTTAGCCTAGACTTGATTGTAAAGCTGCCCTAAATCTTTATCTTTGATTCATGCATGCATGTGGTGAATGAAGGATGAAACATCTGCAGCCCTTAGAAGATAGCACAATTTCCATGATACTGTGAAATCCCAGGTTAAGTGGGATATTGTTTTGAATAATTTTCCATTGCAGGAACTCCATTGTCGCTATTCATAGCAAGCTTCAAACTTAGGAACTTTTCCCCTCCTTCGCCCTTTTTCCTTTTTTTAGTAACTGATCAATACCAAGGTTCATCGCACATTGTAAAGCCAAATCCAACAACTAAATGGAGTCCAAGATTGTTGTTTCAACCTATAGCTGGTGCATAACAACTTCCCATCCAGAGGATTCCATTTCAAAATCCAACTTCATGCTTTAAGTCCACATTTGTATTTTCTATAAGACCGCCTTGTGATTCCAGCAAATCACATCAAACTACTGAGGTATCCAAGCATTGTCATGACCTGACATCCGAGAGACCTTGGGATAGTGTTCTGCAATCCAATTGTGGAAGATTGTCTTTCAAGAGAGGTAGTGCACCTACACACTGCCTGTGTTGAGAAGTGCATAAAAACACCATCAACAACTTTCAGTCTCATTTGTTTCTATTCAATTTTTCATTACACAATTTATTTTTGAACAACTTGCATTTCTCTAGTTTTCATTCAATAAAAAATATCTTTCTTCAATTATTTGTATTTATTTTAGATCATCTAGACACATTTCACTCATATTCCATCCATATTGAATTAACTTTGAATGTAGACATGAGAATTTTTCCTCTTCTTTCTTGTTTTAGGTTAAAAACCCTAGATGCATTAGAAAGAATTACGGTACCAAAATCTATGTTACATTTTGGTGAACTCACCTTTACAATACTTCTCTTTTCCGATTTGGAGTCCTTCATCATAGATCTATCCTTACATTGATCTTGTATTTGTGTTTTCTTAGATTCATTTACATGCTAGGTTTCAAATTTTGCATTCATATAAAGTGCATTTAGGTTGCATTGTTGGCATCTAAATTCATTTGAATTTTCTGAAATTTTGCACTTTTAACTTAGATCTTCATCATAGTATTCACAACACCTGTAAATCACTCAATTTTTTATGAAAATTCGGAAAAAATTCCATACTAGGAATCATTCACCACCTTGGGAGAATCAGTCCCTTTTCACCCCTGAAATTTTCCTTTACAGGACTGAAAACCTTATTTTTCAACTTCTATTTGGTGCCATTATGTACCTATATTATTTAGTTGCATTTTTGTATCATTCATTTCATTAAATTTAGCTTAAAATAGCTCATTTCATGCATTTTTCAATTAGACTTTTGCATTCACAACAATTTATTTTCAGATTGTTGCATTGTGTAAACAGAAAATTAGCTTACGTCAAAACTTAACATTGCATTTTCTTTTAAGTCATTTCATTATACTTTCTTTCCTTTTCCATCATAGCATGTTTTCTTTCAAAATATGTGGCTTTGATTTCATTAATAGTGGATTGTATAAGTACACCATTCTCTCTTATGAGTTCACTTTTGATTACCGCAATGAGGACTTTAAGAAACATGATCAAACCATTGGTACAATCCTTAATATTACATTACCCATTGGAGAGAATGGTATTGTAGACAATTATAACAATCATACTTCTTCTTCCCCTGATACCTCTCCTATTAGTGATAAAGGTATCTTCATGAAGGAAGGTACAAGCATTGAGAGTCTTTATTGTCCATATCCTCATTCCCCTTTGAAAGATGTTAGACAACAAGAGGGTGAAATCATAGAAACATTTCTAAACATCACCTTACCTAGTCTTGATAACCATCAAAATTATACTTACCCATCTCCTAATATCCCTCCTCAATGTAAAGAGGATAGGTTGGTGTTAGATGACATCCCTATTAAGTCTTGAAACACTTGATCTTGCCTTCCCTCATGCTCCTCCCATTTGGGATAATCTATTTGAAAACCATAGTGATCCTTCTCTTTTTTCCTCCCCCACTTCTGATGAAGCTATTTTATAAACCTCAAACTAGGATGAACACATTATAAGCTCTCCTAGTAGGGTAGCTAATATGTCACAAGAGAATGAGACCTTAAATAAAATGGACATTCAACTAACACATTCTCCTAATCATCTCCCTCTTCACAATCCCATCATTTATCATCCCCCTATTGGCGATGGAGTTATTGTGGAGGAACTGATCTTTACATGTCAAGAACATGTGGCTTGTTGTTCTCCTAAAAACTATCCTTCTAGGGAGAATATCATAGTCCTAGATAAATGTAACAATCATAATGTGTCTTCCTTAGATAAAATTGTGACTCAATTTCCCTATATTAGAGATACATCAAACCAAGACCACTAAGGTTATGAATGCATGAGTTTCCATTATATTCCCCTTGATCAATGGTCCTCAAACATACCCTTGGGAAATCCTAACAACCCTCTAATTCTTTACCCACCTTCACATAAACCAAAAAATCTAAATAAAACTGAACTTATCCTTTATCCTCCTCAAACTAGTGTGTCATAGCAACCAAGTTATAATACTTTTGCTCATACATATAACACTCATAATAATAAACATGTGCAACAACCCACACCAACACCCTTACAATTGCCTAATCCTATCCCACCTAACCCTTTCTTACCAGGCCACAAATAGTATGATCTTGTCGAGCAACTTAAGAATACTCTTGTTAATATATCATTGTGGGACCTTCTTCAAGCCTCCCCTTGCTATCATAACATTATCCAAATAACCTTATAACAAGTTCATGCCCCTTCTACTATGCAACCCACTAATATTGCAACAATGGTTCAAGGACCAAATATTGGCATTTTTTTCCACCAAAGTGAACTCCCCTCTTTCAATGTATAAAAACAAAATGAAGCTTGCATGATCATTTCTCACTACAAAGAAAAAGGGATAAAGATAAATCTTGTTGATGTTGGTTCTTATCTTAATGTGTGTGGTGTGAGTGTTTTGGATAGCCTTAGCATTGATTAGTCAATCATTCAACCCGATTCTTTCTCTATTAAGGGATTTGACAATGGTGAAAAGAAACCTCTTAAGGGTAATAATTATGCATCTTACCCTTGGAGTGGTCACCTTAAATACACCATTCCATGTTATTCCTTATGAACTTTCACCCAATCTTATCTTAGGAAAATAGTGGATTCATGGCATGAAAGGTGTGTCTTCCACTCTTCATCACAAAATTAAATACATCTACAACAACATAGTTCACACACTTGATGTTGATCTTCAACCTGATAGTGTCTTATAACTTGAGAAAAATAAAGCCAAATCGTTAAACACATCAACAACACTTACACAAGTAGAACTTGTTCAAAACAATGATGATGAACAACCACTGACACATCACACGAAGCTATTTTCCAATTATTGGGGTTCCTTCGATTTTTAACATGACTTCATGGGACAGTAAAAATTCATACACAAATATTCAAATTAGACAAAAGATACAACAATAATTTCCACACAAAATTTGGACAACCTTTCAAAATAATCCACCTCAATGACTTGAGACAAAGACACAAAATACGCAACAACCTTTGGTGAACATAATAATGAACAACCACTAAGTCCAAACACAATGAAAATGGTTTATGGAAAAGGTTATAGACTCATGAAACACCTTGGATATAGTGAAAAAGGATGTGGTTCTAGTGAACAAGGTATCCATGTCCCCATCGATCCTCACATACAACAAACAACTCATGGTCTAGATTATTTCCTTTTCATAGAAATCGCCAAGCCTTCCCTCAACATGAATACTCTCACAAAACATACTCCTAAATTAACCTTAATTGTCATCCATCTTGAACTCCTCAACACTAGTGGTCTTGAAACTCATCCTTTACCAAACATAAAAAAAATGAACTCTTCATTTAATGTTAATGTCATCTCACAAGATACTAATGATTTGAATCTGATTGATTTTCCCTCCTCTTGTAAGAGTAAAAACAAAATCTTACAAACTAAAGGCCCTTGTAAATATATGAAAAACCATACAACGAAAGTTGTTTCCTTCAAGCGAACCACGAGACCACCTTCTACCACTAATCAAGATGGTATCTTGTCGAGACTCCTGCAAGAACACTTGATCACCCTCCCTCCCAGAACGTGAAAGAAATTCTCCTACAAGACTTCACTCTATGCATATAATAGAGTTCACAGTCACTCCACTAATGAATGTAAAGCCTTGAGATGTAAAATTCAACATTTTTTTAGGAGTTTGGTATGCTTCTATCTATGGGGGAACCTACTTCCTCTAATTGATACCAATTTTCACTCTCGCCTACATTTTATCAATCATTTCCCCACTTTTTTCCTACACTCAGTGGGGGCAAGGGGTTTAATAGCATTGTCCTTGTGTGTCACCTATCATTTCCTCCTTTGGCTACTCATTAACCTTTCATGAACATATAATAGAAAGCTTGGGATGTGTACAACATGCCTTAATTCAGCTTGCATACGACATCTCTTTCTCATGACGTAGCTTCTGGAAAACATATGACTTGGCATGGGGCTTTCCTAGTAAGCTCTCATTTCCTCTTCTTCTACTTTAAATAAATTTCTCATATTACTAGTGCTCGCAATCACTTTAAAGTGGGGGCATATATCACCACTCACATTTCATTGTGTGATTTTATTTTTCTTGCAATTTCCTCTCTTGAAAGAATTTGGCATAATGCTACCGGAGATGAGACCTTGTAGTTGTCCTCTCTTAGAAACAAGATGAGACCATTTTCACTTGTCCTCTATTGGAGACATTGAGCATGATGTTCCCAAAGATGAGACATTGCACAAACTAAGAAAAATCCCTTTGAACAATCCTTGCACTATCTTTCATTGACAATGGCTATGAGTGTCAAGCATACAATGTTTTTCTTACCTCATAGAGCTTGAAAATCACATTTCATTGTGGCACCTTATTAAAGTTATCGGGATGTATAAATTTGGTACTTTTTGAGTGGGAAGTCTATTTCGAGGCACAACCTTTCCCATAGCCATCTATTTATTCGAGTGCATACCAACTAGTGTATGTTTCTCACCTTTGGGATTTCTCACCCCACAGACAATCAGAAGTTTCATGGCCCCAAAGTTAGTATGTTGTGGACTTCTCACTTGATAGAAAACAAAGAGTTTTGTCACCCCATAGTGAGTATCCATTTTATTTTTGAAGCAAACAAGCCTAGATCTAATCCACAATAGGCTAGACAAACAATTGAAGCTTGATCCTCATTTTTCATTTCATCTTCTTTCTTGCCATTCCATGATTATGTATCTTGATGGTTTGACCTAAGGGTTTTAGATCCTGGGGGCTTGGCCACCTCGTTTCATCTTTTTCATTCTTTCTCATCTACATCAGTACACTTGGATCTCTCTTGAATTTATACTTTAGTGTGAGCTTGAAGCAAGTTCCTCCTCTCACTAAAGTGGGGGCTAAATGTACCATAGAAAAAAGGAAACTTGTTTGACATGAGAATAATTCATGATAAATTGGACTTAATTAGGCCTTGATTCAAGTGTTGTGAGGCATTTTATGCATCCACACTAGGTCTTGGACCCTTAGAAATTGAATAGCATGCTTTTAATGATGTCTTGTAAAGGTGTTCTAAAGTGTTGTAAAAGAATTTCACACTTTTCTAGACTTAATGAACCCATTTCTCCCTAATTTAACATTATAAAATGTTTTTAATAACATTATCACATTAATTTAGAAGGTTTTTGAATTAAACTTAATTTTATTCTAGTGTTGTAAAGCTTATATAATCACACTTTCACATTTAATTATCTATCCCTATCCTTATTTGAACTTTAACTCATCACTAATAGGCCCCTATTAACCCTTATTGTGCATCTTGAGGCAATAGTTGATAAAATACCAAACAAAGTTGCATTTTACACCTTATTTCCTTTTCTCTTGGCATCCTGCTTTTCATCAGACCGTATCATAAATTTAATTTGCTACATGGAAACTGGCCCCCATCTAGGTGGTTTCAGTCTGGCTATGAATTTGGGTGAATGAGTCCATTTGTTCCATTTTACCTGGGAGTGGGAATCACCTGAATTTAAGTTTATTATTTCACATGTCAGCCTTTTGGGATCCATAATTTCAGCTGAATTAGGTGGACGTTCTATAAATTGTAATCTCTAAATCTGAAACGCCAGTTCATATTCAGCCATTCATCCATGCCCCTTTTCTCTGATCTCAACGCCAAAACTTAGTGTTTTACTAGCTCTGCCGTCAAGAATTCTGCACTTCAAGCGTATTATTCTTCGTTTGTTGCAACTAAGATTTCACATCATGGAAAGGTAATCAACTCCATTATTTCATGTTACATTACATTCTTTATCTATTTTGGTTTAATTACCTAAAAGGGGTTTGACCAAGGCAAACCCCCATGCCCTAACATTTAACATTTCTCTCTCTTGTCTTAGTGCCTGTAGATTTCACATTCTGGAAGCCAAAACGTGCTACAGGCCGCAATTTTATAGGCCCTGGTCTTAATTTCCAATCTGCAAAACTCACTTCGTGTTCGTAAATCAAATTTTCGGGAAACACTATGAGAACCAAACCAGAGACTACGTAGATTCCACCTTTAAATTAATAAAATTCCGCGGGAACGGCCCGCCAGCGGCGGTGAATGAAACCCAGCTCCAGCTGGAGTTTTGAGTTTTGGCGATTTTAAAGACCTTTTCGGCTGTAAAATTGTTCGCATTGTTTTGTAAAGACCCGGTCCATCTTCCACCGTAATCGCTAATGAGTCTCACTGTGCCTGCAATCAGCATCAAGAGGTGCATTCCTAGAAACCATACTTCTACTACCGGTCTGTTATCTCTGCGCTACACCTTCAATCCACTGCCCCATCCGGGCATTTCGACTTTGCAGCTTCACTTCAACGCACGTGCCTTTCAAACAACCTGCAATTGGTTTCATCCATTGCGACCATCTCTTCGCCAGCTGGCCTCTCGAATTAGTCTATCTGACCACCACCCCGATTCAACCAGCGGCTACTGAATTAATCCTGAACGGCAACATGTGCTGACGATCCCTTCTTTGAGTTTAAAGTCCCAGCCATCAGGAAATCCACATGCCATGACCATCATACACACATGAGGTAAACATGATTAAGATTAAAACAACGATGGCGGCTAAATCAGAAACAAACTCCTTCATTATTTCTAAATTTAAGTACTCGTATCCATTATATTTGCATTCCAAACATATTTTTAAATTACTATTTAAATGTATCCATTTTATTTAATTAGCCATGATTAAGATGGGGAAACAATTAGTTTCCTCTGCAAGACTATAAAATGTTTTAGAAAGACATAAATAATGTGAAATTGATATCTACAAAAATAAGATAAATGTTTAACTACCAACCTATCAAAAATACCACATGTTAATATTGTTTTGGGAGGTCACATGGAATTATTAGTCCAGGTTGTCTTATCCCTCTTAACATTTAGTGCCAATAATGTATCAATGGAATAATGGAAACCAAAAATCATCCTCACAAAATATATCACATGATAACATTGTTTTCATGGGGTCCACAAAATTATTAATCGACGTGGTCCTATCCTCCTACCTAACATTAATGCCATTAATGTGCAAATGGAATATTAAACGTGCTTGATGAATTTTGGCAAATTAATTATCAATTATATTATACAATTAGCCACACAATGATTAGTAAAGACCACACATTTCGTTTTCAAAGTGAATTGCAACTCGTGGGATTGCTGACATTGTTCTTATCGTTAAAACGGAATACCACCTCCATATAAACCCTATCGCCCCCTCCAATTTTTAATCCACGTGGTCTCATCCATCCTACCTAACATGTAATGCCATTACTATACAAACAAAATATCAAATTTTCTTGATGGATTTTAGCAATTAGATTATCAATTAGATTTTACAATCGGCCACACAAAGATCAGTAAAGACCACACATTTAATGACATTGTTCTGGTTGTGAACAAAATATCATCTCCATATAAACCCCATCGCCTCTTCCAATTTTTCCACATCATATTTTCATTTTCCTATTTTCTTTCAGCAGAGAAAAAGCCATGACTTCTTGCGTGAAAGCATCGCCTCCCTGCTCCTGCTTATTGGTGAACGTGAACGTGACGATTGTAGTTTAGCAGAATCTGAAAAACTATGGAGTTCTGAATTTGGTAATTCAAACGCTTTATATGCTCCCATCATGAGGCCGACGCCCCCTGACATTTGGACTCACTGTGGTATGTTTATTTCACTTATGTAACATAGTAAGTATATTCTCTTTCTTCCTCCTATTCACTATTTTGGTGTACTTTTCCTTGCATGTTTGGTGATAAGACGTTGAGTGGAGGAGAAACATGATTAGTGTAAGTATTAATAAATGATTTATTAAAATCCTTATATAACTTTTCATAAATTTATTAAAAATATATTCAATTAGTTTTTAATTTTAGAATAGATAATAATATTTTTTTGATGTGCTAATCACTCTTTCAAATCAAAGATTATGTTTTCTGGAATTTTTTGAGCGGATATATTTTTAAGTTTTCTTTTCTAATATAATGTTTTTAAAAAAAACGTTGGATTGAAGTAAGTATATATAGAAAATTTTCTTAAATAAACTCTTAAATACCAAATCATGATTCATGACCATAAAAATTTTAATTCAAATTATTTTTCATTTTACATGCCGAAAAACATATCAAACATGGACAATTTAGACACTTTAAAAATATAAAAAGAACTCTAAATGATTAAAATATATTAAAAATTAAATGTTGACACATAATCAATTTAAAAAATATTTGAATATGATACTAGTGATGAGTGACAAGCGATGGACTCAATAGTTGTTGCTCATCATTGATTTGAACTCAATGTCTCCCGTGAAAATAGAGATGAGCGAGTAATCGCCTCTCTAATGAGGAAGAAGATACTTCAATCCACGATGAGCGAGGAATCACCTATCTAATGAGGAAGAAGATACTTCAATCCATGATGGGTGATGAGAAGCCACCACCATCGCTAATCATTGATACGAATGGGAAGAAGAGGTTCAAATCAGAGATGAGCGATGGGTTCTCCTGTGAAGCCATGTTGTTGTGTTGCCACTTTTCAACCAATCACAAGCAAGAATTAAACTTGCTTTTCCTTAGAACATCTGAAATGCACTTTATACTTGCCCTAAATGCATTTTTCATATTTACATAATTTTTAAAATATTCAAAAATATTTGAAACATAAGTGTTTATAACCTTAGAAAAAATACAAATTTTTATTATGCCTGTGACCCAAAGAGAGAAATTTCATTACGCACAACTAGTGATACTTGGAGCCAAGATTTTTGCATGCCACCATAATAAATTATTTAGAGAAAATTCATTTCTTCAAAAAAATTCCAGCCCTTAAAATTTAGGTACCTCCTTTGTAAACTGCCCTGGAGATGTGTTCGCTGCAACAGAAGTACATTAAAAAAATATATCAAATGACCTCTGATCTTGATGAAAATGGAGCTATAGAGGTTTTAGACCAGAACAAGAAATGGGTTGTCCTTATATTTTTCAAATTTGAAACTTTTTAGGACACCATTTTTGGCCTTGTAGTTAGAAAAGGATTAGTTAACCAATCAAAACTTATCTTGGGAGCCTAAAACTGAGTAGGCATGCTACCATTTGACCCAAGAATTCATTGCAACAAACAACATGGCACCCCGCGTCGGTGAAAGACAGCACCAAAATCACCATTTGACTTTTCATACCGTTAAACCAACCGCGCCTCCTCAAAGCTCAATTTCGGAAAAATATCAAAAAACTGGCGGGCGCTAACCAACGGAAACATGCTCATCTGTGCAACACCTTACTATGTTATGGCATTTCCCTTCACCACGGCCAGTATCGCAAGACAGTCCAATGAACTTCTGAATCTGACCGAAACACTTAAAAATGGCAAAGATAGGAGGGGTCAGCATTTTATTTTTGGTTTGGTAAAATAGAAATTTCGACCATGGGCTGTAAGGGAAAATGATACAATTTGAGAAAATGATTCAGAACTCATGGAAAAAAATATTAGGTTAAATTACATTCTAATTGAGGCAAAATACCGCAGATGGCGTCAACTGCAGCGCAATAATTTAAAACAATTGTTCAACTTCAGACCCGAAATTGCAAGACATCAAAACTCACACCAAAATTGATCCATAGCCAGCAAATGGTCGTTAAGCACACCATCTCCGATAAGTGCTCATCATCCCAGCGATCAGCGAAAATTTATGGGCCAAATTATGTTCCCGTGAAAAGTGAGCTGCTACTTTCATAGCTTATTTTGCATGCAATTTTCAGCACATGAAAAATATATAACCAAAATTTTGCTGTAAATTTTGGCATCCCCAACAATCATTATCTATATACAATTTGATAAAGAGATGAGTGGAATATAAAAGCATGTCATTACTAAGTTCATTTTTAAATTAAAATCCAATGAAAACAATGCAAAAACACTTTGCCGGTGGACTATACACCATGCCTCAAATTAACTCATACCGCTATATTCGAAGGAAGTTGTATGCTAGATTCTTTTAATTAGTGCACAACAATAGTTCTTAGATGGTTTTATGACATTTGATTCTTCAAGGATCTACTATTGTCATGAGGGGTAGGGTCACTTCTTGTAGGAAGTTGTGTTCAGGACCACTAGTTTGTGTTTGGAGGAAAAAGAATCGACTAATGCTCTCTCTCTTGTAGTTGAATTCTAAAGACTTGGATTATCTAAGACATGATTCATGATTCCACTTAATATTGTAGTATTAATGGTTTACTAGTCTGCAATTGTGAAAATGCTTGTAGCATTATTAGATGGTATAACATACATATAATATGTGAAACCAATAAGATATAATCTTTGTGACTCATTCTCCTTAACTAATTTTTATAAATAAAATAATTACTAAATCCAAACATGTCATAGATATATTAAATTTGTATGAAAGATCTAAAAATATTATCAAGTTTTTTTATTTAAATTCAATTTATTTTCTTAATAGATTAGAGGTTATTTCTTAAGCAAATAAAATAGACTATAATAATCAAGACTAATATTTAACAATATTAAAAACCCTTATAATCCTTAAATTAAATAGAATTCTAGAAATTTGTATCATTAATCTAGTAAAGAAGCCTAGAAGTTTACTAAAACTGTAAGGCTATTGTCATATAGAAAATTAAGCATTAATCAGTTTTAATTTGTATTAATCTTAATATGAAATAAAATTAGCCTATTCTATCATTAGATTTATTAATAATAATAAAATATACTTTTTCAAATTGATTAAAATATATATATATATATATATATATATATAGGTATATATATATATATATATATATATATTAATACTCTAAAATAAATTTATTTGATGTTTAGTACATAATATTTTCCATTTTCTACAATAACAAAGTATAAAAGGAATTCATTCAAATTTAATCATTCATTTTTCTATTACATAAAAGGAGGTATTTATCAATTCATTTTTCAATGTAAAGAAGTGTTTTCAATTCTATATTTTCAAGAATATTTGATAGAGAGTAGGAATATATTCACTCTAAGAAACAATTTTGTTAAAATTCTCTGGTATTTTTTTTAAATTAAAATTTATTTGAAAAATTATTTTAGTTTTATATTAGGGGAAAAAAGGTTTTCATGGGACCCAAAACCCATTACAAATATGTTTTTCAAGGACTTGAAACCCAACGAGAAGAAAGATAGAAATAAATAAAGACACATACCATCAAGAAACCAAAAATTACACAAGACTACCCATGCTCTAAGGAAGAAGCTTTGAAGGGGATGTGAAACCCACAAAAACCAAGTTTGTATGGGGACCTAAAATGAAAACAACAAAGAAAGACTAATCAACCAAGAAACAAGAAACTACCATAATTAGCCAAGTAATAAGGAAATGGGACTATAACACCATCCACTTAATAACCCCATCACTAAGCCATAAGAAAGAGGACAAGAAGAGCTTCTAATTGGATAAACAAAACATAGGGTAGTAAAGACCTCCTTGAAACACCATCCCACCCAACACACCAACTAGTTCTCCGCCTCTAAAGGATAGAGATCCCTTCTATAAGAGAGGATTACATTAGAACCCTTTCCACCAAAGCCACTTCTCTCTAGCAACCTCAACCTCCACCTCAATAGGAACACTAGAAGACAAAACCAAAAAAGAAAACTTCTAACCACATCCACAACAACCATATCCACCTCACAAGAAGATAATTCCACATCTATAGGAATAATCTTCACCTCAATAGAAGCAATGAAATGTACAAGAAAAAATAAATCAAAAACTCTATTGGAAAGGGAAACCAAAATATCCCCTAGTAGCCATGATATTAGGTACCTCATGAATAACTTTGAAAGAAACCCAACCAATAGCAAAAAGGGGACCCTCCTACCACAATATCGAGTAGGACAACAAATCTAACTAAGGAAATAACTGAACCATCAATTAAAAAATAAAAACAAATGTATAAGAAGCTACCTTCATCTCCAAGACCATCTAATTCAAGATTAAACACCATCCATCCAATAAGAAAAACTCTAGATGCATCAAATAATTCATTATGAACAACCCAACCAACATCCAAAAAAATAGAAGTGGGAAAGGCATGCTCCCAAAATAACCCTCAAGCTAGAGATCATGAAATTGAATACCACCACAAATGACACCTAAATGCCTAAAATATCCTACAATAGAAAACTCATTAACTCTAGCCACAAAGAAGCTCTCTTTAAAAAATTCATTTCTAGGAATACAGAGAAGAACCAAAGAGTAGCACAACAGATAAGAAAAATTAAAGAAAAAGAGAATAAAATGCTCCAAAATTTAGCAAGAGTGGACCCCTCCTATGCAGAAGGAAACTCAAGCACATCAAGTAATACCGGGAAGGAAAGAGAGACATTGAACTAGTCCCAATCAACAAAAAAGACTTAGAATGCCTAGTAAAGCTTACAAAAGGAGTGTCAACCACCAAGATATCTTAAAGATGAATGGGGCAACTCCCACTCCATAAGGAAAAAAAAAATAGTCAATATCCTGATGTCCAAAATGGAAGAAAATGAAGCAAAAATATTGGAAGAAGTGGTGTATAACTTCCACAAGAAGCTCACAACACAATTGAGGAAAGGATGACCACACCCCCAAAAATCCAAATTAAATTAGGGAGTATAAACTAGAAGGAGAGAAAACCATGGCTGAAGGTAGAGGGGGCAAGAAATCCAAACTTCCAAAGAAGGAAAAATGATCCCAAAAGTAGCAACAAAAACCCCAAAATTCATCCTTCTAAATAATACTCCAACCAAGGCCAACTAAGGTGACACAAGGGAAATAGTGACAAAATCACCCCAGAACCAACACCCATGCAACACTGAAAATAGATAAACAACCATAGAAGGCTACAAAACCACCAAGCCATATAGATATATTTGAAGTTTTTCCTCCTCTACACCATCAAATTTGAAATTTCCCCAACACCCTTTCCCTCTCACAACTCCCCGCTCCATAGTTAAAACTTTGCTTAATTTAGTCATATATAGTAATGATAAGCTATATTTATTTCTCATGCCCTAATATTTTTGCTAATAAAACCCATCTCATTTTTGAAAAAACATTAGTTAATGAAGTTATTTATCTGTCTAAGTGTTCAAAGTATTTCATGTAGTCATGAAATGAATTCTACACTTTTTGTGTAATCACCATTTAACCAAACTAGGGAAGTTAACTCTTTAGGATTTGTTAAATGGTCACCACTAAGTCTTAGTTACAACCTGCCACCTTGAACTATGCTAGTGTTGAATCTGTTAATATTAGTCTTGGTTTGGTTAGGGTTTTCTTGTGAAAATAAGGTTTAAAACCAAGGTTCAAACAAATAATAATTTAGGAGCACCTTCTATTAGAGCAAGATTATTAAAGGTTAAATAGATGTTGAGTATTGAGGAGATTATAGAAATTTAATTAGATCTTGATTTAGTAGTTTATTTTATTCACATGTGGTTAAATAATATTAGACCCCATTTCAATGAGTTAAGACATTATCATATTTCAAACCTTAATTACCTAACTTTACCTTGATAGATGGGTATGTGCAGGATCATGATGAGCCAAAAGTGGCAATATGATGGGTATATGACTGACAACTATTTTTTTACACAAAATTGATGAAATGAAAATGGTTTTTAAAGGATATTCTTAGATTTCCATTGATATAAATTATGCTTTACTTTGAATTTAATAAGTAATTATTATTCATTTTCTATTCAAATTACGAGTAAATTCCTAATTGATAGGATAATTGAAAAACATTTATAGCTTTCAAACAATATTAAATTTTTCAAATCCAAACCATGTGTCACATTCTATGCTTCACATACTATAGGATTAAAAAAATAAATATCGAATTTCATGAAGTTTTGACCAAGTTAAGGTGGTCAGACATACAAGTTTTTATATTTTTTAAAATGTTATAATAAAAAATTCATAATTAATTATTTACTTGGAAAAAATTACAAAAAAATATACATCACATCGGGGCATGAGTCCTCTACTTATATCTAAAATATTATAGAAAATTATTATAATTTTATTGTGGTTAGGGTGGTCAGACATACACCTACTTCTTATTTTTTCCCTAAAATTTAAGTACCACTACATTGAAATTTCAAATTTTCACCAAATAGATTTTTGTTTTTAAACAAACCTAGTAGTTTAGAAACTACATTCAATTTGCTATAGATTCTATTTTCATATATTTTTGAAATAATATATATAACTTATTCAAATTTTTACCTCAAGTTGCCTAATCTGATTTTTGTAATTTTTTTGCCACTTAAGGGCCTATTTTTTCCATGATGATCCTGCACATACCCAGATGTAACATTCTCACCTTAAGATGAGTTAATTAAATTGGTTATATTTTATTATAGGGTTCATCTCAATGCTATTATTGATCTTCACCAATTAATGTAAATCCACATTAGGTTTAATTTAATATTGGAAAACCCTTTGAGTCCCCAGAAGAACTACCTATTCAATTTATCAAGTTACCTAAATTTGATCATTATATATTTTACATGCATACTTATCTCATTCTTTGAAATAAGGTGGAATCATCACATTTCTTAGGTTGATCAAATTAATCTTATCAATGGTTTAATTTAGAACCCTTTAATGGAGGGGCGGTTAAGTCACACCTCATTAATTTTCAAGGGTTAGTCATTTCCCTTATTTTTATTATGTTAAAATAAAGAAGGGTCTATACCTATTACAACATATCTATTGAGGTAGAAGAGATGTGACTCACATAAAGTGATATAATAGAAAAAGAAGGGAGAGAATCACAAGAAGTGAGCAAGGAAAGAGAAAAAAAACTATCAATGATTTTGACCAAAGGATGGAATTGGTAACAAAACCAACTTCAAATAAATAGAGGTACAAACAACAAAGAAAACAAATGTAGAAAACAAAACACTCATAACATAGGAAGAAACAAGAAAAATCCTAGAGATTAATAGAAAACTAGTTGCTACCAAAATGGGCAGAACTAGGAACCCAAAACCAATCTTAATCTCCACCTTAGTAGGAGAAAAATAAGAAAACTTAGAACTAAGGGAAGAAAATTTCTTACTACAATTCAAACTTGCTACTTGTTGAGTGGTCTCACAACACGCACCAAGACTATAAAGCTTGGTGACCCAAGTGAAAACTAATGCTTATGGAAGGTACTAGCTAGAGAAAGAGATCATCAGAAGGTAAAAGTTAAAGGAATTTTTTATAAGTATTCCATGATTCAAGAATACTGAGGACCACGAATTGGCTATCAGGAAGCTAGAGATGTGAAATGTAAATGCAAAGTTTTGGTTACAATGTTCTTATCTGAGAGTAAAGTTCTGGTAAAATGGAATTTTTGATAAAAGTTGATGTATCAGGTACTAGGTACTGGGTGACAATGTTAAGTTTTAAAGTTAGATGTTTAATGTTCCTCAAAGGTTTGAAGATTTGGTAACCTAACTTGGAAAGAATAATTACACAATAATATGATATTTTAAAAGTGTAATATTTATGATGATTTATTTATAATGATTTTGTTTTCATAAGAGTTTAATAAATGCATTAAAAGGGATTTAATGTGTGGAATTTTTACTTGTATGAAGATTATATTGTTTTACAACATTTGGGTATGGATGGTCAGGAAAATTTTGATCACAGATAGAATCATATCTAGATCAAGAGATGTATTTTGGGAAGTTATGTGAAGGAGGAGGGTATGTGTAGGATCATTATGGAAAAACAACCCCTTAAGTGGCAAAAAAATTAGAAAATTAGAGTTAGGAAACTTGAAATAAAATTTTGAATAAGTTATCAATATTATTTCAAAAATATGTAAGAATATAATCTATAGAAAATTGAATGTAGTTTCTAAACTACTAGGTTTACTTTTAAAAAATACAACTATTTGGTGAAAATTTGAAATTTCAATGCAGTAGTACTTAAATTTTAGGGAAAAATAAAGGAGGTGTCTGTCTAACCACACTCACCACAATAAAATGATAATATTATTTTATAAGATTTTAGACATAATTAAAGAACTCATGTCTAGATGTGATGAATATTTTTTTGTAATTTTTTTCCAAATAATTAATTATGATTTTTTTATTACAAATTTTTTAAAATATAAAAACTCATATATCTCACCACCTTAACTTGGTCAAAACTTCATGAAATTCATTTTTTCTTTTTCTTAATCCTATAGAATGTGAAGCATAAAATGTGATGCATGTTTCTAATTCAAAAAATGTTATACCATTTTAAAGCTATAGATGTTTTTCAATCACCCTATCAATCAGGACATTAGTTGTAATTTAAACAAAATACCAAAACTTTGGTGTTATGAATAGTGTGAGAAAGAGCACCAACCTCTAGTGTGACCCATTCTGAAGAGTAGAAAACTTGAGGTAGAACTAGGATGTAGGAACAAAATGATAAAGAAATCATTCTTAATATATGGGAAAGTTCCTACATACTATCTAGATTCAAGTTATTATCTTGGGGATAATAAAGAGATAAAAGACTCAAAATATATTAGCGTGCTAAGGAAGGTTGACATCTCTTGACTTCATTAGCAATTCTCTTGCCAATTGTCATATTCCACGTGCCTTGTCCTAATTCGTCCCTTGGATTTCCTCTCATGTATTTTTATTATCTTCGCTTTGTTTTGTTACTATAAAATATTATAAGATTTTTCATTTTAAGTTAAGTTTAGAATTTGTGGATGTCGAATGTGCCAAAAATTCTTTAATTTTTGTTAATTTTTCCTATTTTCTAAATCGTTCTAGATTAAAAACATGTATGCACATAGAACCAATCAATTTTGAATCTAATTTGAAAGCTATTGATTGTTAGCTTTTGTATTTGGCTATTTTTTCATTTGCACATGATTGTATTCCATGCTATTTAAGTGCACATACAAACGTACCTGGTGCCCAAATTAAACCTTCCTTCTTTAAAATCTCATAGCATTCTATTCCTAGCTATGAAACTATATAGTGAAGTACAAAGTGGTTTACTTTGATTTGGTTAATTCTTTGGACATGAGATAATACACATGAGCTCTTTTATTTTTGAAGTATTTTTTATGCTTTATTTTAGATTATATTTTTAAACTTCAAAAAATGTAGTAAAAAAGAGATGAATGAATGGAAATTATTGAAAATTTCTTGTTTCCATTGTATTGTTGAATGCTTAAAGCTAAATATACTTAAGTGATATAATTTATTTTTTTGGAATTCATGAAATATCATTGCATATTTGTAAATTTCATAGAATTTTCTAATGATCAATGCAAGAATATCTTTTATTAAACCTTATGATTTCTTTTAGAACTTGAAATTATTGTTTACCCCTTGTCATTGACATCATTATCACAATGAACACTAATGCAAACCTAGTATGGTCAAGACCTGACTTAAATGAGCCTTGGGATTAAGTTGAGTTAGCCTAAATATTTAGGTTGTCCTGGTTCATTTTTCAAGTAAAAATAGGTTACTATAGTCTATTTGTGAGGATTTTTCTACACTATTGGTGTGTGACTAACATCGTGATCAATAGGAATTGGCACTAGGAGGGGTTCATATCTTTTCACTTTGGTTTCTTTAGAATTAATATTAGTCTTGGGTTTGAGAGTTTCTTGTAAGACAATAGTCTATGCAAGCTAGTAGTACAAACATGGAAGTTGATAAACTTTGGGGAATCCTTAACCAAAGATTACATGATGTGAGTTTCTTCACCTTTGATAGGGTCACTGAGTGTAGAATTAATGATACAATTGAATGTGGTGAGATTGATTATAAATATTTTTTGAGTATGGTAAGTTTGGCCATGCATAAATTGATTTAATTAATGGAATAGGTTTTGACTACTAGAAGAAAGAAACCATTCATGAGAAAAAAATGAAATTACGATAAAGTGTATAACCCTAGTGAAATTGAAAATATAAAGAAATTAATTGCTAAATTGAAATGGTTTGTTAACTACAATTTTTATAAAGAAAATATTAAGATTTTACAAGAAAACAAGTAAGAATATTGAGACTTGGAAATACCACACTGAAGACAAGGAAATAAAAGTGGTGAGTAATGATTCCTCTCACATGTGGAAGATGACCATGAAGGAGAAAAACATGAAAATAGAGCAGGAGATGCATGTTTTTTGGTACAAACTAAAATTCACAAGTTAAAAAGGGAAATTTTCTTGATCTCATGCAAAACAAAAAATATCATGTTTTTATTTTCTCTCTTTGATGATAGTGTAAACTATTCTATTGCTTTATGTAACAAATTTAAAAGTGAAGACAAGGTTGAATGCTTGAAGAATCTCAAAGAGGAAGAAAAACAAGAAATGAACACAATCATGCATGGAACTGAACATAATGAAGAAGAAGACCATGAATCAAGGCTAGAGAGAGGTAGAGTATGGAGGACTCTACAAAGGTGTGTGAATTCAACTTTTAACAAGGTCATTTTCATACATATAAGCCAATTTATTAGTAAGTATGCCTTTGAATTTATGTTTATTAAACATAAAAAATTTAAGATAATTCATCCTTGTAGTAGGAAATTTGAAGCCATTTCAAGAAAATTTAAAGATAAACATATTGTAATTCATACAAAGAATAATATGAAAATACTCATAGAGATTAAAGTAAATTTCTTAGTTACGGTTAATTGTTGGTTAGGATATTGTTTTTAGATAGTTAGGGTTAGTTTTCTTTTGTAGGGTTTGTTTTGTTTTCTTTGTTTGTTTTTTTGTTTCATTCTTCATGTTAACAAATTTTGGTTAATTTAACACACACATGAGAATAAATTGAAATATTCTAGGAACATTGCACTATGAAATGAAAAAAAAATCATGCATAGTAAATACACACTTAAGTACAAAAAAAAAGAAAACTTTATATATATGTGTATATTACATGTATACATGGAAATACAAAATTTTCTTGTTGTAAAACTGAAAAAGAAAAGAAAAAGGGAGTGGTTCAACTATGGGAATAGGGTGGATAGCTGGTTATTTTGGGACTCTTCATCCATCAGAGCAAAATATCCCAAGTAGGCATTATCCTAATGATTGTCAAAGTTAGGGGTATAGAGGTTAGCCAAAAAGGGTTGGAGGGGAACTACTTCTCATCATTCTAGAAACCAACGGATGTTATCTATAGAGGGGACCCTAACAGTTCAACACATAATGGACAAGATGTAGTCCTATTTCCCTGAGAATTTAGGTCACACTATCATATTCACTACTCCAAACTTCTTCAACAAAGAGTCCAAGATCTAGGAGTGAGGCTACAAATGTTGAAGCCAAGTTAGAATTTAGCTAGTAGTATGCTCTGGATTCAATAAAATTTTCTCTAACGATGATGTGTATATTTGGTGTAGTAAAGTGGAGTCTCTACAAAAAGAAAACTTTTCCAAGTCACTGGGTAGTTATGCAACCCATAAAGCCATTCTGGTGGTCAATGTAGGTCAAGCCAATTGGTGTTTCCATGGCTTGGTAGCAAGAAAACACAATCAATGCAAAAAGGATAAGTGATAATTTAAAAGGAATAAAATGTGAATAATTTGAAAGCGAACTATAGAATTTTTGGACTAGGAATGCTCACTCTCTTTTGTTCAATTAGGGTCTTTCACCTAAGGAAAAGAGATAGATCCCACACCCAAAATCTAGGTAGTTCACTCAAATAAAGGATTGTATGATGTTTATATGAATAAATGAGATGATATTAGTTCAACTAATTGATAAGATTGATTGAGTATTCAAAATCTAATAAATGTGATTTATTTGAAAATGCATCAAGTCTAATGCAAAAATAAACTAGAAATGGATGTGAAACTTAACAGAAATGAACCAAATTGAAAGTGTGCATCTGTGATGTTGAAGGAGGTTGGAAATAATATTTTAAATGCTACAAATACTAGTTTTTGGGTCTGGTGGGACTCATTTTCCATTTTGGGTGAATTAGTCCCAGTTTTGCAAAACTAAGTTGAAACTCGTTTTTGACAAAAGTGTATCTAAAAATGTAGAAAACTCATAATTGACCATGGAGTGGGACCCATTTTCCACCCATAGTGATTTAGTTCACTTTTTAATTTCTATATTTTCAAAAGTGGAATCCAAATCTTGCAATCTGCACTTTGATTCTCTATAGGTGTTCACTTCTGAAACTCTGATTTATAGGTCTGAAAGTGAGATTTTGATGATATTTTGACTTTTTGAATGAAGAGAATACTTGAGAAGCCTTGGAACTTGATTTTCAATTAGTTCCTAGATTCCAAGAGTCTAAAATTTATAAACACGCAAGACAAGAGAGGAAAGTTGGATGTTAGGGCATGGAAGTTCGCCTTGATCAAACCCCTTTGAGGTAATTAAACAAAAATGATGAAAGAATGGAATGAAACATGCAATAATGGAGTTCATTACCTTTCCATAATGTTTGATCTTGAAATTTTGTAGCAAAATATGAAGAATCTACCCTTGATGGTATGAAAATTGATATCTTGGTGATTTTAAATGATGAAACCCTAAGTTGCTTGACTTGAGATGGAAGATTAGTGGATGAATGAATGATAAGAGATAAAATATATGAACTAGAGTTAAATGAATTATATTTATAGGTGTTTCACCTATTTTACCCATTAATACCTCATCATAGGATGACATGAAGTAATATTAAACTTAAATTTCACTTTTTTCCTGCTCAAAGGTCAAAACTGGGGCAAATGGGACTAATTCACCACACATGGTGAATGGGTCCCACCTAGATCAAACTCATTCATCATGCATGGTGTATGGATCCCACAGGGGCCATTTTGATAGTTAACATGCCAGGAGATAAGGAAATAATGTTTAAATTACAACTTTGTCAAGTATTTGATCAATTTGAGCCTTGGGATGAACAATATGGGACTATTAGTGATGAGGTGAATGAAAAATGAGGCTTGGGACATACAAATTGATGTGAAAGTGTGATTTAATACACTTTACAACACTAGAATGAGGTCCACATAGCCTATGAAGGCACAAGAACCAATGTGAACGTGCAAGACACATTACAACACTAGTTTAACATTAAATTTAATTCAAGAACCTTCTAAATTGATGTAATAATACTATTATACACATTTTATGATGTTGAATTAGGGAGAAATGAGTTTATTAAGTCTTGGAAAGTGTGAAAGTATCTTATAACACTTTAAAACACCTTTAGAAGATGTCATTTATTTAACTTTCAAGGGTCCAAGACCTAGTGTGGATGCATAAAATGCCTCACAACACTAGATTAAGACCTTATTAAATCAAATTTATCATGAATTATTCCCATTTCAAGCAAATGGTCCTTTTTTATATGAAGAAAAAAGAGAAGTGCTCAATTTATAGAAAACCATAAAGGAGTTGTGGTACATAGTTTCCTAGAACAAAGTCTTCGAAAATGAAAATTGAGGTGGCAACCAAACAAGCTTCTCTAGAGTAGAATGCTAAATAAAATTAATTCTCACATAATTAGTGGAAATTTCTTTCATGGTATCCAATAAAAAGATCACAAATTGAGAAAATGGAAGATTTCAAAATTAATAGTGGTCATTTCATTATATTTGTTTGATCCATATTAATCATGAAGGTGTACATGTGTGCAATGAAGAAAGGAAAATCAATTCGGTAAGGTAGCACAAATTAGCATATGGGAATTGAAAAGAAATAATACATGTGTGTTAATTCATGAAAGTTAAATACAAAGTATTATGATTGGAATTAAGAATCATGATGATAACTCTGATGCATTAATTTTGTGTTGCACCATCAAATCGAAATTTCTAGTTGTGCGTTTAGTGGTTTCCATAAGCTAAAGATGGAAGGGTGGTAATCAATAGTTCTAAATTTAGATTTAATTTGGTGATCCAATTATTCACTGCTAAATTTTCACTTATGCATAATTTTTAACATATAGTGAATTGTAGTTAGCTAGGACTTGGCATAAGGGTGGTAAAATTTAGCTAGGAAATGACACTTAAAGAAAATTATTAAAAGAGTTTCTAGAAATTGGTGAAACAATGAAGGGATTTGTATTGAATTAAAACTAAAAAGGTAACATTCACTACCACTATAATTCCCAACCTAATACTGGTCTTCATTGCTTGCAAGTTGAAGAAAATGAGCTTATATTGCAATATATAAAAAAATAAGTATCAAAGAAATATCAAAAGAGAAAAATTCAACTCTTTAGGCTATCCAAATATCTCTATCGGGGCTATGGATGTCTGGCTAGTAGTAGGGATATGTTTGGGGGAATTATAGAGATAACCTTGTTGAGGATGTGGATGCTTGATTGACCACAAGGATCTATCCATGGTTGGATTTGGAGGATTACCAATGAGCTAGTTTTTTCACCTAGTTTCAAAGACTAGAATCAATCATAACACACACTAGTACTTTCCAGAGAAACTTTATTATCTTTATGTCAGAATCTAGGTGAAGGTAAGATTTTTTTTTGAAATGTGTATAATTTGATATTTTTAGCAAGTAATTTAATCCTAAATTTCTTTTAAATTTGGTTTTACTAGTTCCATGTTGTGTGGTCTCACAGCATGACCGAAGACTATAAATCTTGGGGACCCAAGTGAAAACTAATGCTTATGGAAGGTGCTATCTAGAGGAAGAGATCATTGGAAGGTAAAAGTTAAAGAATTTTTGTTTAATTATTTTGTGGTTCAAGAGTACTGAGTAGTAGAAATCAAGTACGGGGTAGCAAGAGATGTAAAATGTAAATGTAAATTTTTAGGTACAATGTTCCTATTTGGTTGTAAAGTTCTAGTAAAATGAAATTTTTGGTAAACTTTGAGGTTTGGGATTTTTTTTTATATAATTGATGAATTATTAGGTACTGGGCACTGGGTGATAATGTTAAGTTTAAAGTTTATATGTTTTAATGTTTCCTGAAGGTCCAAAGGGTCAGTAATCTAAATAGGATAGAATAACTATGCGAGAATATTATATTTTAAAAGAATGATATTTATCATGATTTAACATGATGATTTATTTACAATGATTTTATTTTCATTAGAGTTTTACGAATGTTCTAAAAGGTATTTAATGTGTGGAATTTATACTTGTAGGAGAAGTATATTGTAATGCAACATTTGGGTATGGATGGTTAGGAAAATTTTGATCACTAATAGAATCATATCTAGATTTGGCAATGCATTCCAAGAAGTTATATGAAGGAGGAGCTTGAGTCATTATAATACTAGAAACCATAGTATTACGAATGTGGTGAGAAGGAGTGACAACCTCTAGCGAGACACATTCTTGAGAGTAGAAATCCTAAGGTAGAACTAGTACGTAGGAATAAAATGATAAAGAAATTGTTTTAAATATATGGGAAAGTTCCTACATACTATCCAGATTCAAGATATTATCCTAGTAATAATAAGAAGATAATAAACTTGAAAGACATTAATGTGCTAAGGAAGGTTTACATCAGTTGACCTCATTAATAATTCTCTTTCTAGTTGTCATATTCCATGTGCCTTGTCTTGATTTGTCCCTTGGATTTCCTCTCATGTATTTTTCTTATCTTCCTCATGTTTTATTCAAATAAAAGACCATAAGATGTTTTATTTAAAATTAAGTTCAAATTTTTTGGATGTCAGAAGAGCTAAATGTTCTTTAATTTTTGTTCTTTTTTATTGATTTCTAAATCATTTTGGACTAAAAACTTGTATGCACATATAACTGATCAATATTGAAGCTAATTTGAAAACAACCAATTGTTATTTTTTGTAGTTGGTTGTTTGTTCAACTATACAACACTGTATGATGCACTATTTAAGGGTGCATACATAACTGACCTAGTCACCAAATTAAATCCCCCATTCTTTAAAATCTCACACCATTCTATGCCTAGTTGTGAAGCAATCTGGTGAAGTATAGAGTGGTTTGCTTTGATTTTGTTAATTTTGGGAGCATGCATGGATAATGCCTAGGAGCTATTTTATTTTTCAAGTATTGTTGATGCTTTATTTTAGATTAAATGTTTAAATTTTAGAAAATGTACCAAAAATATAGATGAATGAATAGAAATTTATTGCAAATATTTTGTTTCCATTGTATTTTTAAATTCTTAAAGCTAAATCTACTTAAGTGATGGAAAATTTGTTTTGAATTCATGAAATAGTATTGCATATTTTTTGATTTCATGAAATTTTCTGATGGTCAACCTAAGTATATCTTTTATTGAACCTTATGATTCCTTTTAGAACTATAAATTATCGTTTACCCTTTGTGATTAATATAATTGTCACAACGAACCCTAATGAAAACCTAGTATGGTCAAGACCTAACTTAAATGAGCCTTGGGAATAAGATAAGTCAGCCTAAAGATTTAGGTTGTTCTAGTTTTTTATATGAAGTAAAGATATGTTCCCCTAGTCTGTTTGTGAAGATTTATCTGCACTATTGGTGTGCGACTAGCATCATGATCAACACTACCATCAATAAAGAGCTAATAGCTAATAAATTTTTTCACCTATTTCCTTTCAATCTAGAAGATCACAACCATAACCCTTAGCTCCAATGTTAAGAAAAAAGGGAGAAGAAAAAAAATGAGGCTACAAGATCCCCCTTGCAATAGTTGAAAAACTCTCCAATAAAAGGAAAACTCCAACTCTATAGGAGAGGTCTTCACCAAAAAAGGAGAAGTACCCACAAGAAAAAATAGAATGTCATCCAAACCAATGACAAAAATATCTACCTCTATAGGAGAAGTAACCACCTATATGATAAAAAATTCCACCAAGAATTAAAATATAAAATAGAGGCAAGGATGCACCAATCTAATTTCATTCCCTAATGCCAGAAAAACCTCTAAGAACATAGGCTTCTTTAGCCAACAAAAAATAAGGAACATACCACTCAACCAATCAAAATTGGGGAAAATAATATGATAACTCCACACCAAAACCCCAATAGAGGGTTCCAACACCACCATAAAAATAGAAGAATATCACCATCTCAAGCATGAGTAGGGAAAACAAAAAACTCTAGTGATAACAATGTTCATAATTGTAGTGTCAAAAATTATCAATGGTGGAAATTTCATACGGGTTTAGCTCCCTCTTGTTGAATTAAATCCTACAATTGGAATTGATTTGGAATTGCAATATGTTTTAACTCATTCACATTAAGTCACATTCCCTTGCAAATCGAATAAAATGCATTTATCAATGTCTTGTTTAAAGGTGTTGTGAAGTATTGTAACCCACTTTCACCCTTTTATATGACATTTTTAATTAGACAAGGCTTGTACACTTCCTTTTATGCTTTAATTTAGGCCAATAAAAGGTGTTGTAAAGTGTTGTAAGCCATTTTCATACTTTTCTAGGGATTTATTATGTATTTGAACCCATTTTTAACCAAATTATTCTTAATTAAGGCCTTTTCTAGGGTGTTGTAAAGTGTTGTAACACACTTTCATACTCCTGTAAGGGTTTTTTATTTAATGATTGGGATTTATTATGCTTTATTGGCCCCAAATTGCATCTGAAAGCCTTATTTATATTTATCTTCTAGATAAATCCTAAAAAACCAATTTAAGGAACCTAAATCTTGAAACCTACCTTTAAAAATCTAAGGTGGGACTCATTCACCATGCATGGAGAATGAGTCCCCTTAGGTGGGAACAATTCACCACTTGTGGTGAATGAGTCCCTTTTGACTCAAAATCCAATATTAATTCAATTTTCTAGTGAAATTTCATCTCCTAGATCTATTATCGGCTTGCAGTGTTGCATTTTTAGGATTTAGTGCATAATTGACTATAAATACAAGGTTCATCCACTCATTTTCACCTAATACATTTTTGGAGAGAATTCATCATAGAAAATTTTTAATCAAGAGCATTCACAAGAGCATTCAAGAGTCTTTAAGACTAGATTATCAAGCATTTTGTTGAATTTTAAAGCACCATTCATCATGTAAAAGGAATTATGAATCATGTTTATTGCGGACCTAACAATTATGGTGTAGGTTCTCATGATTCAAGCTAAAATTACATTCAAGATCAACATAATTCAAACAAGATTCAAGGTTTACATCCATTGCAGCCCACTCCAACATAATTGCAAGATTCTACTTCAAGGGTTTGGTGAGTTACAACATCTCCTATTTTTCATTCACCATTCTCTTTCTTTGTTTGATTTCAACATTCAAGGTTTAATTACCAACAAGGGGCTTGACCAAGGAAAGCCTCTATCTAATAAACCACTAATATTCTTCACTCTCCTTTGTTTTTGATTTGAAGTTTTAGGTGGAAGATTTCTCAAGGATCAAGGTTGGATAAAGTTGTCAAAGTTGCAATCAACCCTTGGAGAAGCTTGGAGAAGATCTATAGGCCATAATTTGTAGTTTCAAACTTGGATCTCTATCAGGAACATCAAAGTAGGCCAAGAATGATAGATTCCAGTTTTGAATTCTCAGAAAATTAGAAGTGGATTAATTTTCCACTACTGGTGAATGAGTTCCATTGTACTTAGTAAATATTTTTGTAGATCTAAGTAACCTTTTGGCTAAAACAAATTCCAAAATAGTCACCCAAAACTTGAACTAATTCACCTAGAATGGTGAATGAGTCCCACTAGGCCTAAAAGTCATCATTTTATGATTTTAGAGCTCCATTCTCACTTCTAGGTACACACTTCCAATTTATTAGTTTTTTTTTAAAGTTTACTTGCATTTTTAAATGATTCATTAAATCATTGCATCAAATTAAGGTTTTGTTTTACATCTTTCATTTCAGCCTTTATTGCATTGTCTTTCCAAGTCTAAACTTGGTGGTGAACCCATCAGTAGATCCTAATCAACCTCCTAGGATTCAACCCTTTGCTATATCTCTTGCCTCCTTTCCATTCTTTGGGAAAAGATCTCAAGGGAAATCCTTGAAATTTTAGTGGGAAAAATTGTTTTCCCTAGGTCTAAAACCCTAGAAAGAGAGACAATTTTAACATAATTTTTTTGCTTAACCTAAGTTTAGAAAACCTTAAAATATGATTTGGAGTGCATTTTAATTTGATATCTAGTTGGAATTAACATTGAATTAGGGTTTTCATTAGTTAACCTACATTCTAGGGTTTCAATCTTGCATTATTGAAAGCTCATTTAGCTTGCATTTGTGCATCTATTTTCATTTAAAATAAAGATTCAACTCATACAACATTGTAGGAATTAAAATTCATTGAAAATCACTAAAAATTATAAAATAATAATCCACAAGGACTCATTCGCCACCTTCGGTGAATCAGTCCCTCTACATATTTTGCATTGCATTTCTCTCGGTTGAATTTCTTGCTTTCAAGCTTCCATTTGTTGTTTCCTTTTTGTTATAGTTTATAGGTTGTGTGTTTCATACATTTCATGGCATATATTCTACATTAGTTCATCTTTTGCATTGTTGAAAATAAAAATTGTATCTAGAATACATTTCACATTGTTTCATAGCTTCGAATCTTAAATTTACATCATAGACATGTGCTTTGGAAAACTATGGAAGCCTTTGAAATACTTAGTGGATGCACATCAAGTTGTTCCTTTGGAAATGACCCTAATGACATTAAACTCACTCACACTCCTTCAACTCCTAATTAATTTCCTCCTCATGATGTTGAAATTATTGGAGAAGATGATGATAGTATGAATAAGTTCATTAGTGAAACAACCAACATCAGCTCTGATATCACCACTTCATATTTTTGAATATTTACATCCTGAAATTAAAAAAATTAGTGAACATAAGTTCCCTAAGGTAGATGAGCCTAGTTCCCATAAATATGTAAATAATCAACCATTCATGTTAACAAAGTAAGAGACAATTCCATCAATCTAGAAGAAACATATGGAAAAGGATTCACAATATTGAGCAAACAAGGGTGTGATGAAAAAGTGAACAAGAAATCCATCAATTCCTAGAAAAATCACCAGTTAAAGACACAAAAGGGATAGGATATCAGGATCCTCGCCTCAACACAAGTGATCCTAAAGAATACCTAATGATTACTAAAGATGGTAGGGTTTCCTTAGATCATCCTACCAATATGAAT
Organism: Sequoia sempervirens; assembly: GCA_007258455.2. Taxonomy (NCBI): domain Eukaryota; kingdom Viridiplantae; phylum Streptophyta; class Pinopsida; order Cupressales; family Cupressaceae; genus Sequoia; species Sequoia sempervirens. Next base: position 115,368 of record VDFB02322584.1, on the reverse strand, counting down.
GTCCATCCTAAAGAACAACTAATTATTCATGTTGGAATAAGTTGGACCATTGTTGTCAAAATGAGATGAAAGGATAAGTGGATTTGATCCTATGTAGAAGCACATAATGTTATCATTGATGTCAACAAGGTGGATTAGAAGGGTGTAATACTTGATCCTAGGATAGAGTTGTTTGACAGTGTTCAGTAATGCCAAGGCAACATCAGGAATGGGGTGATGTGACCATACAAGGAAGAACGATGTACAAAGGTAGCATAGATGTCATGAAGGTATTAAAAAGGTGATGAGTTAATTCATTGAAAGTAAATATGGTTTACAATAAATATGAGAGTAGTGTATTTGGTTCTAGAAGTATGAGGATTGGTTGTTGGTGCAAGAGAGCAAATTGATCAAGTGATGCTTAGTTGATAATTTTTTTTCATCTCTCTAAAATAGTTGTGTCAAGGAATTTGATGATAAATTAAGTACTATATTCGATATGGGATTTTTGAGAGCATTCCAATGATGTGTGCTATAGGTCAAGAAACTAAAGGATGCACCTAGAAATGTGTTATTTCTACTCTCAAGAGTTTCTACGTTTTATAGGTAAACCCTAATGCATTTATAGTCATGGCATCCTCAAATTGTTCTATTTCATCAATGACTTGTGTTTGGTTGTTGCTTGAAGACTAAGTAATGACTTTATCCCACCATGTTCATCCCATGGCAAGCCCCTCACATGTTGGCAATTGGTTGACAAGGTCTAAGATTCTTATCGGTGTGACAATGTATGGTTGACGAGAGAATGGGAAATGTCTCTTCGACATGGTGATGAGAAGGTAGTGCTTCAAGTGGGACCCAGTCATAATGATGTGGGTGATAGTGATTACAAAGAAAATGTGTGGCATAATGAGATTAGATGAAGGGTAATCAACATCCTTGTTGTGGATTACAATGTAGTGACATTGCGGTGAGGTGGACAAGTGATGCCATTAAAGGTATATCAACGAGACAGAGTGGTGTTGGTAGGAATTTGAATGATGTATTTTTGACATCCTAACATCAGTGAGACTTGAGCATGTCACCAAGACTTTGAAGAAAGTCTCTTCAACATGGTGATGAGAATTGATACCGACTATGGGACCCAGTAAGGTTGATGTGCAATCTTTTATTCCTCTTGACTATTTAAACAAATAAATTATATTTATTCTATTTAAATATGTCACTAATTTCCTATGTTCCTCTATAATTAAATAAAGTCCTAAATTTATTTAATTATTATTTATCCACTCTGTCTTCCTTATTTATTTATTTAAATGTGCCACTAATATCTTATGTCTTCTATAATTAAATATTTTTTATAATTTATTTAATTATTGTCCACTTTGGCTTTTTTCTAATTTTAAATAAAATTATTTATTTAAAATTGTCCCACTTTCTATTTTCTTCCACCAATTAAATAATTTAAAATCATTATTTACTGTCACATGACCCCACAACTTTTGAATTAAATTAATTTCCAATTAAAAAGGTGAACTCAACCTCTTAAATCAAATAATTTTAAACTATTATTTGTTTTTCCAACAATCTCTTTTCCCATGCCCAATATCTCCTTGTCACATGCATTCTTGTTCATTTATTTTATTTTTCTAAAACCAAATCTCAGGCCTTCATTTAAAATTTTAACCTAATGTTTCCCTAACCCTAATTGTTGGTTTTTACATGCAATTTTAGAATTTGGTCTTAGGGCATCTCTCAAATTTCAATCGTGGACATTTTTCCAAAAATGAATTTATTATAAAAAGGCAATGTCAACCTCATATGGGAACTTTTTTATCATCTCCTTACTTTATCACTTCATCATCTCTCACTTCATGCTTCAGAATTTAGGCTTCCACACTTCTTCATGGATGTAGAAATTTGAGTACACTTGCATTTTACATCAAATCCTTCAATATTTGCTTAGGTCATCTCATAGTCATAGTTACTCATAAAAAATATGAGGGAAAACATAATATTGCAGCAAATAGAGAAGGGAAATGAATGTCAAACGTGGATGGAATGAAGGTTCTTTGGTGAAATTATTCTTTTATTTATGCATTTTCCTCCTTTTTACTTCATTGTTTAGCTAGTGTTTGTTGTTTGCATTTTATTTTATGCTAACCTATTTTTTTTCCTTAGTTACAGTACACGTGGTAGTTACCCACATACATCATTGACATGTTAGCGGGGTCTGATCAAGACCCATGAGGTCAATGTGGAACAATGGATATTAATCCAGGTTGGGTGCATATTAATCATTGATGGAAGGTGGGACCTTCGAAGGAAACAAATGCAACTAGTGGATGATGATGTTATGATGGATAGGTGTCAACAGCCCACACACCCCACAAGAATTTTGGTGGGGCTTGATCAAGACTTGTGAGGTCAGTGAGGAATGGTTTATATTATCCCTTGTTGATCAAACTATGCTCATTCAAGAGTTCGGTAGGACCAAATGGTGGAAGATGATGTATGCACAATGATGAACAAAATAAATTGAATGTAGAAGATTTGACAATTCTCATAGTGAACCTTGTGGAACTCGATATGTTGATTAAATGGGATGGAGATGAATAGGTGGCTAAAATATAGATTTTAGGTGGTGTCAAATGCTATGACTCTCTTACTCAATTTGGTTTTTTCACCTAAAGGAAAGAGATAGATCCCACACCAAAATCTTATTTTTTCACTCAAAATAATGTAATTATAAGGTAAATATTCCTAAATGCAATGATCTAGATGTAGAAAACTAATAAAAATTATTGATTATGTATGCAAAACTTAAGAAATATGAATTTTTTGAAAGCACAGTGTGATATGCAGAAATAAACTAGAAACATGCACAAATGAAATTAGAACATAATGAAACTAAATAGAGTGCACCTAGAGATAGAATTCTCATGCTGGAAGGTTCGAGAATGTCTCAAAAATCATTGAAGATGACTGGTGGGACTCATTCACCACTAATGGTTAATCAGTCCTACTTTTGGTAAACATTGTTGAAACTAGTTTCTGAATGTTGGGAACTGAAATCTAATGAAATCACCTTTTCTAGCTTGGAAATGGGACTCATTCACCACTTATGGAAAATCATTACTCCCACAAAAATCTAAAAATTTTGAAGTCATCTATGTGGGTCCAAATTTGTATTTTTCTTCTTATCGGGTTGACAAAACCAAATCTATAGAAAGCAGGTTGAATGTTGTCTCTAAGGTAAAATTATGATTTGGTTGACTTGAATATATTTTATGACATATCAACCACTTTTCAACACCTATTTCTTTGAAAAATATCCTAGAAGACTTGTAAACACACATGCAAAGAGGGAAAAAATGGTTAAGGGTTAGAGTATAGGGATTTTCCTTGGTCAAATCCCACTTTGGTAATCAGATCCTTGATAAAGGAATGAAATGAAATAAGAAGGGAATGATGAACAAGCAACATGCAAGTTTAATAAACTCACCAAATCCTTTTTGTTGAAGTCTAAAGATATGTTAATGGCTTCTACAAGATGTTTGATTCAATGATGTTATGTTTCTCAAATGCTTGAATGAGATGATTCAATAGGTGAATGACTATTTGAATGAATTAGTTGAACAAATTGGGAATAAAATGGATGGAAGAGAACTTATATATACACACTTATTCCCTAATTACCTGAAAATACAACATCATAGGACTACATAAGGTCTTAATGAATTCATAAAAACCTAAAGGAAATTTGAATTTATTTTGACTTTTGTGCCAAGAGGGACTCATTCACCACCCATGGTGAATGCATCCTACTTAAGGCTTGTAAGTGGGTGTCTGAAATTATATTGTATTTAATGTTGTTTGTTAGGTTTGTATTAAAAAAAACACACAATTAAGGCCTATAAGTGCATAAAGGGGCCAAATAAAGCATAAGTGAACCATATATTTTTCGCACCATAAGACTCTCTAACTCTTCTATGGTTTTTCACCTAAGAGGAGATAGGTAGGGGAAAAAATGCTAAAGGTTTCATTCAAATTATGATGTGTCCGATGTACCCTAAAGGCTACTCTTTTACTTCTAGGGTTTTTCACCTAAAAGGAGAGAGATAGGGCCAACAATGCTTATGAATAACTCAAATTATGATGTATGCAATGTTTTTTAGAGTAGATAATTTTAACTAAATGCAATTGACTAATCTAAATGAATGAAAATGAATGCAAAACTAAGATTTATACCTTGTTTGAAAACATAGTGTTGTTTGTAAAAAGATTGAAATGATGAACAAAAATGCAATTTTAACTAAACAAAAAGTTGTTTCTTAGAGTGTATGCACCTAGGAAGCTATAGAGGACTGAAGAAAAATCTAAAAATTGGTGAAATCTGAACTTGGGTTAACTGGGACTCATTCACCACCTCAAGTGAATCAGTCCTAGATTTGGAATTTTCTGCACAAAATCTTTTTTCTGACAATCAAGGATCTGAAGCTACATCTAAATCAAATCTACACCTTAGGTGGTGAATTATTCCACTTTTTGATTTCTGCAATTTCAAAACTCAAATCTGTACCTTGACACCTACACAACAAATTCTAACAGAAACTCGATTCTAGATCTTGGAAAATTCTTGCAAAACAACTTAAAAGAGTTGATCTAATGGGTGTTTTACCTTAGAAAAACCCATAGATAGGAAATTAAACCTTAAACAAAGAATAATTTGCATATAACCTAGCTTAGATGTGTTAAAGACTAGGAAAAAATGAAATGTAAGAATGGTCATATTCTATTGCTCTAGAACAAGACATGCAAGAGTGATTAAAATGATGCAATATATCAATCCTAGAAACCTCACAACATATGAAGCATAGGAATAAAATGACATGAAAATGCTAAAAAAATGCAATTCAAGCCTTAATTTGAAGATATAGTGAAAATGGAAAATGGAATCAATAGGAAATCAAGTCCTTAGGCATGATTTGGTGGCTAGTTCCACCTCCTCACCCTAGATTTCTTCATGATTCACCACATACATCCATCATTAACCCTTTCCAATGTTGGATCTTAACAAGATAAGTGAGCTCCAAGACCTACAAAATCCCTAGTTTGTTGTCCTAAAACATCAACTTTTGCTAATGAAACTTGTTGTAGAATACTTTTCTTTACAAATTACCCTTGAAGAATGATAATAAATTGATGATAGATGAAAAATATTGTGTAAAATGATTTGAAATGTGTATTTGTATGCAACAACACCTTATTTTCTAGTTAATTATACCTTAGAGGCCGACATTCACAAGAAATAAAAGTTAATTTGATTAAATTCCCATTTAATTTTGAATTTTCCCTCAAAAGGGACTCATTCACCCAAGGTGGTGAATGGGTCCCACTATTGTCTTTTGAAGGTGGTTTTTTTGGTTTTATGTGATTTATCATGTGAGACAAGCTTCTAGATGAAAATTAATAGGTCCAAGGGGCCTATAAATGCTATTTTGAAGGGGAAATGATATGAAGGGACTCAAAAGTGGGTCTAATTATGCATGAAATTGTCTCTTTTCTCAAGAGGGTCAAATTTTCTATGTAACATTTAGCCCCTAGTTTAGCACAAGAATATGACTATATGTGCATATGTAAGCTAAAGGACTCTAAATTGTGCAACTTACTACATAGAAGGATACTCATTCAAAAGACAAGGAAATGAAGCCCCTAGTGTAGTTAACTACATAACCATGGTGTTAGGAACCGCATCCTACAACACACCTTTGGTAATTGTTCAAAAATACTTTTATCTAACTCCTAGGAATCCAATTCAAGGGTAGATGTATGCCACCCATTGATTTTTCTTTCTTTATGGAGGTGGAATCAAGGTAGAAATCTAGCCACATCGAACAAGAAACATCATTTTGTAGGGAATTTCCAAGTGCCATACCATATCACAATAGATGGATGATGATTTTGAGTGTGGAATCATGATTCTAACACATCAAATAGTGTTGAAAAAAAATTAGCCTAGCTCCCGATATGTTAATTTGAAGAATGGGTATATTATAAGTTCTTTGAAAAGATGATAACATTACATTAATATGTAAAACTAAAAAGAGATGAAAAGTGATAAAAAGGAAGGGATGAAAGTAATTTCTCACTTACTATTCATTTTACCTCATGTAGCCTGAGAGTGATGAGTAGGAGAAGAATATGTCAAGCAAACAAGATTACACACCTTTACAGTTGGATGAGCTTCATGAGTAGGTGGCACACGGTGAGTGGTATCATGAGGTGACTCGATTCTGCAACTTTTGACTTCCAATTTTATGATAATTTAATGATGTTCATGCATTGATAGGTTAATTTAGGGTTCTTGGAATTTTTTTTGAAAAGTGTTCCCTTTTTTTGTAAAGTGTCTCATTTCTTTGCAAAGTGTCCCATTTCTTCAAGTGTCTAGGAGTTCTAAAGTGTCTAGGGCAATTAGAAAAGCACACTCGATTAAATTTATCACACTTACATGATTAATAATATGAAAATTAAATATATTAGATGAAATTTAGAGCATTTTTTAATCCCTACTTGGTCATGGTAGCAGCTAGGAGGAAGACAACTGTCATTTTTCAGAGATATATCACTAGCACTATTAGCAGTAGAGATAGAGCATCTATAGTTAGTGGGTATCTATTGGGAATACATGATGCCACCCATGAGATACCATGATGCCATGCTAATATCTTTATGCAACTATTGGGATGCTAGTACCTCTACCTTTCATCTTCCCATTGAGGAAATGACTATCAGCCTCAAGGATGTACACCACATTCTCTAAGTTCCTATTCAGGGAGTGTGAGTATATTTATAAGGGGGATCAACCATTTAAGGAGAATAAGAGAGATATGTAGTACTATTTAGGTGGAGTGATACATGATGAGAGGGCTAGAGCACAGATAGGGTTGCCTATGTTGATGTACTCACGATCTCCTATGGTGAAATAAATTATGTTGCATACAGTAACACTATTACTCAATCCAAATGGATGAGTGACACATTTGGATGGGGAATTGGTACACCTGATACAACGAATGTATGTGTAGAGGATAGTCTATGCATGGAGTCACTACATTCTAGCATATTTGTACTATGATGCTGGGAGATCTATATATCAAGAGATCGATAGTATGGTCCATTATACCCTTCTATAGGTGTAGCTCCTTGAGCATATCACATGTACTAGGCTTTTCATATATCCTTATACAATAGTTGGAGAATACCCATGAGCATTTAACTACCTTATACAATGGCTATGGTAGTATGCCAATTTTAAATTTTGGAGGGTGAGATTCAACTAGCTAGAGGAGGATGAGATCCTATGGAGACCTTATCTACTCACTTTTTTGTGGCTATAACCCACTAGGAAATTACGAAGGATGCATATGGATAAATATCTAGTAGGGAGGAATGACTATTTCATATTACCATTCTATTATAGGTGAATCATGTGACAATTTGGATAGGTTTAGATACCACCAAGGGCATATCCTTCATTAGATGATTAGTGTGGAGTTCCAAAAGGATAGGGGATACTGATAAACTAACTATAGATCATGTTGGTGAGTGTGATTATGATGATTCAAATCACAACCAACCACCAGCATTTGACATTGATGATTTCAGTAGCACAAATGAGTACGATGAGTGGTGGTGATATGAATGACTAGCTTTTGTGTTCCCTATGGATTTTCCTCTAGGTGATGTGGAGGTAATAGTAGATGAGGGTGATGAGCAATAGGAGAGAGTAGAAGAGGTATGGTATAGGCTAGTAGATATTTTTACAGATGTGATCAATGAGGAGTACCAGTTTGATGTTGATCCTAATTATGAAGACTAGGATGGAGGAGAGGATGATGAGAAGGAGGAGGAATATGAGGAGGATTACTATTACAAGGAGGAGCCACCCCTTGGTGAGAGTGATAAGGTAGCTATTGAGGATCGATACGAGCATGGAGAGTCCTCACATACTTACAAGATTAGATCATAAGTAGTAACTAGAGTAGACATCAACACTAAGAGGCAGAAAGAGGCTATCACATCCTCTATGCCCCCAAGAGAGGAGGAGGTTGACATTCCTCATGCATCTAGAGAAATAGGTATGACATTGTATTTCATGCATGCCCTTTAGAGATTTTTACTTTATTTTTGTATATATATATATCATTATGATGTGTGACTGATTGTGTAAATGGTCTATCTTGCAGGAGTGAAGAGGGAATGGTGAGAGTTCTATCATTAGGAAGCCATATAGATAGTGCTAGCATCTATTGAGAATGATGAGATATATCTTGACTACATGCCCCCACCGATCATGGAGGAGGAGCCAGAGTCACTTAGACCATTCACAAGACTATGGGTAGTGTATGAGAGTGTGAGGAGGTGACTCTATCATGTTGAGAGTGCACTATAGTTAGGATAGACCTTGAAAAAGGTAGAGAGACTATGTGTAGAGCTAGCATAGGCAAGAGGAGAGAGGGACCAGATGGAAGATGAACAACTTATAGCCATTGGCCAAGTATAGGGTATGGAGTATGCACTTAGACTTGACAATTCACTATCATGCTCACACACAACCATCTCATGATGTCTAGGGACTAGATTACAAGTGCTAGATCCTGAGGGGTCTAACTCTCACAGACCATTATGATATTGTATATGATTCTGAGATGTATATAAAACTTATATATATATATATAGACATACACCTTTGATATTATAATGATGTATCATTTCTATGTGAATGACTTATGTTAAAAGTATTTAATGAATGGCTACATGATCTAAAAAAATTGATGAGATCTAATGTAAAATATATTTTAGTTTAGATACAACATTGGTAGTGATAAAAAGGATATGTTAAATTAAATACACTAAGAAGGATTTAACTTAACAAATAGGAAAGGGGTGAATAGTATGAAACCTAAAGCAATTATAAAATAAAAATAATTACCTTAGTGTTCAAGACAAACAAAAATTTAGATGTCAAGAAAAGATCAATGTGAAAGTTATTTAGAATAGAGTCAAATAACTTTAATCAACACTCCTATACCAATAACACTACTCAAAGAGGATTATAGATAATACCAACACAAATGGGTGACATTAATGGGTTCCTTAATGGGTGTTCCATCAATATACTTTAAGAGATAAGCACCAAACCCATAATTGGTATCAACTATATAAGGTCCCATCCAATTAGGGCTGAACTTATCTTTATCTTCGTTGACAACACTAACATTTCATTGATTTTCAATAAGAACAAAATCTCCCTTAGAAAACAATCTAGGGATAACATGAATGTTGTGTTTCCATTATAATTTTTTGATGTGAGCTTGGAGATTTTTTATGGCATTAATTCATTTTTCATTGGGCATCTCAAGTTTATGTAATCATTGAGCTTTAAAAGTGTCATCATCAAAAAGATCTCAAAGAGTAACTCGCAAAGTAGGAATTTCTAACTCGAAGGGCATAATCGCATCAATACCATAAAGAAGGCTATAAGGGGTATTTCCAATGGATGATTGAACATTAGTTCTATAAGCCCAAAGTGCATAAGATAGCTGTGTATGCTAGTATTTATGATTATTGTTGATAGTTTTCTTAAGGATTTTTCAAGAAGTTTATTAGTATTTTTAGCTTGTCAAATGGACTATGGATAATATGGTGTAGAAAAGCAGTGTTGAATATTGAGTAGTTGGAGAAATTGTTGAAATTTTGTATTCTTAAATGGCCTTCCATTATCTAAAATGATTCCAAAAGGAATTCCAAAGCGAGCAATTATGTGTTCCAAGATGAAATGAGAAATTACTTTAACAATATTTGAATGAAGGGGAATAACTTCTACCCATTTTGTAAAATAATCTATTGTAGTTATAATAAGTGTATGTCCAACAGAAGGAGGTGAAATTTTTCCAATAAGATCTATCCCCCATACTAAAAATGGCCAAATGGGAACAATGGCATGGAGCTCCGTAGCAGGAGCTTGAATCAAATTTCTATTCTCTTGGAATTTGTGAGATCGTTTAACATAGGTGAAGTAATCCTTCTCCATATTTATCCAATAATAACCCATACAAAGAAGTTTTTGCACTAATGAATGACCTCCAAAATGACCTCCACAGGCACTACATGAGCCTGTACAAGCACTAAAGGGATTTTAGAATCTTTAAGATAAGGTAATATGAGACAATTGAAAGATCTTCTATACAATGCATCTGCAAGGATCACATATTTAGTTATAAGTTTTCATAAACGCTTTTGAGTATTCATTGTGGTAGGTTCAGGAATAGTACCATTTTTTAAGTAGTTGTATATTATATCATACCATGCACACAAAGCTACTTGAGTTATCACCAAAATTCCTTCTAATAGAGTATCAATGAAAGGTTTCATGATGAGGTGAATAATGAAGGTGAAATTTGTAGAAGGATCATGTGGGGATATAAGAGAAGCTACACTCCCCATTGCACCTGCATGTCGGTTATGTTTGTGTGGGATGTTATCAATGGTGAATGAGTCAAATGTTTCTAATAGTTTCATTATAAGATCCTTGCATTTTAATAATTTTTCATGTTTAGTTTGATATGCGTCATTGATTTTTTTGTTGACTAATTGTTAATCACCAAATATCTTAATATGCTTAGTGTGTAGAGATAAAGGAACTTGCAAACTTGCAATTAATGCCTCGTACTTAGTTGTATTATTTTTTCATTGGAAATTTTAATGGTAGGATAAGGGAATAGGTTTTCTGTTAGGTGGAATTAGTACACTATAGCATTGGAACCTATTCAACACTTAGATCCATAAAAGAATAACACCCGTGGTTTAATATCAGTGGTTAAGACATGATCATTAGGAAATGAATTAATAGTAGGTAAAACAAAGGGAGAAGGAGCATCGACTAAGTGATCGGTTAGGGATTGACCTTGGATTACTTTTTGAGAAAAAAATTTAATAGAAAACTAAGTTAAAAACATCACCCACTTAGCTAAGCGACCAAAGAGATCAGTTTTGTTGAAAATATATTTAAGAGGACCAAATTTTGTGACAACTTGTACTTCAACATTTAGTAAATAATGTTGCAACTTACTAGTAGCGAATACAAGAGCCAAATTTTTTTTCTTAAGTAGTGAATATTGTGTCTCATAATCAATTAAGGTGTGGTTGATGTAATAAACAAGGTGCTCTTTACCATTATCATCATGTTGAGCCAACAATGTTGTAAGAGCATGCGTAGATATGGAAATGTACAAGATAAATTGTCTATGTCACACAGTTGGTTGTAAAATAGGTGGAGTAGGTACGTATTCCTTTAGATTCTCAAAAGCTTGTTTACAATCCTCATCCCAATCAAAAGGAACACCCTTTTTAAGGAAGTGCATGAAAGGTAATTTGTGATCAGCTGAAGATGCTACAAAATGACTGATAGCTTGAATTCATCCTTGAAACATGCATAACTGAGAAATATTCTTAGGAGGTGGCATGTTAACAATTGCATCAATTTTTTATGTGTCCACCTCAATGCCTCTATAAGATATTACAAACCTGAGAAATTTACCACTATTTACACCAATGAAACACTTTTTTAGATTCAATCACATGTTATATTGTTTGATTCTTTCAAAGATTTTATGAAGGACATTTACATTGTTGTGTCAAGTTAACAATTTAGTGAGGATATCGTCGACATAGTCTTCTAATATTTTGTGAATATAATCATGAAATATTAATGTCATTGCACATTGATAAGTTGTGTCGACATTATTTAGAGGAAAGGGAATCACAACCCAACAAAATGTTTCCCAAATAATTGTAAAGGTAGTTTTGTATTGATCATGAGGGTTAATTAGGATTTGATTATAACTAGAGAATCCATCTATGAATGAAAACAAACCATGTCAAAAAGTTGAATCCACGATCATGTTGATATTAGGAAGTGGAAAATCATCTTTTAAAGAGGATTTATTCAAGTCTCAAAAATCAGTTCACATTCTAATTTTATTATCGGGTTTTGCAATTGCAACAATGTTTAAGATCCAAGGAGAATAATCAATAAGTTGAATAAAGCCAACATCAAGAAGTTTCTCAAGTTATTCTTTAATATGCAAGGCCAAATTAGGATGCATTTTTTGAATCTTTTCATGAAGTTAACTAAATGTAACTGACTGATCTAAATGAATGAAAACAAATCCAAAACTAAGATTTATGCCTTGTTTGAAAACATAGTGTTGTTTGCAAAAAGATTGAAATAATGAACAAAAATGCAATTTTAGCTAAACAAAAAGTTGTTTCTCAGAGTGTATGCACCTTGGAAATTGGAGAGGATTGAATAAAATTCTAGAAAATAGATGAAATATGAAATTGGGTTGACTGGGACTCATTCACCACCTTGGGCGAATCAGTCCCAAATTAGGACTTTTCAACATAGAATTTATTTTATGATAGTTGGGGATCTAAAATGGCTTCTTATTCAATTATGTACCTTAGGAGGGACTCATTCACCATGCATGGAAAATAGTCCGCTTTCTGATTTCTACAATTTCAAAACTCAAATCTGTACCTTGACACCTACATAGAAAATTCTAACGAAAACCCAATTCCATGTTTCAAAAAATTCATGCAAAATAGCATAAAAGAGTTGATCTAATGGGGGGATTTCCTTAGTCAAACCCCTAGATAGGTAACTAAATCTTAAGTAGAGAAAAAATTGCATAAACCCTAGCCTTAGATGTGTTAAAGACCAAGAAAAGATGAAATGTAAAAAGGGTCATATTCTATTGCTATAGAAAAAGACATGCAAGAGTGATTAAAATGATGTAAGATATCAACCCTAGAAACCTTAAAACATATGAAACATAGGAATAAAATGACATGCAAATCCTAAACAAACATAACGCAAGCCTTAATCAGAAGATAAAGTGAAAATGGAAGATGGAATCAATAGGAAATCAAGTCCTTAGGCATGATTTGGTGGCTAGTTGCACCTCCTCACCCTATATTTCTTCAAGATTCACCATATGCATCCATGATCAACCCTTTTAAATGTTGGATCTTGACAAGAGAAGTGAGCTCCAAGGCCTACAAAAATCCTAGTTTGCTACCCTAAATCTTCAACTTTTGCTAATGAATTTTTTTTACAAGACTTTTCTTTAGGAATTACCCTTAAACAATGATAACAAGATGATGATAGATGAAAAATATTATGCAAAATGATGTGAAATGTGTATTTATAAGAAAAAAACACCTTATTTTTCCATTAATAGACCTAAGAGGCCGTCATTCACTAGAAATAAAAGTTAATTTGATTAAATTCCTACTTAATTTTGAATTTTTCCTTAAAGGGGAATCATTCACCACCCTTGGCGAATGGGTCCCACTACTACTATTTGAAGGTGGGTTGTCAGGATATGATGTAGTTAAATGCTATTTTTCAGGTTTTATGTGATTTTTCATTTGAAATGTGCCTCTAGATAAAAATTAATTAGTCTAAGGGGCCTATAAATGTTGTTTTGAAGGGTAAATGATGTAAAGGGACTCAAAAAAGGGTCCAATTATGCATAAAATTGTCTCTTTTCTCAAGATGGTCTAATTTCCTAGGGCACAATTATGAATACAAAAGCTAAGAAGGAAATGATGTTTGAAAACATAGTGTTGATTGCAAAAGTGAACTAGAAACTTAAACAAATGATAACAAAAATTGATGAGATTAATCAGAGTGCACTTGGAGGTAGATTGTTGTTACTGGAGAGTTTTGGAAATTCCCATAAATCACTTTTAATGGCTATTGGGGCTGATTCACCATTCATGGTGAGTTAGTCCCGCTTCTAATGAAAAGTCTTAGAAATAGGTTTTTGACTATTAGGAACTAAATTCTGACAAAATCACTTTGCAGGCCTACAGGTGAGACCCATCCTGCATAGGTGGAAAATTAGTCCACTTGCATGAATTAGCAACTTCTAGAATTGATTATTTGCAGCTAGATCTACACTTCTACTTCCTACAGGTGTTTTCTTCTGAAATTATCATATTTGGGTCTAAAATTGACTTCTTGTTGTTATTTTTCCTTAAATAAATAAGAGATGACTTGAATGAATTTGAAATGAAATCTTCAATGGTTACTAAGCATCCAAGATGAATAAATCTACAAACACATAAGAAGAGAAGATGACATGTTGATTGTTAGGGCATGTGGGTTTGCCTTGGTCAAATGCCATTTAGGTAATTAAATCATGAGCATTTTGTGAGATGACATTGACATTAAGTAAAGGTGTAGTCATGTGTTACATATTGGATTAAGGATGATGTTCAAGACTACTAGTTGTTAAGAATGGTTTAGTAAGGTGTTGTGTGACATTGTTGATGCTTAGTGGATATTTGGAGTTCTCGATTATAAGACAATAACCAAGACCATGAATTGTTTATTGTGTGAGAGGGTTGATAGGGTTGTTGATAGCTTGTTCTTCAGCACCACATCCTTTTCCACTATATCCCTATTTTTTCATAAGTTCATAACATTTTTCATGGATTTTGAATTTGGTGGTTGTTCATTATTGTGTTCATCAAAGGTTTTTGTGTAGTTTCATTCTTTGTCTAAATTGGTTGAGGTGGATGATTTCGAAAGGTCTTTTGAAGTTTGTGTATTTTCCCTTTTTAAAATATTTGTAGATGATTTTGTATTCACCCATGAAGTCATGCTTGAAATCCAAGGAACCCCAATTGTCTTCCAATAATGTCATGTGATGTTGACTGTTGTTGTCATCTTTTTCTATAGGTTCCACTTGTGTAGTTGGTGTTAACGTGTTCAATGGGTTCTCTTTGGTGTTGTCAAGTTGTAAGGAACTATAAGGTTCAGGGTCAACATCAAGGGTGTATAATTTTTTGTTATAAATGTATTTCATTTTGTGACGAAGAGTGGATGGAACACCATTCATCACATGAATCCACTATCTACCTAAGATAAGATTGCATGAAAGTTCATAAGGCATGTGAATTGTTGTATTTAAGGTGACCACTCCAACCTTAAGAGGCATAGTTATTACCCTGAGTGGTTTCTTATTAACATTGTCAAATCCCTTAATAGATAAACAATTAGGTCGAATGATGGATATATGAATGTAAATCCTATCCAAAAGACACACTACACACATTAAGAGCAAAGCCATCATCGATAAGAGTTCTCTTTATGGCTATTGTTTTGTATTGAGCGATGATCATGGAAACTTCATTTTTCTTTTGCACATCCAAAGAGAGGAGCTCATGTTGATTGAAATTAATATTGAGATTCATGTTATGGATTAAAGATGCCATGTCATTCGGAGTTGTACTAGGAGGAACTACAATTTTTTGTAAGGTTGTTTGAAGAATAGTGTTGTAATTTGGTGAATTCTAAAGTAAATCCCAAAGGGAAACTTCTATAGTAGTATTCTTTAATTGTTCAACAAGATCATACTCCTTTGTATGTGGGAGGTAATAAGGAGAACTAGGTTAATTGGGTAAAGGTAGAGGGGTTGCAATTGGTTGTGAGTGGTTTCAAATTATTGTGAGTGTTATATGTATGTGCAATGGTATTAAATAACTCAGTTATTGTGATACATTATTCTTACGTGGGTAGAGGATGAGTTTAGGTTTGTTTGGAGTTTTTTTCTTGTGTGAAGGTGGATAGATAATTAGAGGACTATTAGGATGTCCCATGGGGTATGCATGAGGTCCATTGATTGAAGGGGATCAAATCGACACTTATGTATTCACAACATTAGCAGACTTGGTTTGATGTCTCTCTAAGGAAGGTCAATCAAGAACCACTTGTTTATGGAAGGAAGGTATTTTATGATTGTTATCATTTTCTAGCACCAAGATATTCACCCTAGAAATAGAGTGTTTTTAATAACAACAAACCACATGTTTTTGACATGTATGCCTAGGTTCTTCCAAAATGACTTCATCACCAATAGGGGAATGATCAATGATGGGAGTGTCAAGAGGGGGATGATTAGGAGAAGATGTTAAAGTCCCATTCTTTTGTGCTATGTTTTCTTCCTGACTAGGAGAGCTTGTAATATATTCATCAAAGCTTGAAGTGTGTAAAGTAGCTTCATCACAACTGAGGGAGGCATCAATAGAAGGATCACTATTGTGGGTATGTGCATGATCATGATGGGCCAAAAAGTGGCAATATGATGGGTATGTGGCTGTTGACTATTTTTTTACCGAAAATTGATGAAACAAAAAGGGTTTTTAAAGGAGATTATCAACTTTCCACCAATATGAATTATGTTTTACTATGAATTTAATAAATACTTATTATTCATTTTCTATTCAAATTATGAATAAAGTCCTGATTGATAGGGTGATTGAAAAACATCTATAGCTTTCAAACGGTATCACATTTAATGAATCCAAAACATGTGTCACATTCTATGCTTCACATACTATAGGATTAAAAAAGGAAAAAATGAATTTCATGAAGTTTTGACCAAGTTAAGGTGGCCAAACATACGATTTTATATTTTAAAAAGTTGTAATAAAAATTCATAATTAATTACTTATGGAAATAAATTACCATGCCATCACACCGGGACATGAGTCTCTACTTATATCTAAAATATTACAAAAAAAATTATCATTTATTGTGGTTAAAGTGTGAGCAGACACCTACTTATTTTTCCCCTAAAATTTAAGTACAGTCCATTGAAATTTCAAATTTTCTTAAATAGATTTTTCTTTTAAAAACCTAGTTTAGAAACTACATTCAATTTTATATAGATTATATTCTTACATATTTTTGAAATAATATAGATAACTTATTCAAATTTTTATGTCAAGTTTGCTAACTCTGATTTTTTAAAAAAAATTGCCATTTAAGGACCTATTTTTTCCATGATGATCGTGCACATACCCTTGTTTTCAAATAAATTATGCCAAATAGGAGGAGCATTAGGGAAGGGAGGGTAAATATTCTCATGACTCTTAATAGGGATTTCTTCTAATACCAACCTATCCTCTTGACATCGAGGAGGAATATTACGAGATGGAAAATTTTGATTGTCATGGTTATGTGGATTAGTTGAGGTGGTATTCAGGAATGTTTCTATGTTTTCATCATCTTATTTGCTAATATCATCCAAATGTGAATAAGAAAATGGAAAATTAAGACTTGCAATGCTTGTAACTTCCTTCACTAAGATACCTTCATCACGAATAGGAGAGTGATTGGGAGAGGTACAAGTATGTGTGTTATGATTTTCTACACCTCCATTCACACCAATGGGCAATGTAAGATTAAGGATTCTACCAATGGTTTGATAATTTTTCTTAAAGTCCATTTGTGGTAATCAAAAGTAAACTCATAAGATGGAATGTTGTACTTATACAATCCACTATTAATGAAATCAAAGCCATATCTTTTGGAAGAAAATGTGTATGATAAAAAGGAAAGAAAGTACAATGCAATGACTTAAAAGGAAATGTAATTTTGAGTTTTGAAGTAAACTAATTTTCTATTTACACAATGCAACAATCTAAAAATTAAATGTTGTGAATGCAAAAGTGAATCTACAAAATGCATGAAAAGAGCTAATTTAAGTGAAATCAAGTGAAATGTGTACTAGAAAAATTCAACTAACTAATGTATACAAGCAAAAGGCATCATATAAAGACCTAAAAACAATTTTTTTAGTTATGTAAAGTGTTGTTTCAGCTGTGAGAAGGGACTAACTCACCCATGGTGGTGAATGAGTCCCAATATGGAATTTTTTTAGAATTTTCAAAAACATTTGAGTGAATTTGATGTTTTTTGAATGGTATATTGTAGACCTAATTGAAAAATGTAAAATTTAAAATAATCTAAATGAATTTAGATGCTAATAATGCAAGCAAAATTCACTTTTTATGAATGCAATATTTAAGACTTAGCATGGAAATGAATCATGCAAACCATAATGCAAGCTAGATCTATAATGAAATACCCCAAAATTAGATAAGAATGTGTTTGAAAAGAAGGTTCACCAAAATGAACCATATATTTTTGGCGATTAGGTATACTATGTCTCTTTTACTCAATTAGGGTCTTTCACCTAATGCAAAGAGATAGAAAGAAGGTTCACCAAAATGAACCATGAATTTTTTGGCACCATACGACTCTCTAACTCTTCTAGGGTTTTTCACCTAAAAGGAGAGGTAGGGCCAAAAATGCTAAATGGTTCATTCAAATTATGATGTGCCTGATGTTATTAAGGTGAGTGAGATAATTTGAGTGTAACTAAGCTAAGTATTTAATTGATTATGAATGAAAAACCTAAGAAGTAATTGATGTTTGGAAACACAATGTTGATTGCAAAAGTGAACTAAAACTTAAACAAATGATAACATAAATTGATGATATTAATCAGAGTGCACTTGGAATGTCCCAAAAATCACTGTTAATGATTGTTAGGAACTAAATTCTAAAAAAATCACTTTTCCGGCCTAGAGGTGGGACTCATTCGCCTTAGGTGGTGAATTAGTCCACTTACAAGAATTAACAGGTTTCAGAATTAATTTTGTGTAGCTAGATATGCACTTTTTTTTCCTACAGGTGCCCACTTCTAAACTTATCAGATTTGGGTCTGAAAGTGACTTTTTGTTGATATTTTTCCTTAAATAAAGAAGAGATGACTTGAATGACTTTGAAATGCAAACTTCAATGGTTACTAAGCATCCAACATTTCTAAATATGCAAACACAAAAGAAGAGAAGAAGAAATGTTGATTGTTACAGTTTTCCTTAGTCAAACCCCATTTAGGTAATTAAACCAAAATGATAAAAAAATTTAGGAAGCATGAAACAATAGAATAGATTACCTTTCCCTGATGAATGCATCTTGAAAGTTTGCAACATAACATATATAATCTGCCCTTGAATATCTTAGGAATCTAAATTCATGACTTGTAATGTAAAAGCCCTAAATTGCTTGACTTGAGATGGAAGATAGATGATGAATTATGAATAAGGGATTGATGGATTGATGATAGATGTAAAATGAGGAGAGAAACACTTATTCATAGACATTTGTGCCTTAGTATGTCATTAATACCTCATCTTAGACTAACATGAAGCAAAATTAAACTCAAATTTCACTTTATTTCCCACTCAAAGGTCAAAATTTAGCCAAATGGGACTCATTCACCACACATGGTGAATGGGTCCCACCTATATGGGATTTATTTTCTATGCATGGAAAATGGGTCCCACAGGGGCTAATTTGACAACTCAGATGCTAAGAGATAAGGAAATAAGGTCTAAAATTCCATCTTGTTGAGTATTGGATCAATTTAAGCCTTAGGATGCACAATATGGGTTAAGAGGGGCCTATTAGTGATGATGTAAATGTGAAAAATGGGTTGGGACATAAAATAAAATGTGAAAGTGTGATTAAATACACTTTACAAAACTAAAATGAGGTCCCCATAGCCTAATAAGGCACAAAAAAAATGTGAATGTGCAAGACACATTACAACACTAGTTTAATATTAAGTTTACCTTAAGAACCTT